>CM065681.1:71719551-71764551 GCA_017654935.2 Phymorhynchus buccinoides
TACTTTGATTTTTTCTTTCATAAAAAAAAAGCCAATTGATAAACTTTGTATCTAATTGACAAAAATCATATCGAGCGCCCGCAAAGGCATTTTGCCTCCCCCCCCCCCCCCCCCCCCCCTTTCCTTTTGAGTCAGTGTGTGTGTGTCAGTGTGCGTCTTCAAGTCTTCAATAATTTCTTGTCACGCCATCTCAGTAGACATTGCAATGTGTGTGTGTGTGTGTGTGTGCGCGCGCGTGTGTATGTGTCAGTGTGTGTACCCTGTGTGTGTGTGTGTGTGTGCGTGCGCACGTCTGCGTGTACTGTGTGTGTGTGTTGGGGGGGGGGGGGGGGGGGGGGGGGTACACTGACAGCTGGAGAGAGAGCACAAAGCTTCAGAGAGATACCTACTCAAGACCAGCAGACAGATTACTCTACATCTGTATTGTTAATAATTCGGGGGGGGGGGGGGGGGGGGGGGGGGGGGGGCACATCTTGACCTCTGTTTTATTTAGCCTGGCCGGTAAGTTATTGTGTTCAAACTGCACAAGGGCGAAAATGTGGGTTTTGCCCTTCATTCATTTTTGTTGTTCTGATGCCAGGCTTTTTTAATTTTCACTTTCACAGTGTGCGCGCGCGCGCGCGCTCGCGCGTGTGCGTGTGTCCGCGCGTGCATGTGCATGCGAGTGTGTGTGTCAGTGTACGTGTGTGTGTGCCAGTGTGTGCGTGCGTGCGCGATTTTAAAAAGTGGGGGTGGGGGGAGGGGGAGGGGGGGGGGGGGGGGGGCACATCTTGACCTCTGTTTTATTTAGCCTGGCCGGTAAGTTATTGTGTTCAAACTGCACAAGGGCGAAAATGTGGGTTTTGCCCTTCATTCATTTTTGTTGTTCTGATGCCAGGCTTTTTTAATTTTCACTTTCACAGTGCGCGCGCGCGCGCGCTCGCGCGTGTGCGTGTGTCCGCGCGTGCATGTGCATGCGAGTGTGTGTGTCAGTGTACGTGTGTGTGTGCCAGTGTGTGCGTGCGTGCGCGATTTTAAAAAGTCATAAAACATATTTTAATGAAGTAGACTTATATATATCGTGGAAGGTTAGCGGCCAAGTTAATCATGATTGATAACTGTACATTTCTGGTGCTCTTTGAGACATCTTTAAAAAAACAAAAAACTGTTGCAGCACTGTTTCGTGCATTGCATCTTTAGAAATGTGAGAAAAGTTGAATCGATAGCTTTATTATTATAAAAAGTATTAAGGATTTTGTGAGTAGCATTTGTCTTAGCTGACGATACATTATTATGCAGTTTGATGTAGGCTATTCCGCATACAGTGGTTTCCCAGAAACAGTTCTTCTTCTTCTTTTGTGTTCCCAGGCCATATGGCCATAATGGGTAAGCCGGGTAGGGGAAGACGGGGTAAAAAGCGCATGTGCGGGTAAGAAGCCCACCCCAATTATCTCATGAAATGAAGCAAATTTCAGTCTCATTTTGCCCATGAGACGAGCGTTAATGTCTAGCATTCGTCTCATGGGCAAATTTGACTGAAATTTTCTTTATTTCATGAGATAATTGGGGTGGGCTTCTTACCCGCCCATGCGCTTTTTACCCCGTCTTCCCCTATGTATGTGTCCGGCTTTCAGTTTTCACTGGTCTCCCCGCTGCGTACAGCCGACACATTCTGATTTTGGAGGAGCGCAAAAATTATTTGGAAGATGGGGGGTTTTTTTTTGGGGGGGGGTTAAAGGCAGGGGAATGGGCCAATAATTAAGTCCGAAGATAGTAGATGATAGAAAGTAAAGGGAAAAGGCAGAGTCAAAGAGAGTGGCAGAGTTGGAGGAAGTTACAAGCACAGAACTTCAAGAAGAAAAAATATGTTTAACGTCCTCCGGTCTGAAACAGACAAAACGGGACATTAAAGATGGTGGGAACGATCCTGGAAGCAATACCCGGAGGCAGTGCAACACCAGGAAAGTCCCGAATTTTTAACAATACAGAAAAACTTCAAGAAGGTGGGGAACTATTTTGTACCCCCACGGGGAAAGACTCGTGGAGGTGGTGGGTGGAGACACGAGGCGGTAAAGGTAAAGATGTGCCACCCCCCCTGCATTTCTCGGTTAATTCTATTTTTCTGTTTTTGCCTTTCTTACCATACATAAAGCTGTATTTTAGGAACATTTTCACCTAATAACCTTTTTGGAATACTAACCCTATCCCTAACCCTAGCCCTAAACCTAGCCCTACCCCCCACTATGCACTGCAGTACACCGCGATTTGTCACAGTTGTGGTTCGTTGCGTTTTCCCGTCTTATAGGGTGGGGGGTAGGGTTAGGTTTAGGGCTAGGGTTAGGGATAGGGTTAGTATTCCAAAAAGGTTATTAGCTAAAAATGTTCCTAAAATACAGCTTTATCAATGAGAGGTAAAAATGGCTTGGTGCGGCATGACAACAAAGTGGCTGGGGAATATTTTAACAGATTTCATCGTGTGTGATCAGATGTTATCAACCATCTGTAATATTGTTCCAACTGTCAGTCTGACTCTATCTGAACAGCTTAGCTAATGGATCTGTTTGGGCCACTGCAAGTAGGGTTATTATTAACGCCCTTGACGGCAAGAGTTAAGCCCTTGTTGATCAGTATCCAAAAGGGTATTCGCTCTTGCAAAAGGCAGCCATTAAGTGGCCTCAAATAGGGTTATTGGCGAGAGTTATTCCCCATCTTCCCCCACCCACCAAGGGCATGCACTCTTGCAAAAGGTGTTCTTTGCAGTGGTCAATAGGCCTACCACTGAACCTCTCTCTCTCTCTCTCTCTCTCTCTCTCTCTCTCTCTCTCTCTCTCTCTCTCTCTCTCTCTCTCTCTCTCTCTCTCTCTCTCTCTCTCTCTCTCTCTCTCTCTCTCTCTCTCTCTCTCTCTCTCTCTCTCTCTCTCTCTCTCTCTCTCTCTCTCTCTCTCTCTCTCTCTCTCTCTCTCTCTCTCTCTCTCTCTCTCTCTCTCTCTCTCTCTCTCTCTCTCTCTCTCTCTCTCTCTCTCTCTCTCTCTCTCTCTCTCTCTCTCTCTCTCTCTCTCTCTCTCTCTCTCTCTCTCTCTCTCTCTCTCTCTCTCTCTCTCTCTCTCTCTCTCTCTCTCTCTCTCTCTCTCTCTCTCTCTCTCTCTCTCTCTCTCTCTCTCTCTCTCTCTCAGATACAGGACCCACGCAGAAAATGACCTATCATTTCCTATGTGTAGAACAGATAATTAGGAAGATGAGGTTAAGTTTGTTTTGGTATGCCCAGTTATTCGCAGTTTATAAGACAGAGGACTGAGCCATGTCAATTTCGTTTGTGCATTTTAATGTCATTGAACAATGAAACCTTAGTATTAAAAAAAAGAAAAAAAAGGTTCAGCTTGTTTCTATATCACGCTTTTAAGATTAGAGACACATTATGTTCATAGCACACTTTCAGTGATAATCTTATGCCTATTAAAAAGTATTAATACATTATGTTTGATTAATATATAATTTGTGTCATTTGTTTGTTAACCTTATGTAGCACTTCCTTTCTTTAGGGGCTATGGCCTAGATGAATATAAAATATTTTTCATTTAATTTCTCTCTCTTTAACCGCATTTATGCACCACAATGATTAAACGCCCATGTCACTAAAAGGCATCAAATCAGGACCAAAGACCCTATTTTCTTAATTTTGGGAGGTAAGGATAGGCTTAATGTTATACATGTCTCAGAGGATTTCGCAATATTGCACATATTTTATTTTATCTATAGGCATACAGTTAAGTTTTGGCTGAAAAATGGCTGGCGGCGAAAATGTTAATAAAAATAACCGACATAAGCTCTGACTGTAGACAAACATAGGGGAAGACGGGGTAATAAGCGCATGGGCGGGTAAGAAGCCCACCCCAATTATCTCATGAAATAAAGAAAATTTCAGTCAAATTTGCCCATGAGACGAATGCTAGACATTAACGCTCGTCTCATGGGCAAAATGAGACTGAAATGTGCTTCATTTCATGAGATAATTGGGGTGGGCTTCTTACCCGCCCATGCGCTTTTTACCCCGTCTTCCCCTACTCAAAATCATGTCTCTGCATTTGGTGGGAGTAGGGCGTGAAGTGTGATGTACTGGGTGATATATAATTCGCCCATGGTGCTCGAAGAGTTAATACAAATGTATACTACTAACTAGAGCATACCGAACTAAGGGAAAAACTATCGGGGAGTCGATCAACTAGTCATGACTGCTTGTCAAAACGCAGCATGAGTGACATCAAACATCAACGTTAATCGCGGTAGGATATGAGTCACTGGATTGTGGATACGAGAGAGCGAGAGAGAGAGAGAGAGAGAGAGAGAGAGAGAGAGAGAGAGAGAGAGAGGGGGGGAGAGAGGGGGAGGGGGGAGGGGGGGGGAGAGGAGAGAGAGAGAGAGAGGGGGGAGAGAGAGAGAGAGAGAGAGGGGGGGGGGGGGAGGGAGAGAGAGAGAGAGGGAGAGAGAGAGAGGGGGATGGGAGGGGGGGGGGGGTGGGGGGAGAGAGAGAGAGAGAGAGAGAGAGAGAGAGAGAGAGAGAGAATGTGGTTTTTTTTTAAATTATATATTACGTGTGAGTAGCACAGGCCGTGTTCTGATGTAGGATGTTGATATAAATATGATATAAAAATATTATGTTCGGGACAAACCTGTGAATATAATTATTGGCTATCATGACCGCCTTAAATTAATTGCTCCTATGCGCTCAAGTGTGTTTGTCACGGAGTAATTAAGTAGATCCACCTATGTTCATGTACCACAGTTCTCTTTGGAAATTGGGGGGAGGGGGGTTGAAGGGGGGGAGTGGGGAGGGAGGGAATAGCACTATGATGCAAGAAGAGCATGTGTGCGTGACATGTGTGCGCGACATGTGTGCGTGTGTGTGTATGCCGGTGTGTGTGTGTGTGTGTGCGTGTGCGCGCGCGTGTGTGTGTGTGTGTGCGCGTGTGCGTGCTCTGAATAGGCCTATGTGCACACTCAAAAAACCGCACTAAACTTAAATTGATTTTTGTTTTCAACTGTAGGCCTAGGTCTACAGCTAAATGAGTGAAATTGTACACTTTTTTGTGTGTTTTACCTTCTTGCTCATGTTGTGAATTTAGGCCTAGGTTGCATGGTTAGCTTGATTGCTTTTCGCTTTTTTTCCCCATTGCAGACTTCGAACACTTGGAAAGCACGCCCGCCTACCCTGAGTCCAAGAGAAGTAGGGCCTACAGTGAATGAGACAGATACAGCTCTAAAATGTCACAGTCGTGGTCCGAGTTTGTGAGTGGTCTGCTGATGTCCAGCGCTCGAGTGGACAAAGCGGCCGTCTTCAATAGTGCTGGTCAGCCTTTAGCCGCCAGTGATGGCCTGCAGGTCAGTGTGTGTGTGTGTGTGTGTGTGTGTACGTGTGCGCGCGCGTGCGTGTGTGTGTGTTGGGTGGGGTGGTGTGGGGGCAAGCCTGATCAGGGGTTACATCTTTGGAATCTAAATCTTAATGGCTGTTGAGAGAGAGAGAGAGAGAGAGAGAGAGAGAGAGAGAGAAGAGAGAGAGAGAGAGAGAGAGAGAAGAGAGAGAGAGAGAGAGAGAGAGAAGGGGGGGGGGTGGAGACACAGAGAGAGAGAGAGAACTCGGAACTCAGAAATATTTTAATGACTTAGGCCAACAGCCCCTATCATGACAAGAAAACAGTAACACAAAACATGCAGAAAGAGAGAGAGAGAGAGAGAGAGAGAGAGAGAGAGAGAGAGAGAGAGAGAGAGAGAGAGAGAGAGAGAGAGAGAGAGAGAGAGAGAGAGAGAGAGAGAGAGAGAGAGAGAGAGAGATGGGGTTCAAAGTAGGCCTACTGCTATAATTATAGTCTGCTATCAAGTAACCATCATAATGAGGCCTATTCAATTCACGCCTCAACTGCGCCAGTAGATTCATTTGGAAACATGAAGTCTATAGAACCCCCTACATAATTCCTTTGTTCATATAGACCTAGGGCCTATCTACATTTTGCTGTACTGTCAACTTGTCAGTCAGTATCATTATCATCATTCCTTATCTTCCTTTTTGTTACAGGTCTCAGAAAAAGAAGGACGTTCCATCCTTCACTGCCTCAGGGACCCCGCGCACACGCTAACGCGCATCACCGTGGACGACACCGACTTCCGCTGCTTCCAAGGCAATGACCGCTGCCTGGTTGGCATGGCGACCGGTGGCTCGGGGCGCGTGCTGGTGGCGCGGGTGGCCGGAGGGAAGGAGGAGGAGGCTGAGGTGGTGGGCGGGCCCGGGGAGGGGGTGATGGTGGTGGTGATGGGGGCGGCGACCGCTAAAGGCTCCTTTCTGTTCGAGGTGCAGCAGAGTTTGCTGGAACGCACTCGGCGCCTGAAGGCTCCGCCTCAAAGACAGAGCGTAGGGGATCCCAGTCAGCTGCAAGGGGTTCCGCCGGCTTCGTCCAAGCAGCAGCAGCAGCAGCTGCCCAAGAAGCTGATCAAACCCCCGCCATCTTCCTCTTCTCCGCCTGCCGGTCAGGAACAAGTGTTGGTGCAAATTCATGATTGACAGAATTAATAGAACTATATATATATATAAAATATTATTTATATTATATCTTTGGTAGCTTTTTGACAATAAGAGGACTTGGTAGTTGGCGTTGTTTGTCAGCATATAAAACTTTGTAAGAGTTTTCTGCAAATGGAACTTGGTTACGTTTGTAGAATATGGTAAGATTTAATTAAATTAAGTTTGACCCAATTCCTATGTTCACGCCCACATTCTTCTTCATCTTGACGCCCAACTTCATCATTTTGAAGATTTTGGTGACGTTTTCCTTTCTGTAGATGCAATTGTCAAGTAGTGTCTTTTTTTCTATTAACTAGTTCAAATTCTACTATCAAAAACAAATCATTGCCTTCACTATAGTGTCAACATACCAAATCTTTTAACCCCTGAACTTTGCCAATAGACGATTTTATTTTTTGGGGAAAAAAACTAGGGGAGAGCACTTCGTGAAAAATTAGAGTTGTTTACCTCCATTACTCGGTCAAATACCATCGCAACAATGCCACAATGGCGTCGAAGCTTGAAACCGCAGGATGCGAATCAGCGACTTGCAAACATTTGTTTAGAAAAATTAGGGGTGGCCAGTGGCCACAAACTGATAAAACTTACAAACTGTGATGTAAAAATATAAATGACATAAATTTATAGAATTTTTGTTCTAAGTGCTGTATGTCTGCTCAAACACACGAGTCGAGGGGCTACAAGAGCTGATGGTAGAGTGACTTCCCCTGTTTGACCGATTGAATTGGGCAAGATCACTCCCACAAACCATGAAATTACTCCCCTTAATTATTTCCGAACAATTCCTATTGTCTGGCTGGCAATTCAGGTGGTTGGCACAATTTTAAGATTAACTATATATAACACCACCACCACCACGAACAAAATCAGAGGTAGCTAAAATCGGTTATGGAACAAAAGATTTTTGTGGGTGCTAGCTGAAAGATGAAGAAAAGATGAAGTTGCTGGCTCTTTTTGAAATGTTATATTTTTCATTTTTTTATCTTTACCCTGTAGACCATCACATCATGCTACTACTATATTGATCTGTAAATCTTCTGTAAAAGTGGGAAATGGGGATAGCTGCTGCAACCATCCTTCAGTTCCATTTTATAATGTAAATAGCTGTTTGCGTTTGTTGGCAATTTACCTGGTGCTCCATAATCAAAAGTTGCAATCGTGGATGGTGCATGCATTTTTCTGTATGTATAATTTCCCTAGTTAGCGTTTTAGTCACTGCTGCTATGATCAAAAGTAGCAATCGTGATGCAATTAATACATTTTTCTATGTTATACCTATATTCCTGGGCTATGTGATTCTTTGACTTGTCAATTATTATATTAAAAAAACACCCAAGTCTTTGATATGCACAACCTGAAAGATGTGTGACCCATAATGTCAAGATTTATCGTTATTAAGATGCATTTGATTTAGGCAGCCACTAAATACAACTCCTTATCAGTTGTATTTTCCAGAAGCCTCGTCTAGTCCTTTAAAAAAAATATATAATCATGTAAATCAAAAGAATGCTCTCAATTATTGAATCCACTCACACACACACACCTCCTAGCTCTAGCAGGAATAGAATCACAGGAGCGAGCGAAAATGGTGTTTTACGTCCTCTTGGTCTGAATCACACATATGGGACATTTGTGAATACAAATATGGTGGGAACAATACTGGAGGCAATGCCCGGAGGCAGTACGAAACCAGTAAAGTCCCGATTTTTTTAATTAATACAGATGGGAACTTCGAATAGAATCACAGGGTGTCCTTTCATCGATGAAATTCAAAAACCTCGTATTTCAATTTTGGTAGTTTTGAGAAAAATGAAACAAAACTGTTTCAAAAATTAACCGCGTTTGCCACAATTTATTAACTATGATGAATAATTATGTTGTTCAAGACATTGCAAGTTTAGTCCTGAATTTTGTTAAAATTACTTCTTTTTTTTTTTTACTTGAAAAGAACGAAGATACAAGGATTTTGTCCTTATTAAGTAGATCTGAATTTGGGACTTTCTTCTATTTACACAACCTCATTTACCCCAGATAGAAAGTCGTTAGAGATACGATCTTTTGGTGGAACGTGGAGGGACAAATTAGAGAGCTGACTATGTATCTAACTAAAAACAAAAACGGCCAAAAATCGAGATACAAGGTTTGTGAATTTCACTAACGATTTTCAACTTAGATCATCTACCCTATTTTATTAAAATTCGTTTGGAGTTTCATTCAAATGCACAAAATTTGCTGATGCAAATCTGGTCTTCAATAGTGACACAGGGCTTTAGGACTATCAGCAGTGCTGCTCATCTTTGATTTGACAAGTTCAAGTCTAATCTGGACCAGGTACCACAATCATGAGTATGCCTTAAGACAGTTGATGCGGGTAGTAAGATGTAAATTAGACTAAATTGCCAATCGTTTTGCAAGTTCAGTGTAACTGACATGTTACTACCCCGTGTTAACTGTGTAAGACGCACACATGATTACGGTACCAGGCAGAGTCAAATAGCAGGGCTTAAAAATTGTCTCCCTTTGAGAGAGAGAGAGAGAGAGAGAGAGAGAGAGAGAGAGAGAGAGAGAGAGAGAGAGAGAGAATCTCTGTGTTTCAATCTTGTAGGTTTTTAAAACGTGTGTGTGTGTGTGTGTGAAATGTTAATGCTGCCAATCCTGAACTATGTGTTTCAATCTTGTAGTTTTTGTTATTAAAATATCTGTGTGTGTGTGTGTGTGTGTGTGTGTGTGTGTGTGTGTGTGTAATGTTAATGCTGCCATTCCTGAACTATCTCTGTGTTTCAAGCGTGTAGGTTTTTTTGGGGTTAAAACATGCGTGTGTGTGTGTGTGTGTGTGTGTAATGTTGCTGCCATTCCTGAACTATCTTTGTGTTTCAATCTTGTAGTTTTTTGTTAAAATGTCTTTTTTTCCTTAACCAACACTGGTAAAACTGATACGGTAATCATGAATACATCTTTAACAGTTAACACGGGTAGTAACATGTAAATGAGCATAAACAACAATACATGTAAATGAGCATAAACAACAATACATGTAAATTAGCATAAACAGTCAATACGATTGGCTGTTTATGCTCACTTACACGTTACTACCCGATTGGATGTTTAAATGCTAATTTACATGTTACTACCCATGTTAACTGTATAAGACGTTCTCACGAATACCGTACCAGATGTTTTTGTGAGTTCAAACTTGTGAAGTTGCTGATAAAACTAAAAGGTGTTAAGTAACAGGAATTCACAACAAGAATTTTGTTCTTCTGAAACTGGATTTATCAATTTGCAACTGTATAGCATCACTCTGTATTGGCTTCAATATTTGATTTGAGACTTTCAATATATTTTTTTTCTTGATTCCTCTATAAAAAATTATTTGAAAAACTTCAAAAAGTCTTTTTCTGATTTGGGTTTTGACACAGTTTGCAACTTGGGATTAAAACGTTTTGAAAAAAAAGAAAAAAAGACAACCAACCAACCAAACAAAAAACCCTGTTTAGTTCAGATCTTGGTATTTAAATCAATATTAAATTATAAATATAAGCAAGCATTCTTGACTGAAATTAATCTAAATATATATTTTTTTAAAAGTAATTTCAGAGTGTTGTATTATTTGATCATTTCTTTTCAGTCTAATCCCAAGTGTCGCTTTGCCGGCTAAAGGCTGTGTCAGACCAATTGACATAGGCTAGAACACCAAGGCTACATCAAAATGTTATGCTCTGCATAGTTATGCGGGGATTGTATTTAGCCATGACAAGGTCCTAGCATAACATCATCAGTCTCCCAAATCCTCCTGAGAGTGTGGCTGCCCACGTGGCGGGGTAATACAAAAAACGGTCACACACATAATGTTCTCACATCTAGCCGATGCATTTGTACCATAGTGTTCAAGTGCTTCGGCTATTGGGATGATCCCTGGAGTCTTTTAGCCAGGGGACAGCAACAACAAAACATCCCAAGTGTAATGAATCCTTTACATAAGTTTCCATTGGTTTTTACTTCCAGAAGTATAATGATAAGTTTAAGAAATTAGGATAATTATAAAAAAAAAACCCACACACACACATATATACGCGCACACACACACAACTACAAATGAATACACACTGAGAACATCATTGTCAGGTAATAATTTCAATATTTAATGAGGAAAAAATAGAAGTCAAATTCACTTTCACTCTTGAGACAGACGCATGCATAGTGAAATAAATAAGGGGTAGGAACTTCTCGTAAATTAACTCCCTTGTTTTACCAAAGTTATTTATGGCACCGATTCGCCTTAAGGATGAACTTGGGTCTGTACTGTTGAGGCAGCTACTTTCACTTTGCAGGCGAATCGGTGCCATAAATAACTTTGGTAAAACAAGGGAGTTAATTTACAAGACGTTCCTACCCCTTATTTCTTTCACTATATCCTTTCTCTCAGCCTCACTATTTCATATTTGCTACTATGCTAGACACATGTATACATTTTACTCTTTTTTTTTATCATTCTGTCATCTTCCATCATTTATATTCACACAACCTGAAATCGTAAAAGCAATTTTTTTTTTTAATTTCCTTTTCTTTTTGTTAAATTAGCCTGTTCAAATAAATTAATAATTAAATTGACAATATTTTAAAAGATCGAATTATGTTGTGCAACAAGTACTTCTTAGCAACACACACTAGACACAGTCAAACATATTGATACACGTATGTACAAACTCATCACAGTATTTTTTGTGTGTATGATTCATACACACAAAAACAAATTCATAAACTGTTGAGTCAATTGTTGCCAATCAAACTGGAAAAACACACACACACACACACACACACACAAACAAAAAACACCCAACTTTCAAACATTTTACATTTTTTAGATACACTTGTGTGATACCTCAGCCGCATTATAAATCTGATAGCCTCTCATGACAACCTTCAGTTTAACAGCCAGAACAACTGTCAGTATACCTTTTTTTTTTAAACAAAGCATTCTAATTTTGTATGAGTATGAGCTCAACCCATCATAATCAAGCAACACAAAAATTGTTTATAGTGGAGACACCTTTCTGTGGCCCAAAGGATTTGAAGATATCTGGCGTTGAGGAAAGTCCCCAAAGGTCAAGCAATTCCTTTGGTTGCAGCTTCGGAGCTTCAGATTGTTTTTCAAACTTCATGGGTCATGTGACCCCTGTTTGCAGAAAATGAGGGGTCAATTTCCAAAAACAACGGGCCAATAATGTCTTACTGCAGCATTACACTTTACGTTTTATTGCAAACTTCATGGGTCAGATGACCCCTGGGTACACAAAATGAGGGGTCAAATCATTGTCAATGCGGGTCAATGACCCGGGCCCGCTGACAATGTGAAGCTCTGCAGCTTTAAGAAAGAGCCAGTGACAATGCCCCTTAGCCTTCCACAAAAGCAGCTGTGTACCGCCAGGCATTTGTCCATTGCAATGGAAAATGATTTTTTGCACAGCTCTCACTTTCTTTATACAGTCAAACCTCTATTATAAGACCCTCCGTTAAAAGACCTCCGCTTGACTGATTTTTTTGGAACTGATGTTTAACTCTTCCTATAAAAACGACCTCCGTTATAAGACCCCCTCCAATTTAAGACCGACTTTTGGGAAGTCTTAGATTACTTAGCATATAGAGAGGTTTGACTGTACTTTTGGCCAATGCAAAAGGTATTTAAAACTAATATGCACAGTATAATAAAACACTATAATAAATGGCCAGTACACTTTAGAATTAGGCCATGTGCACAACCTCATGGCCATGCGCAAAATCCGTACAGAAACCCATCCGCATAAAAATCTGGAAGTAAGAAATATGAAGGAGAGTGAACGTGTGTGTGCTAAATATTGCTAGTCAGTCGCTTCCAACTATTTCTACCAGAAAGCAGAGGGAGCAGATGCTATTCTGGTGGGCTGGGCTAGAATTTGTTTATTATAGTGGAGATGCCTTGGCAGTTGCCCATGATACACCCCCACTCTCTCGGCCCAAAGGGATTTGAGGACAGGACAGCTCGAGAGTCATAGTCTTCAACAAGAGACTAAACTGTATCAGAAGAGGAGCGGAGAGATCTTGGGGGTTAGACTTAGAGAGTCATAGTCTTCCACGAAAGACTAAGCTGTACCATGATATTCCAATACTGTAGAAAATCATATAATGTATAGCTCTCATTTACTATTGGCCCTTTCTACAGGCTAATGTCAAACAAACAAACAAAACAGCAAACTGTGTTGGAACGAAATATTTTGGAGGCCATGCCCTTCTTTATTAATCCATGGACTGATTATGACATACTTAAAAAAGAGTCATTAATTTTACCTTCAATCAGTTTAATGACAACAACAACAAAAAGTCTTAAAAAGTCACAAATATGTGTGTTAAATTTACTTAAAATCATGCTGCATGTTAATTCTTTGTCACGTTTGTGAGCCACACTGCCAATCAGTAGATTTTAAGTCCGATATGTTGAAATGTGCACAGTCACACCGCCTGTTTATAATACACATTGCCAAGTTTAACCTCTTCGCTGCCCACGACGTATATACGTCCTCTATAGCGCTTCAGTACTTGCCACCGACGTATATATACGTCACTGCTAAGTAGCGATATTGCCGTGTTCAAAAATTGCGCGGCAAGCCGGCGGCACATGCGCAAGTAGTAGGCGGCAGTGAAGGGGTTAAATATCAGTTTTCTACAAAATGATGACATGTGGAGGAATCAAAATAATGTCACATTTCTGAAATAACTGAAATTGCAATGCAAAGGCATCACTTATTATATCTTTTAATTAAAATTGAAAATGAATCAAGTATGAAGTAATTAACGCATTTCCTACCTTTATATTACAGGGTTCATACAGATTTTTCATATTAAAATTCACAAACTTTCAAAGACCTTTTCAAAGACCCTTTATCCTATTTTCAAAGACCTCTCACGGCATGCAATGATGACGATTGCTTCAATCATGATCATTCAAGTTTCACCAGTGTAGCCAAAAGACCTGGATATAGTGAAGGGAAGTAACTCGACAAATCAAGGATGTCTGATGGAAAATTAGTAAAATTAAATTGCTTCTTTACCAACTCTGGAAGCCAAAAAACAAAATGGCATCAATTACTTTTTGTATAGGCATCACTGACTTTTTCACAAACTTTCACAATTTTAACAGACCAAAACCAATTTACAAAGACTTTCAAAGACTTGAAAATGGCACTCCATTTCTCAAAGACTTTCAAAGACCGCGCGAACTCTGTATAAAGTATCAAAATTTAGAACTAGTCTATGAGTCAATATGAGTAAGTTAATACAGTAAGTTAAGTGTTGTGAACAACAAAAGTGATAAAGATTCAATGTCAGCATTTGGATCGTAAGTTTCCACTTGGTGCTACCATCCCGGATGTTGACAATCCCCGCCCCCAAACTTTTATCCCCCCACTCTCACTTTCATTATGTACACTGATTCAATCCCATTCACATCAGTTACGAAGTGCATAAAGTGAAAAACAGCAAGCACATTGCGACATATTTTTTTTTTAAACCCATAAAAAAACAAAACAACATTGAACAAAGAAACACAGAATCAGCACCAATACAATCTCTAAATCTTTGACCTACCATTCATAATAATAATGAAACAAGAAAAAAACTATTTAAATTTACATGTTCAGGAGAAATGTGCCTGTGATTGTGTTGTTTTGTTTTCTCCCCCTGTAGTTGTACAATAGTTGTTTTTGTTTGTTTTGTGCGTGTGTGTTGTGTGTGTGTGTGCGTGTGAGGGAGGGGGGCAGGGGTAGTTTTTGCCTTGAGTAAACCAATACTGATAACTGATAACTGATAAGTGACTTGTTATTTATAAATGAATTTGACCAAAAAGGCCAAGGTTAAATGATTAAAATCTGAATAAAACTATTATAAAGGCAAAGCAAAAATGTCATACATGTACATTAAAATGTGAAATTAAACTAATTGAGATTAAAATGTAGATACATGGGTGCTCCTGGGAAATTAAAAAAAATCCTGCAAGGGGGCGGCCCCGGTGGAATGCCGGGGTAGCGCACGCACACACATTTACTGCTCTATTTTCACCCATCTAGACTAATACTGTAATAGTAATTTAATTAAAGTGACACTACATTCTTTGAATATATATAGCAAATGTTTATAGTTATAATATATGCCCTTTTTATTGTACAACTACAAGAGTGTGTGTGTGTGAGAAAATCGTTGCTTCTCAAATTCTCATAATCCAGTGACGCCGGCTCTAGGCAATTTAAAAATCCTGCAATTCAGGACATCCTGCAAGAAGGAGCATCCATGTAAATAAGCGCATTGAGCTTTAAGGTAATGCGCTATATGTTTCCCAAATAAATAACCTAAAAAGCTAATAATTTTACAATCATTAATTTTAACAATTATAATTTATACTAATTATAGACATGAGACTTCTATTTTATTTGGTAACTTTAGGTAAAGATGTGCCACCCCTCCCCTGCATTTCTGATTTTCTGTTAATTCCATTTTTTCTGTTTTTGCCTTTCTTACCAAACAGAAAGCTGTATTTAATTAACCTTTTCAGCTAATTATCTTTTTGGAATAAAAACCCCCCCCCCCCCCCCCCCCCCCCCCCCCCCCCCCCCCCCCCCCCTATAAGACTGAAAAACGTAATGATTAATGAACCACGACTGTGACAAATGCCGTGGTGTACTGCACTAAATGGGGGGGTCCTATTAGATAATGGCCTTTATCATGACTGCAATTAATCATTGAACAAAGATAATTAGCTGAAAATGGTCATAAAATACAGCTTGTTTGGTAAGAAAGGCAAAAACGGAAAAATGAAATTAACAGAGAAATGTAGGGGGGGGGGGGGGGGGGGCACATCTTGACCTTTACCTTTTATTTTACTCTGTTGAGATCATTTGTGAAGTCTGGAATATGTACACCAATAATTTGATACAATTTAAATTTATAAGCATCTTACTTAGTTTGAAAGTTGGAGTTATACTAATGGACTTTTTTTGACTCGGGGTCCTTTCAAAAAAATCAGCATTTGAACTAAAGTTTTACTTCCACACCTAAATAACTAAAAGCATAGCGTCTCCATACACAAACAAAGCGTTCACTGTTGCAGTTGACAATCATACTTTCATCCACTGATCAAGTGTTTAATGGCAAATTTTATCACATTGGCTTTCAACAAATTTGATGTTGGAGAGTTTGTAAAATGTTGGGAATAGTTATAGTTCATCCAAGTGGGTGGCACAAAGCTTTCGTTTTGTACCAGAACTATGTACAAGTCAGTGGTAAATATCGTTGCACTTGTAGGTCACCACCACCACCCCTCTTTTTTTTCAACAATCCAGCAGATCAACAAATAGTCTTGTATAATATATTTCTCTTTTTATCTGTCCTCTCTTCTGTCTAAGTGTTTCTTCTTGGGCCTTGAGCCTTTTCTTCCAGCAAAAGTGATCTAGAAGTAGAACCTCCCCAGTTCCGTTGCAAAATAATGAGTGCTGATTGTGTCCATGCACTGCGAAGAAGAATACCAAATCCATAACTCATAAGCAGCATTTCCTCGGACACGCTGATATCACCAGGTCACTTATGAGTTATGCGCGTGTTATTCGTTTATATTTGGATGTTGATTTTGGATGCGACAGTCACATTGAGTTTGAATTAATCTTGGATGCGACAGTCACATTGAGTTTGAATTAATCTTTCCAGTAAATTCCACTGTTCCAGCATATTCGAGTCATACTGTTATGATGTAGAGTGTTATCTGATTATTATCTCAGTCAAGCTGAGGCAAGGCATGCCACCAACTATTCACGTACATTAGATCTAAATAAGCTCGTTCAACTTGCATCTGCCACCCTGTTCTTCATCCGAGTTCACAGTCCGCACCTTCACATTCCTCTTTCGAACAGTGCCACAAAATACAGTTTCCGACACAGTTATAACAGATCAAAAACACAGCAGCCAAAAAGACAAGACTGCAGATGGTGCAAGGTTTTCTCACGAGGAAAAACCCTGTCAAGTACAGAATTATGAACATGGCGTGGTTGTAAATGAAAGCCGGATTTAAGGGTTTCGGCATCAACAAAACAGGAATGAGCCACTGCAGGCAATACATCTTGACAGGTAAATTCTCTGTGTTCGTTTTCGATTTCGTTCACTCTGACAACAGTCAACCATTGATCTTCATAGGCCTACGTGAACGGAAGTTGTTCGCATCAGAATACCCATGCGCAATAATGCCAGCGCGATTTGTAGCATCGTGAAATTTGGGAACTAACAAAAATAATGACAAGGCACACAGGGACGGACCAGATGATTGAGTTGGGGAGGTTTCCGCCGGGGGTTAAGGGAGCTGCATAGCCAGCCAATAAATCCTTCCACCAGGATCTTCCACCACCATCAGAAGCTTTGTTTGAGCGTGTGCGCGATTGTCTCTTTGTCTGAATGGTGGGTTAGGGACTGGACTGATGTGCTTATGTTTATGGACACCTCTCCATGACGACAGTAGGCCTACTTGAAGAAGATGGCCAGCCTTGCCAACAGTCGCCTGTCCTTGAGTCCCTTCTTCTTCTTCTTCTTCAACTGGAAAAAGAAGAAGAATGGGGGCAGTGGGAGATGATGGGCACAGGATGGGGGTGTGTTATTGTGTGGAGGGATGGTTTGGATTGGGGATTTTGATTATCCACCCCCCCCCCCCCCCCCCCCCCCTTCTTCTTCTTCTTCTTCTCCTTAGGTAGCCAACTTCATCACGTTGAAGAGTTCTGCTGCACTTTAGGGGGTAGTACGAAAAAGAGAGAAATAGCAAAAGATAGTACAAAGCGAAATGATAACATTATGGGGGAAAAAAATGATTGCAATTAAGATAGTCAGGAAATAACTGCAGTATTTACAGATACACAGTTTACTATGGAGTAGAAAGGTATTGGGCTGTGTTGAGCTGTGAGTGTGAGTGTATGGGTCAGTGTGTGTGTATGAGAGAAAGGGAGAGAGAGAGAGAGAGAGAGAGAGAGAGAGAGAGAGAGAGAGAGAGAGAGAGAGAGAGAGAGAGAGAGAGAGAGAGAGAGAGAGAGAGAGAGAGAGAGAGAGAGAGAGAGAGCATGCATGTTATGCACAATACAAGTAAGTTTCTGCATATGCATGTAGGTATATGCAGGCTTATGAGTGAGCGCGTAATTGAGAGAACATTGTGACAATGAAAACGGTAATTATATTGTTACTGTTTTATTATTTTTAATGTATTACCTCATTTATTTTCATCCTTAATTGGTCCTGCTTATTCCATTTCGTACCCTTCTACTTTCTGATCTGAGGAACCCTTCTTTTTCTTTTTTTCTTTGACTTCATTCTTTCTATTTTTTTAATTTTACAGTGAACTGGTGTTTTTTTCTTCATGAGATTTAACTTGAACGTGAAGCTTATGTGTGAGCTTGAGTGAATTTTATCCTTTTTTTCTCTTTTTATTTTCTCTTCTCACATTTTAACCTCGAGTGTGGCACCGCACACAGCCTATTTTAATTTAGTCCATGATTGTGTTTGACAAAGGGAAGTAAAGTTCCGAAATATATTACCAGCAACAACGTGGGTGTTCGGTTTTTGTTGTTCATCATAGAAACTAAAAAATGTATTCATGAGATTCAAAACCGAAGGAAGTTAGTTATATATTTGAAGAGTTTGATTTGGGAAAAAGTAGTAGTAGTAGTAGTAGTAGTAGTAGTAGTAGAGGGACTGGCTTCTGCCTAAGCCTCGCGGCTTATAATATGTCCCATCCAGAATATTTTCTCTAATAAGGTTGCATTTGCATGCGAAAACAATCAAACTATGATTGCAATATCAATCATCATATAAAACATTTCACTAAAATTTTCATTTTTGTCAAGTAGATTTTTGAAGGCGTTAGTAGATGGTGCATTTTTTAGGTCAGGTGGCAGTGAGTTCCAGGAGTTAGCAACTCTGTTACTAAAACAATGCTTTCGTTTGTTAGTATTAAACCGTTGAACTTGTACTTTCCCCTCTTGGTTTCTAGTTGTGTCAGACAAGAATGGTGAGAAGAGACATTCAAAACTGATATCAACTAAGTTGTGAAATTTTTTGTACATTTGAATGAGGTCACCTCTTATCCGCCTACCCTTTAGTGAATGTAAGTTCAACAGCTTTAATCTATCACTGTAGGTTAAATCTTTACAACATTTTACTAATTTTGTTGCTCTCCTTTGAACTTTCTCAATTGGTAATGATTGTCTCTTAAGATATGGGTACCAGATAACGTTACCATATTCTAAGTGAGGGCGAACCATAGACTTATCCAATAACAAAAAAGTGTCCTTATCTATTTTCGTAAATGTTCTTTTAATTATACCCAACATCTGGTTTGCTTTGCTAACTGCTTTTTGAATATGGATATCAAATAATAATAAAATATAAAATGTGACTCCGAGATCTTTTTCTTCTTTACATGGCTATATCTTTTGTACATCATTTTCAAGTTTCATAAAATAATCATACTCAGGGTTATTTTTGCCAATATGCATTACCTTGCATTTTGACACGTTAAAGTACAGATTCCAATCCTCTGACCATTTCCGCAATTTGTCTAGGTCACTTTGTATGACACTATGTTCTGTTATAACGTTATAGATTTTCGTGTCATCAGCAAATATTTTACATGTACTTTGGACAAAATCAGGTAAGTCATTTATAAAAATGGTAAATAAAACAGGGTCAAGGATACTGCCTTGTGGGATTCCACTTAAAACATCAGTATTTATGGAGCATGATGAGCCCACACGAACCCTTTGCTTCCTTCCACATAAAAATGTTCTTATCCATTTTTAGTAGGTCATCACAGATGTCATATGCCTTTAATCAATAATAACCTTTCATGTGGTACAGAATCAAAAGCCTTTTTGAAATCTAAGTAAATAACATCAAGAGCACATTTATCATCTAAAATACTTGTAAAATCTTCCATTACTTCAAGAAGTTGTGTCACACAAGACCTTTTAGTTCTGAAACCATGTTGACATTTAGAGTACAAACTATTATCTATCATATGAGAAACTATCGCATCTCTAATAAGTGATTCTAAAACTTTACTGACTATGCATGTTAGACTTACTGGTCTATAGTTGCCGGGATCGGATTTAGTCCCCTTTTTAAAAACAGCAGTTACAATAGCAGTTTTCCAGTCATCTGGGATAACACAAGTTTCTAAAGAACCATTAAAAAGTGTACATAGTGGTATCGAGAGTTCCTCACTTAATTCTTTTAAAACCTTTGGTGGGATACAATCTGGTCCTTGCGCTTTAGAAGGGTCTAAATTATCTAGTTTTTTCTTCACAGCCTCCGGGGTTACCCTTACATCTGAAATACTAATACCATCTGAATAAGAACAACTGGTTAGTTTAGGTAAATCCTCCTTGTTTTCCCTGGTAAAAACACTTGAAAAATAATTATTTAAAGTCTCAGCCTTTTGGGAGTCTGATTCTGCAACGGTACCTTTATCATCAACGAGTGTGCTGATCTCTGCCTTACTCTTTGTTTTCTCTTGTACAAATTTCCAAAATTGTTTTGGATTAGCTTTGCAGTCATGTGCTACCTTTTTTTCATAATTCTTCTTTGCTCTTTTTATTGCTTTGGTACATTTATTTCTAATTTTAATGTAATACCTATACCTATACCCTCTTTTTCTTCTGATAAACCTCCAATAAGCCTTCCGTTTTTTATTAATTAATCTCATAGCTTTTCTAGTCATCCACAGAGGTTTCCTTTTTTTAGTATTACATTTCACCTTCGGTATAAACTTGTCCATTAAAACAGTATACAGCAAACAAACAACTACACGACAAGTGCAAAGTGACGTTATTTTATTCACAAGAGACAAAACAAAACTACTGGATATTTCGGCGAATGCGCCTTTATCAACACAGACAAGCAATTAAACAGCAAACATCAAATATAGCAAAAGGAGCAAAAAAGTAGGCAACAGAAGGAGCAAAAAAACACACACATCAAGATCAAAATAAAAACAATACTTCCCCTGTACAGTCCAACGTGTAAATGATTAAAACAGTAATTATTTCTTTTATATTGTTCCAGGACATATTTACATCTTCGTTGAGTACTTCAGACCAAGAAACTTTATTAAGGATTTTTTTCATTTCAGAATAGTTTCCTTTCTTTAAATTAAAATTGTATCGTCTTTTATGTACATTTTTTTACTTTTTTGGACATACAGTTTAAAGATAAGTACATCGTGGTCACTTTTTCCGAGGGGGTCACAATGAATTATATCAGACTGTTGACAAGAACTAAAGTCTAAAAAAGAAAAGAAAAAAAGAAGAAGACCGATTTATCTCAGGTTTCTGAAACAGCAGTCTCTCGAGATCCCTACGGTAGTTGCATGAAAGTCATAGACGGACACGACTGCAATGATCTAGGGTCACTTACATTATAACAAATGCAGAAGGAACTTGAGTCTTTGAAGGTGGACAAATCCCCAGGGCCAGATGAGATACAACCCAGAGTCCTTAGGGAGTTGGCAACTCAGTTGTCAGGGCCCCTAACTTATATATTTAATAAAACAGTCAAAGATGGCAAAATCCCCACAGCATGGAAACTAGCAGAAATTAAACCAATTTTTAAGAAAGGGGATAAATTTAGTCCCGGAAATTATCGTCCGGTGAGCCTTACATCAGTTGTTTGCAAACTTTTTGAAAAATTTATTAGAGATGCATTATGTGTTCATCTAATTGAAAATAATATACTTTCTAAAGATCAATTTGGTTTCACTAAGGGCCGATCTTGCATCACGCAACTTCTGATGACAATAAACGACTGGGTGGGCTCGCTGGAGGATGGTAAATCTCTTGATGCCGTCTATCTGGACCTGCAGAAGGCGTTCGACACGGTGTCGCATCGCCATCTCCTACATAAGCTGAAATCTTATGGGGTGGGAGGTAGCCTCTTGACATGGTTGGATGATTTCTTAAGAGAGAGAAGTCAAAAAGTCAATATTAATGGTTTTAATTCGGATTCAATAAAGGTAACCAGCGGAGTCCCTCAGGGTAGTGTCCTGGGGCCCGTCCTGTTTTTGTATTTTATAAATGATTTACCGGAGCAAGTGGAGTGCAAGGTTAAAATTTTTGCAGATGATACAAAGGCATATGCAAACGTAGATAACAGTGAAGAATCAAAACTAGAAGTACAAAGATGCATTGACAACTTGGTGGCATGGGCGGATACATGGCTAATGAAATTTAATAGTGAGAAATGTAAAGTTATGCACTTAGGTAAACAAAATCCCATGCATAAATACTCCATAAAGGAAGGTAAAGAAAGAAGAACGCTGGAAGTTACATCAGTTGAAAAGGATCTTGGGGTATTTGTAGACCAAGGTCTGTCTTTTGAGCCTCACATAAATAATACTGTACTAAAAGCAAACCGGATTTCAGGATCACTAGTCAAAACAATTACTAATAAGTCTAAAGATATTATGGTTCCTCTATTCAAAACTCTAGTAAAACCTGTTCTAGAGTATGGAAACCCAGTGTGGTGCCCACACCTAAGAAAGAATATTGATCTAGTTGAAGGGGTGCAGCGAAGGTTCTCAAAGAAAATTCAGGGCACAAGCAATATGAGTTATCAGGAAAGACTGACGTACTTAAAACTACCAAGCCTAGAATACAGAAGACTTAGAGGTGATCTAATAGAAGTATACAAAATTATCCGTGGTTTTTATGACTATACTACCACAAAACAATTACTAACTCTGTGTGAGGATGAAAGAACCCGCGGACATACTTTTAAACTAATAAAAAAAACTACTAATACTAAATTTGCACAAACCTTTTTCACTAACCGTATTACTAACGCATGGAATAATCTTCCAAATGAAGCAGTAAATGCATCGTCACTAAATGCATTCAAGAACTCATTAGATCGATATTTTCAAAATATTGTGTATTCAGTAAATTTAAATAAATTAGATAAATAAAACACGACTGCCTAAGTAGTCGATCGGCAATGCCGATACAACACAAATAACAAATAGAACCAATCTAGAGGGCAAAAGGCTGAAAAGCCTATAGTGCCATGATATGATATGATATGATATGATAAAGGCCCAGCTGTTTCCTAGGGGCAGGAGTGAGCTCCCTTCCATTGGCTCAGCTTTTATGATTCTCCTCATCCGGAGAGTGAATTATAAACAATCATGGCGAATAGCTTTTCAGTCTTGGGCATTTCTTGATTAAGTGCCGAAGATCAAGCAATCTCTATGACAAGAATCACGTGAAGTGATAAAATCGAATCAATGAATGTCGTATCAACTATTTAGATACTTAAATTGTTCATTGTCACACGAGTTGTAAGCAGAAAGTGCACTCATCTTTTCGTTTGTGACCGAATTATTATTTTTTTTATGGCCTTTTTTTATTTCCTCAAATTATGATCAAAAGACAAAGACTGAAGGAGACACCATGCATAAATTACAGAAAACGACGAAACATGAATAACTAGCGTGACTCAAAATGATATTTAGTATGGCGTTCATGCCTAGAGTGCTGCTGATCACTTGATTATCGTTACGAAATGGCACGGTGAAGTTTGTTGTTTTCAACTGGCAAGTGTCATACTTTGATTAGAACCATTGCCACTGCCGTACTAGTCATTGTGTGATTGTGTGAAAGTGATCATCATGTTGCATCCAAGGATTTCTTTGTGGCTTTCAGGTAAGGCTAAGCTGCAAGCATTTTGTTTTGATCTGAAATATACGGGTCCGTCGAAACACCCCCAAAAACGGCCCCCAAAAACTTTTTTTGGGTCTTTTTACCCCAAAAACCTCTGTTGGTACCCCCAAAACCAAGGAAACTTGAGAAAACCAATATAATCAGGACATTTTTATGTTGTCTGTCTTTTCCTGCTCCCATCTTACTATCCCTAACCCTATCCCTAACCTATCCCTAACCCTATCCCTAACCCTATCCCTAACCCTATCCCTAACCCTATCCCTAACCTATCCCTAACCTATCCCTAACCTATCCCTAACCCTATCCCTAACCCTATCCCTAACATATCCCTAACTTTCTGAGTTTTATGCGACTCGGTTTTTTGGGGTACCAACAGGTTTTTTGGGTACCATTACCAATCGGATTTTTTTCAATTTTGGGGTACCAACAGAGGTTTTTTTGGGTAAAAAGACCCCCAAAACCGGACCCCCAAAAACGTTTTTTTGGGTGTTTAGACGGACCGGAAATATACTGTAGACTGTGTGTGTGTGTGCGTGTGTGAGTTGTACGCATTCTTGCATGATTATTTTTAATGGCATATTGTACATGTGATTCTTATTATCAAGCTATTTACTTAACAGACATATTTGTTCTTTGCTTGCATATTTGTTCGCGTGAATGAACATGTGATTCTGTGAGGTGTCTGTATCAGTGTGCGTGCGTATGTCTGTGCATGTTTGGACTAATGCGTGTGTGATTGTGTGCAACCCTTTCTTTATGTTTTTTTGTATTACAATTTATATTTTGGATTGCTTGCATGGGTATGTCTGTACATTTATATTTTTGCTTTTGTTCATTCAACGATATACATGTATATAAATTATAATGTCTATAATTATGTTATATGTTTTGCTTGCGCGCGCACGCATGTGTGTGTGTGTGTGTGTGTGTTTGTGTGCATGTATGCCTTTTATTCGTTTTTAATTTTCTAGTGAATTCGTAAAGTGCATAGAGCTTAAACTAAATTTAAATGTATGCGCCATAGAAATCTTCTTAATAAATAAATAAACTAGGTTTCAAGTGTGGGTTTTACTTTTTAGAAAATGTCAATACAAAATTTTGCAATTGATACAAAAATACATTTGCACTACAGTAAAAAGTCAAAATTGAAGGGACTGAAATTTTATTTTGATAATGATATTAGCCAATATTTTTCGACATAGAGATTACATAGTTGTTTTTTTATACTGGGATCCAAAAATTATATTGTGAGTTATCCAGTGTTTTTGATTTATTTATTTTTGAGTTGAATCAGTTCTCCACTGTATTTCAATGCTAAAGAATCGAGATACTGTATAGATTAAAAAGCAAGTCAAGTTTCCATTAAAAACAAAACAAAGCAAAACAAACAAACAAACACAATTTAACCAAAGGCACACACTTGATAGTTGATTGGAAATTATTATTTAAAGACCTTCATTTGAAGTAGGTTATCTTATAATTGTTAACTTGAACTAAGCATTTGAATTTGAAATGTTAGTATTGTTACAAATGATTTCAGATAATTATCTTTCTAATGATCAAGAACCGATATCTTTTTCCTTTCCACTGATTCCAGAGTTATTTAAAGTTAGTAGGGAGTGAGTGTCGGCCATTTTGAGAAAACACAGTCTAAAGTCTTTAGAACCTAGACTTAAACACTTATAAGACCATTAAGAGACCACATTAAAGAGCATTAAAGTTTGTGTGTACTTTAATGCTACAAGTTTTTCTACCCTATTTTCAGCCTTCCTGCAAACACTGTGCCTTGTCCAAGCTTTGAACAAGCAGTTTGGGGCCCAAGCTCAAGGTGCTGGCACCCCTAAGCCCTTCAGGTTCAGCCTGAAACAGTCGTGTGATGACTGGGCCATTTTCACCTGGAATTCCTCCGCCGATGGATACCCCTCCCCCTTCGGACCGCCCCATTTCACCTCCTGTGAGATCACTTACATGAACCAACGATCACAGGTGAGAGAAAGACGAACAAGGTCAGTATCAGTACTCAAACACCTCAGGGCTCCCAATCTGAATCGTCCTGCAAAACAAGGGGTCCCAGGGACTCCTTCACTTACAGTATAGAGGGTCCTAGAGGCAGGATAGAGGGTCCCAGTGGCATTGCGAATGCTAAAAAGAATTTTTCCAGTGCATCCCTGGGACAGTTCTTTTAGAGGGTCCTTTAGGATTTTAGTACTTCATACTCATTCATAGACCCACAAATGGGGGTCCCTGAGAGCCCTGCACCTTATAAAATAATAGGTGATTATTGCAGTGACAAATAGCAAAGATTCTAAAAGGGTAAGATGGACTACTTAAGAGTTACGGCGAACCGGGCTGATAAGAGTTATCGTTAGTGGGAACAGTACACCACACACAGTGGAGGCTATCCAAAAACTCGGACTGGAATTTGAACGGAGAATTCAACTGGCCTATCAACGTGTAAATGTGTACTGTTTTTAAGGGACATAACCAGTGTTTCTGTCCTCACTACTCATATAGGGAAAAGAGACCGGATGTTAGTCTTTTCTTTTCAGTGTCTTTGCTGATCAATAGTCAGCGGAATATACAGCAGAAACCAGCAAACTCAGAGATGGGCTATAACTTATAGTTAGTAAGTTACGCCACACCAAAAATGAAAAAAATCGGATAACTCGCAAATTTGGATGTGTTTGGTCATAATTTTAATATCCTTCACACTCTTTATCTCAAAACATTGGTTACAAGTCTCAAAATAAAATTTCAATCAGGACTTTAATTCAGTATTGACTTAATGATGAAGTTAATCAGATGTTCTCTGTATTTAAATTCCAATTGACAGCTTTGCCTTATGTGTGAATTATTTTGAATTAATTGATAGAGCCACAAAGAAATATGAGAAGAAGATACACAAATAGATTCAAACATGTTGAAGTTTTCCATTGAGTAGCCCCCCCCCCCCTCAGAAGGGTACTTAATTTAATGTTTTGCTAACCTAAGGAATCCCTGCATTGACCCTGCAAAATTCTTTAATTTATTTTGTTAAAATAAACACAAAACAACGAAAAACAAACTGTATCAACAATCATATAGTAAAAAGCCAACTGTGTGTGTGTGTGTGTGTGTGTGTGTGTGTGTCTGTCTGTCTGAAACACAAAACGGGCCTTATAACTCTGCCGTTTTTTGACCGAATCGCTTCAAATTTGCTGTGAGCCCTAACGGGGCGATGGCAACGGCAACCGGGGTGGCCGTGTCATTTGTTAAAATAAACACAAAACAACGAAAAACAAACTGTATCAACAATCATATAGGAAAAAGCCAACTGTCCATGTGTGTGTGTGTGTGTGTGTGTGTGTCTGTCTGTCTGAAACACAAAACGGGCCTTATAACTCTGCCGTTTCTTAACTGAATCGCTTCAAATTTGCTGTACTCAGAGTTACCAGTACTTGTCGTTAATTTTACTAGGCGTTACCAGTATGGTGCATTGCCAGTACTAGGCGTTGCGCTAGTATTCATAATTAAGTAAGGACAGATCTTTGGAACGAAACAGAACTTTGTTTTCTTATGTGTTGTAGGTGGCTAAGTTGGTGCTGGTGTCGGTCCATCCCAAAGTGAGAACGATCCACCTCAGCCCCTTGAGCAAGAACACCCACTACGCTGCCTCCATGACCTGCAATGAGACCCTCACCTCCAACGCCATTTACTTTGTCACAGGTCAGATCCTCTTTTCGTACTTGTAAGAGCTACTTACTTTCATGGTCACGCGAAAGCTATGGCAGTTGGCACAGATTGGTTCAATTCTGGTTTGTTGTTAAAATAATTGACATTGTTGGTGCATCAGTCTGTAATCATGGTTATAGAGAGTAAATAAGACTAACTTAGTCAATAAGATAGTAAATCTCATAAACATAAGTACACAAAGATAATCTCATAGTCATAAGCATAATATGTAGTTCTGGCTACAGCTGTACAAGGTTAGGTCTTGTAGTTGAAAGCAGTTCTGGTCTGCTGTTTTACTTTTAGATATTGTTTTACCTTTGTTCAGATATATATACTTTCCTTTTTGCACTCTATATGTGACCCACGTGCCATTAACCCTTTCACCGCCAATGTCGCATTTTAGCACCACAATGGTTTAACACCCATGTCACTAAAAGGCATCAAATCAGGACCTGTTATCCAAAGACCCTATTTTCTTAATTTTGGGAGGTAAGGATATGCCTAATCAGGCTAATGCTATATGTCGCAGAGGAATTTGCAATATTGCAGATATTTTATTTTCTCTACCCAGTTTAGTTGAATGGCATTTTTGGGCAGAAAAATGGCTTGCGGCGAAAGGGTTAAGTGTCATCAAGGAACACTAAGTCAGTAAGTGTCATCAAGGAACACTAAGTGTCATCAAGGAACACTAAGTGTCATCAAGGAACACTAAGTGTCATCAAGGAACACTAAGTGTCAAACTGACCATTCTGAGAAAATTATACATTTGAAGACTTCAAATAATTCTCTTTCTAATGATACAAGAAACATTCTTATATCTTTTTCCGTTCCATTTAAAGTTAGTATGGTGAGTGTCGTCCATTTTGAGAAAACACAGTCTAAAGTCTAGCCTAGCTGCCGAAAATGCATTGACCTACTCGTTTTAAAACACTTATAAGACCATTTAGAGACCTTATTAAAGATTATCCTTTATAAATATGAAAGATAAGATGTTATAGAACACAAAAGTACCCATAGCTAAAAATTGAAGAAAAGAAGAGATTTTCGACTTTGTAAGCATGTTGTGAGAAACTAACCGAGCGACTTAATGTCCCTTTCGTGGTGCTGGGTCACATATTACCTCGTAGTAACAAAGTGACAACTTAAGCTATTTTTTAACCCCTTCAAGTTCAAAGACATCACTGCCTGTCCAAGGCAAACATCATTACTGGCCTGGGGTTGCTTAGAATTTTTTTTGGAACAAATAAAATGTGCAACAAAACTCGCCTCTATCTGTGATTCATTTTCAACAACATTACTGGTTGATCCAAGTTTAATTTTGACTTTGCAATTGTGATTATTTGCATTAAATTGTTATTATTAGTCTCTGTATTCCCATCACTTTTAATGATAATATTGGAAGCATTTTGTGAGGGCCGCGTTAGGCCGATTTTTTTTGCATTTTAATTTAAACATTAACAAATGAAAGATATGTGCCAAATATAAGTGAAAGGAAGGCTGGAAGAGTGACAAAGTGAAGAACTTGAAAAACGTTGTTTGGATTGAGAAAAACATGGATTCAGACAAGCCTTGGACTCAGAAATCGCGGTTGAGTTAAGAGTGACATAGCAGAGATTCAGAGAAGCTTGTCATTGCTTAAAATAATTTTATCTTTTTATTTTTTATTTTTGGTTATTGTAGTTTTCATGAATCACGAATCCAGTAGTCTGGTTGACCGTAGGGGCGCCTCTGAAGATTTCACAACCAGCCTCCTCCACTCCTCTCGGTTCTCGGATTTTCTCAGTGTGTCTTTCAGCTCCAGGCCTGTCCACTCGCGGATGTTGTCTTCCCATCTCTTTTTCTGTCTGTCTTTTGTTGTTTTACAATGCGTCAAATTATCCCTTTTTTTTTTAAGGAGTTTAAAAAATGAGATGAAATCATCTTTTTCATATTTTGGCAGAATATAAGTTCAATTCAGACCTGTTTACTTTTACGATTTTGCCGTCATTTTTTACGAAACAAAAGTCAAGTTACGATAATTACGGCGACGAAAAAAAAACAACTGACCCCCCCCCCACCCCCCCACCACTACAGTTGCGTTGGCAAGCGATGCTTTAGAAACAATACGGTGAAAAGTCATTCCGGTTGCCAGCATACAACGCGCATCAATTTCTTTTCATTCTGTTTCAAGATGGCGTCAAAGCGACCACGTGGTGAGAGTTCTAGGTCAAATGATCCAAAATCTGATGGAAAGACACCAAAGAAAAGGCCAATACATGGTTTAAAAAATGTTTTTAAAGGTCTCCCAGTGCACTATTGCTTGCATACAATTGTGTAATTACAAATAGTTTTCTTGTTAACCCTTTCACCACCAATGTCGCATTTTAGCACCACAATGATTTAATACCCATGTTACGCAAAGGCCTCAAACAAGGGTCTGTTAGTCAAAGACCACGTTTTCTTAAGTTTGGGAGGTAAGGATAGGCCTTATGCTATACGTCATAGAGGAATCCCCCAGACTGCAGATGGTTTTTTTCTCTACCCAGGTAAGTTAAGTCTAATGGTATTTTTTGGCTGACAAATGGCTGGCGGCGAAAGGGTTAATCGGATTTTGTGAGAAAAAAAATAATTGGCCGCGGCGTGTTGGATTACAGCATTTATTTCAAAATTACTATTTTTTTGTTTTAGAAATTACAAATTTGCAAAATAGGGGTAAACAGGTCTGTCAATTCGTCTGTGCCACGACAGGTTACCCTTGCAGCAAAGAGGAGGTGAGAGAACATGCGGACGAGCTGAGAGAGCAGTGGCAGTCGGAGTTGGAGAGGGTGGAAAACGATAGCGAGGTGTCCCAGCATCCTGTCAGCGTGACGACGGCCTCCGACGGCTACTCCATGATGGACATGGCACTGGGAGTTTTCTTCGCCATGTTCGGCGTCATGATCGTCGGCGTCTTTGCCTACTACATCTGGAAGAAGCATCGTCATCGGAGGAGGATTCAGAGAATATTTGGGTGAGTTTTTTTTAAATTTTTTAGATGGTTTGTGTGGTGGTGCTGGAGAGGAAGGGGGAGGGGGGCGTGTGTTGTAAGGAATATGGCGTGTGTGTGTGTGTGTGTGTGTGTGTGTGTGTGTGTGTGTGTGTGTGTGTTATGATTGTTACTGTCTTTGCCTACTACATCTGGAAGAAGCATCGTCATCGGAGGAGGATTCAGATAGAATATAGATGGTTTGTGTGGTGGTGCTGGAGAGGAAGGGGAGAGAGGGTGGGTGTTGTAAGGAATATGGCATGTGTGTGTGTGTGTGTGTGTGTGTTATGATTGTTACTATCTTTGCCTACTACATCTGGAAGAAGCATCGTCATCGGAGGAGGATTCAGAGAATATTTGAGTGATTTTTTTAATATTTTTTAGATGGTTTGTGTGGTGGTGCTGGAGAGGAAGGGGAGAGAGGGTGGGTGTTGTAAGGAATATGGGCGTGTGTGTGTGTGTGTGTGTGTGTGTGTGTGTGTGTGTGTGTGATATGATTGTTGCTATCTTTGTCTACTACATCTGGAAGAAGCATCGTCATCGGAGGAGGATTCAGAGAATATTTGAGTGATTTTTTTAATATTTTTTAGATGGTTTGTGTGGTGGTGCTGGAGAGGAAGGGGAGAGAGGGTGGGTGTTGTAAGGAATATGGCGTGTGTGTGTGTGTGTGTGTGTCGTGTTATGATTGTTACTATCTTTGCCTACTACATCTGGAAGAAGCATCGTCATCGGAGGAGGATTCAGAGAATATTTGAGTGATTTTTTTAATATTTTTTAGATGGTTTGTGTGGTGGTGCTGGAGAGGAAGGGGGAGGGGGGCATGTGTTGTAAGGAATATGGCGTGTGTGTGTGTGTATGTGTGTGTTATGATTGTTACTATCTTTGCCTACTACATCTGGAAGAAGCATCGTCATCGGAGGAGGATTCAGAGAATATTTGAGTGATTTTTTTAATATTTTTTAGATGGTTTGTGTGGTGGTGCTGGAGAGGAAGGGGGAGGGGGGCGTGTGTTGTAAGGAATATGGCGAATGTGTGTGTGTGTGTGTGTGTGTGTGTGTGTGTGTGTGTGTGTGTGTGTGTGTGATATGATTGTTGCTATCTTTGCCTACTACTTCCTTTAAGAAGCATCTCCATCGGAGGAGGATTCAGAGAATATTTGGGTGAGTTTTTTTTTGTTATAGATGGTTTGTGTGGAGGTGCTGGAATGGCGGGGGTGTGGTGGGGTGGTGTGGTGGTGTAAGGAATATATGGTGTGTGTGTCACTGTGTGTGATATGATTGTTACTATCTTTGCCTACTAAACCTGGAAGAAGCATCAGCATCATAGGAGAGTTCAGAGAATTCTGGGTGAGTGTTGAGATGGTTGGTGTGGTGGTGGTGATGGGGGGCAGGTGGAGATCGTAAAGAGGTTGGTGTGTGGTTGGTGTGTGTGTGTGTGTGTGTGTGTGTGTGTGTGTGTGTGCGTGTGTGTGTGCGTGCGTGCGTGTGCGTGCGTGCGTGTGTGCGTGCGTGTGTTTTTAGGGAGAGAGTGATAGAGAGTGATATACAATGAAAACCAAAACAATTATAATGCATGTTCAAATTTGCAGAAGAGTGTGTCCTCTCATTGACTGATATAAACTGTTTTTTCTTTATACAGAAATATACTTTTAGTATCATTTGCTAACCACAAGAAGTGGGAGGGTATATCTTATTATTATGTAATAATTATCTTGATCTTTTTTTTCTTCTCCAGAAATTCCCATTCAGAACCATTCTTGGCTCTTCACACACCTTCAGATCAGCCCACCACCAGCTTCTGAAGTAATCGTATCCCCAGAAATCCTTTCATCGTGTGTCACTAAAAAACAAGAAGAAGATATTTATACTGCGCTTTTTATCAAGCACAAAGGGCTTTGCAATCAGCATTTAAACACACACACACACACACACACACGCACACTCATGCGCACGTGCATGTTCGCAAGCGAACGTGTGCATGCACACAGACAGACAGACACACATATATTTCATCAAACGTGCAGATGCACTGACTCATTGACATGCACACACACATACAATGTATGCACACGCACACACTTGCACACGCGCGCACGCACACGCACACGCACGCACACGCACACACACACACACACACACAAACACACACACACACACACTCTCTCTCTCTCTCTCTCTCTCTCTCTCTCTCTCTCTCTCTATCTATCTCTTCTCTCTCGCACCGATCACAATCTCTCCTGCGAACATGATGAAGAAAAGCTTGTAAGCTTACTCCTTTATCGCCAATAAAGATTATTTGACTTGACACACATACAAGCACACATACACAACTTACAGGAAAACGCTGAAAAACATGACAATCACCCACCTCCACCATTGCTCTTATTTTATATTTTTTAGTTGTTTGTTTCAGATCTTTTTTAAAATTGTTTTGTCTCTATTATGTCATCACACTTGTCTTGATCCCCCCTGGTCACCCACCTTTTCTCCATTTTTAAATTTGTCTGATTATCGTTGAAATATCAATATCAAGATTAAACATGCATTGTTATAATCCAAAGAAGAAAATACAGAAAAACATGAAACAGACTGCAACTTCACTTGATTAAACAACATAAAAGCTCCTACACAACAACATGACATTAACATCACCTTACACTTGTTGCGTGTATGTTTGTATTACAATTATGTTGCCTGAAAATAAAGAAGTTGGTGATTCAAAGTGACTTTCTAAACAGTGACAGACATTTGTGACAGTGCGTGGGAAAAAGTCAAAACAGACATAATGGAATTTTGGCAAAATTGAGATTTAAGTTTTTCATGGTGGAGCAAAGATTCCTTGTTAATACGCAGAAAACCGAATTGAGTTATCTTGTCTAGTTTTGATTTTATAATTATTTGAAGTTTGGCATTCAAAATTGATCATTTGCAGAAATTGGGCGTAGAAGATACCATTTTGCCTCTTTGTTTCTATTGACTTGATTTAGAAGACAATCAAATAAACAAAGAAATCATTCAAAATTGTCTTCTATGTTGTGGATACTGGTAGAATACATAACAATATACATAAATATGCCCTAAATAGAAAATTGATATTTTGGGTGTTGTTAACTATTTTGGGCTTTTGCTCCAGACCTTCTGAGCGACTTATGTATGTTTTTGTTTGTGGCTCAGCCACAAACCTATAACTCACTTTGTCGGTCGGTCGGTCCAAAATTGTCGCACTTCAAATGGAAGTTCAGTTTAACGTCGCGTATCGGCTTTCGCCATGTACGACGGGCTGAACAAACCAATTGATATAAACAAAAATTTATGTTCCTGAATCACTGTCTTAGCCAAAAGGCCGAGAAGCGATCAGAATTTGATCACACTTCAAATCGAGGCTACACTTCTGGCCGCTCTTTAAAATGATGTATTTTAAAAGCGTACAAAATAATAAACATATGTAATACAGACACTACAACAGACACGACGAGTATGCAGTGCTTCTTTTGATGAGTATAAGTAGGATACATAGTTTTAAATGTTTTCCAAAAGATATAAAAAGTTACGAAATGGTGCAGAGATAACATTCTGGTTTACAGATTAAAATTATTGAAAAGCCAGGGGAGGTAACTCATGATTGGAGTGGTAAAAATAGACCGCGTGCCACAAACTATTGCGATTTCGCGCTTGTTTCCATGCACCATCACATTTGCTCAGATCAGCTTAGATTTGCTATGCATGTTTTGCTGAGCATTGCATGTTTGCATGCATGAGCATTGCATGTTTGCATGCATGAGCAAGCAAATCAGCAGGTAATAAAAGAAAAACAGGAAAAGTGAAAAGCATTATATAGCATCCCTGAACTTCATACAACACCAGAATTAATTGACTGAAGATGTTTTTTAGTTTTTTTCTTTTGTTCTCTAACCAAAGATTATGTTACTAATCAATACTGTGCTCTTGATTTTGTGATTTTTTATTTTTTTTATTATTTTTTAAAAATGGTGTTTCTCATGTATAGTCTGCACGGCTATTTTGTATACAGTTCCACTGAATTCACTAGAAAATCTCTAGAGGATTGTTGGAATATTTGAGCCAGACTTGTGAACTATTCCTTTCTTCCAACTCAAGTGGTGAGTATGATGCCAATGATTCGATGCTCATAGAGGAATTGGACAGGTTGTCCTCCCCACCCCACCCCTCCACCTTGCAGTTCACCCCTGTGTTACATTTGCTTTTGTGTGGTTTATCTGGACTCGTCAACCATATCGTCGGTGAAATTAAAAAACCTCGTATCTCAATTTTGGTAGTTTAGAGAAAAAAAAGAAAAAAAACCTTAAAAATTAACCGCGTTGACCACAATTGATTAACTATGATGAATATGTTGTTCAAGACATTGCGAGTTTAGTCCTGCATTTTGTTAAAATTACTTAAAATTTTTTTTTTTAAGACTTGAAAAGAACGAAGATACGAGGTTTTTGTCCTTAACTAGATCTGAATTTGGGACTTAACGAGTTTTTCTTCTATTTTCACAACCTCATTTACCCCAGATAGAAAGTCGTTAGAGATACTTTTTCACTAACGCTTTCTGGGGTAAATGAGGTTGTGAAAATAGGAAAAACTCGTAAGTCCCAAAAATAGTTAAGGACAAAAACCTCGTAGCTTTTCAAGACTTAAATGTATCTGCAGGACTAAACTCGCAATGTCTTGAACAACATATTCATCATAGTTAAAATTGTGGTACAAGGTTAATTTTTTTTTTTTTTTTTTCTAAGCATTTGTTTAAAAATCGAGGTACGAGGTTTTTGAATTTCCCGGACGATATTCAACATGAGGGAGGCAGCAGCCTACAAGACACCTGGATCTTTAAGACTGCAGCTCAATATTGCTGTGGATTGTGTTTCTAAATCCCCACATGTACATAGCCTTTCATTTCCAAACTGATCACCTTTTCATGTTCTCCACCATGTGCAATGATTTGTAAATATATATATATATATATATAAAATGTTGTACTGATGTAGCACATTTTCGTAGCACTTAATTCGATGGCTTGGAGTCAAAACGGACTATCTTTAGATAGTCCATTGACGTATTATTGAAGATATTGTGAAAACTATTCATTTGTTTAAAAAAAAAGACTGCAGAAATATAAAAAGCATAATCCCAATTTTACATTATTTGCAGTCTTTTTCAATACAAGTTCTTAGTTTTTGCAATAACATCGATAATAAGTCAATGAACTATCTAACGATAGTCCGTTTTGACTCTAAGCCATCGTAATATGATGTGTACGAGACAGGGGTGTTCTGATGTCAGCAGTTGCCTTGGGACTTCAGTCCTCGTCGTCTTGTTTGGTGATGCACGAACACGTGTACAAAAATTGTTTGTTACTTATTCAGCTACGGCTCCATATTGGACGACGAGACTGCGCTTAAATGTTCTGCTTTTTGTTGTTGTTGTTGTAATCTTCTCCTATTAACCCTTTCACCGCCAAAGTCGCATTTTAGCAGCACAGTAATTTAACACCTATGTCACTAAAAGGCATCAAATTGGGGTCTATTATCCAAAGACCCTATTGTCTTAGTTTAGGGAAGTAAGGATAGACCTTATTTTATAGATGTCACAGAAGAATCCCCAATACTTCAGATGGATTTTGTTGTCTACCCAGGTAAATTTAATGGATATTTTTTGCTGAAATATGGCTGACAGTGAAAGGGTTAAGGATAGTCCTGTTGAAGGCATGAACACTGTGCTTGAAAGACTTGGAGGTAAAGGTCAAGATGTGCCACCTCCCCTACATTTCTCGGTTAATTGTATTTTTCCGTTTTTGCCTTTCTTACCATACATAAAGCTGTATTTTAGGAACATTTTTAGCTAATAATCTTTTTGGATTACTAACCTAACCCTAACCCTACCCCCCCCCCTATAAGACGGAAACACGCAACAAACCACAACTGACAAATCGCGGAGTACTGCAGTACATAGTCGGGGTTAGGTTTAGGGATAGGGTTAGGGATAGGGTTAGTATTCCCAAAAGGTTATTAGCTAAACATGTTCCTAAAATACAGCTTTATGTATGGTAAGAAAGGCAAAAACGGAAAAATACAATTAACCGAGAAATGCAGGGGGGGCAAATACAAGAAACAAATAAAAAGCTGTGGGCAATTATAAAGTTCGGCATCCACATCACATTCCTACGCAGGTTAGTTGAATGAAGGGGCAGAGCTATGCAAGGCTTTGGATTGATTCATTTACAAGCTCAAAAAGGTAATACAGTTTATAGCTACTTTCAACGAAATTTTCTTATTGAAAATTAGGTAAGATTTATTTTTGTGAAACGGAAAGAAGTGATACCTTGAGATTGAAAATCAAGAACATGTGAGGATGTAGCTAAGCTAGACTTTCTCGCACATCCCTGCAGAAGAAGCTAATTTATTGATTAAAGGAGAAAAAGAAGAGCCTCTAGCTACTTTTTTTTCTGTCAGAGAGCGATCTCCTTTAAAGAATGAAGACAGAGTAATTTTTGGTGTTACTGATATATCAGCCCGTTTTATTCCAACTTCATGTTAACCCTCTCGCCACCAGCAATATTTCAGCCCCAAAAGTCCATTAAGCCAAAGATTCTAAAAGGGTAAGATTGACTACTTAAGAGTTACAGCGAACCGGGCTGATAGAGTTATCGTTAGTGGGGTAGTTACACATTCATAGCGGCGGCTATCCAAAAGCTCAGACTGGAATTTGAACGGAGAATTCAACTGGCCTATCGACGTGTAAATGTGTCACGTTTTAAAAGGGACATAACCAGTGTTTCTGTCCTCACTACTCATATAGGGAAAAGAGATCGGATGCTTGTCTTCCCCTATACAGTCTTTGATTAAGCTTAACTGGGTAGAGAAAAAAATGTATCTATCTGCAATATTGGGAATTCCTCTGTGACATGTTTAACATTAGGCCTCTCCTTACTTCCCAAATTTAAGAAAATAGGGTCTTCGGATAACAGGCCCTGATTTCATGCCTTTTAGTGACACGAGTGTTAAACCATTGTGGTGCATACATTATTTTTTTTTAATGCGACATTGGCAGTGAAAGGGTTAAGCGGAAGGGAGACACTGTTTACTAGATGATTGAAGGGGCATAACTACACACGGCTTCACAGAATAACAGAGCAAATGAACGAACAGAAAAACGTAGATAATAACATACATTCGTTTGTGCTTGTGTGCAACTTATATCTTGTTCCAAAGTCAACTTTGTTTTATTAACCCTTTCGCCGCCAGCCATTTTTCAGAGAAAACAAATCCCATTAAAATTACCTGGGTAGAGAAAAAAAAATTATTTGTAAAATTGGGGATTCCTCTGTGAGATATTGAAAGTAAGGCCTATCCTTACCTCCCAAAAGTAAGAGAACAGGATCTTTGGATAACAGGCCCTGATTTGATGCCTTTTAGTGACATGGGTGTTAAATCATTGTGGCGGTGAAAGGGTTAAAAAAACACCACCCATAAAACCCCATCTTTGTTTCGTTGAATGCGCAATTTATGCTTTAATATTGTTATCTTTTTGTGAGCGAGTACTGTAATTTTTGTCATGAGTACACGTTGTTTGTGTTTGTATACAGATGTGTGAACTGTACAGATACCAATGGAATTTTTTCTCTATTAATGAGTACTTTATCTTTATTGTTTGTCTTATAATTGAATGTGCAATGAAGCTACCACTGTAGATTTTGTGGTTGACTAAAACTATATTAGTTTTGCTTATTGGAATATAACTGCACTTCTCAAATGTAAAAAAACCGCACTGTGGGGATACCAGGGGTCTTTTGTATAAATAGTTCCCCTACCTTCTGGAAGTTCTGTGCTTGTAACTTCCTCTAATCTGTCACTCTCTTTGACTCTGCCTTTGTCCTTTGCTTACTGTCATCTACTATCTTTCTGCCTTACCGGTCCATTCTCCTGCCTTTTTTCACGAAACACTTAAAAAAATATTTCCTCCAGCCCGAAGTCAGACTTGTTGGGCCTAACTATTTCTTAGTTAGGCGCATAACGGCAGCATTGGCGCATCTGCGCTCATAATTGACAGGAAACTGTCTGAGCGATTGAAGAAGAAAAAATGTGATGCAGCACAGGAAAACCAGGCTAATGTCGTAAATGATCACTTTTGACTTATTCATATTTTCAGAAAGGCCAGAGACAACAGATTAACAGGCAAAAAACAGAATTCATCTATCTCTAATAGTTTATTTTTAACAATTTTTCAATCAATCAAATATCTCTCTCTTTCTTTCTTTCTCTCTTTCTCTTTTTTTCTCTCTCTCTCTCTTTCTCTCTCTTGTGGCTGCCCGACTTTAGCCTTGTTTTCCTGTGCTGCATCACAAATGTTCAAAAACACACCAACAAACTTGAGTTTTAGTATGCTGAAACTTCAGGCATATCTGCATAGCAGAATAACTGCCTTATTTTATGGACTATAAGGCTTATTTTTTTATTAGAAGAGGCACCCGCCTAGGTTTGCACAAAAGTATGAGTTTGTTAGGACAGTTTCTTACTATTATTAGTCATAATAAGGCGCAGGTATCTCGGTTCTGAAATAAACCAAAAAACCTGTATCACCTTACATGTAAAGCGTAGTATGTAAATCAATAATTTTGGTTATTCTGTTATTTTTGAAGCTTTACATGAGACAGTTCATATTGTTTTTCTATGAAATGTTTTGATTGATTTCTTTTATGTGTTTGTGTGTGTGTGTGTGTGTGTGTGTGTGTGTGCGTGCGAGCGTGCGTCCGTTCGCATGTGTGTAACTCATATGGTCAAATAGGTTTGTAGTACAGGCACAGTACTGAGAATACGTTTGTGTCAAAGCCTTATTAGTGGATTGCCTTTGTTGATTCTTTCTTTCTTTCATTGGTCTTGCATGGACTATAAGGGACTTCATATTATAAGACCCCCCCACCCACCCACCCACCCCATATTTTACTTAAATCTGACTTTGGAATATTAGTTATTTAGTCAGTGTTATTAGTCATTATAAGGTGCAGGATCTCAATCAGGATAAAAAGTTTTGCCTTATAGTCCGTACAGTATGGATGTAGTTGTGATACCGTGTTGTGATTTTTTCTCCATAAAATGTAGGGTATGTATTTCTTTCTTCTTTTTTTTTTTTTTTTTTTTTTCAATATTAAATAATGCTTTCATGTAAAGCAGACTATTGAGTATTGGGTTTTGCCAGCATATATTTGCTTGAGGGACAAGTAAAACTGGACTTAGTGTGGACTTGACGTTAGTTGTCAATCTCAATCTTTGGTTTTGCTAATTAATTTCACAGTCCCACCCCCATCCCACCCACCCCCCATGGGGATACCGGGGGTCTTTTATATAAATAGTTCCCCCACCTTCTGGAAGTCCTGTGCTTGTAATTTCCTCTAATATGTTACTCTCTTTGACTCTGCCTTTTCCCTTTGCTCGCTGACATCTAGTATCTTTCTGCCTTTTGGGTCCATTCTCCTGCCTTTTCTGAAAACAACAACCACTTTCAAAAAGATTTCTTCCAGCCGAAGTCGGACATGCTGGGCCTAATTGTTTCTTATGTAGGCGCATAACAGCAGCATGACACATCTGCGCTCATGATTGACAGGAAACTGTCTGAGCGATCGAAGAAGAAGTTAATTAATTAAGAAACAAAAATTCTGTGTAAGTAGAGAACAGCTATTTTTTGTGTCAATTCTTTAAGGGCTTTGCTACTTTTTTGTTTTAGAAATGTCAAATATTATTGCTCTTGTTTAAAAAAAAAAATGTTGTCAAGTGTTTATCAAAACAGAAAATAATAAATACAATAGTTTGGGAGCCGCATGTATTAATTACTTATTCTTCTGTGGGTTTAAAAAAAAAAGTTTTTTACTTGGAAGTTGAATTTACTACATGTTAAAAAATCTTTGAAATATATTTGTGGTGTTTTTGATTAGTCACTACTTACAGATTTGTTTTATTTGGAAAAAAACCCACCACTATCTACATCTTTGTGCTTCAGAATTTTAACATTTTAAACTTTTTTTTAAACAGATAATATTATATTTTCTGTTGTCTAGGATTCAGTTCATTCCGATGTTGCTGCTTTTGTGTATGCGTCATGAGTTGTGCATGTTTATTGAGTATGGAGGAAATGTCCGGAGTTGTATCCAGACAGCTCTGTGTGGTAAGGAAGACTTTTTGTGCCAAAAGTGTGTGTTTGTGTAATAGTCTCTTAATATGTTAGAGTGATAACATTTGATTGCAAGAGTGACGATGGCTTGGAGTCAAAGCGGACTATCTTTAGATAGTCCATTGACATATTATTGAACTTAGTACGAACACTAATAACTTGTATAAAAAAAAAGACTGCTGGAATATAAAAAGCATACCTCCCTTTATATATTTCTGCAGTCATTGTTTGATAAGTTATTAGTTTTTTTAATAGGTTCAATACTATGTCAATGGACTATCTAAAGATAGTCCGGTTTGACTCCAAGCCATCGAATTTAGTGTACAATGTTTTTACGCGTTTTGATAAGATCCTCTTGTTCAACCGATTGGATTTCTATCGTTCCCCTCCTTTTGTCTTTTATAGAAATGACTTGTCATTTCAGTTCGAAATATTGCACAGTATGTAATCCATAACAACCAAAGTTTTGTACAGAGGTGTTAAAGGCACGGCCGGACTATAAAAGAGGGGAGGCGCTGAGCGCGCGCCGCATTTGAATCACAGCTGGCGAGAGAGACGGTTCGCCCTTCTTTGTTCCCTGTTGAGCGAGCCACCGCGAGGCAGAGCTTTTCTGGCGAAAAAGACCTGATCCCTGGGATCGGTTGTTTTCCCCTTTAAGCAAAGTTGTTTATAAGAATTTTGTGTGTGTGTGTATTTATTGCAAAGCTCATCATCTCAACCCGTCTTTTTTTTTTTTCTTCTTTAAACTTTCTTACTTCAATCAATTGGCTACTTCAGCTCTAACACCAACAGTTAAAATTATATCCGCACATAATTGTGAGAATAGTGTAACATTTTAATTTGTTTCCAATGTTCTCACTTGTGTGCAAGAGGTATTCAGCGAACAATTATCGCACCAGGGTCAACGTTTTCAAGACGTATTATCTTCCCAGTCACTCATCCCCTGGTCTGACCCACTTCATAGTTAACCCCTTTGCTTCCAACCCCTCGTCTCCACTCTTAAGGGCCCGCTACACTGCATACGACTCGCTGTCGATGCGATGCGATTGTGATGATGCGAGTCACGATTCACGTGAAACGCTTCCGTCTAAAAAGTAATTCTACTACTTTCGCTCTGTATAATATACTCAAGTAGACCCAATACAGGAATTTCACGTGAATCATGACTCGCATCGTCGAAATCGCATCGCATTGACAGCGAATCGTATGTAGTGTAGCGGGTCCTTTAGGCCGTGTGCACATTATATTCGCTCAATTTCTGTATGAAAACCCATCCGAACCCCCCCCAAAAGAAAAATCCAAAGAAATCTGGAAGTAAAAAATATAAAGGAGTATGTGCATGAGGAAATCATGGGTGCTAGTCTTTCATTTTTACACTGATTTCAGTATTTTTAATTTTACCAGAAACTGAACTTCATTTTGTTGTGCAATTCATCAACAACAACAAAAAACTGACCACAAGCGATTTGGGGCGTTTTGAACTTGGTGGTTCTTATCTTGGAAGTTTACAAAGGCAATGTAATAATTTTACAAGGCTTATCAGACTCAAACTGTCTCTGTCTGTCATTTTAACTGTCTGTCTGTCTCATTATATCTCTGCCCTAAGTTGTCAGATGGGGCTCTGCCCCTGTACCCTGCCGGGGGCCATGAGTCCCTGAACCCCTGCCTTTCAGTTGTTTTTTTCATTTTGGGGAGTTGCACCCGTGGGAAACCCATCCCGCATATGCCATCCGCCTATTCCTTAATAACTTTTACTCTATTTGCGGATGGATTTCCGTGTATGTCTGACCCAGCACCACGAAAGGGACATTAAGTCGCTGGGCTAGTTTCTCACAACAGGCTTGCAAAGTGAAAAATCTCATTTTTTAAAATGAATTTTGAATTATGGATATTTTTGGGCTCTCTAAGCATCTTATCTTTCATATGCATAAAGGATAACCTGTAATATGTGACATAGCACCACGAAAGGGACATTAAGTCGCTGGGCTAGTTTCTCACAACAGGCTTGCAAATTCAAAAATCTCATTTTTTGTCAATTTTGAGTTATGGGTATTTTTGTGTTCTCTAACATCTTATCTTTCATACTTGTAAAGGATAATGTTTAATGTGGTTTCTAACTGGTCTTATAAGTGCTTTAAAACGATTAGGTTAATGCACTTTCTTCAGCTAAATAGATTTTATAGACTGTTTTTTCAAAATGGCCGGCGCTCACCCTACTAACTTTAAATACTTCGAACACTGGAACGGAAAACAGATACAACAATGGTTCTTGCATCATTATAAAGAAAACTGTCTGAAGTTTTCAAATGTATAATTTTCTCAGAGTGGTCAGTTTGATACTTAATGTCCCTTTCGTGGTGCTGGGTCACATTATGGTCAGGTCTGTAAATATTACAAAAAGTGCTTTAAAATTAGTAGGTTGATGCATTTTTTTTAGGACACGCTATAGACTTTAGACTGATTTCTCAAAATGTCTGACAGTCTCCTTACCAACTTTAAATGCTCATAGCTCTGCAACAAGAAAGGATACAAGAATGATTTTCATGTCATTAGAAATGGAATTGGCTGAGGTTTTCAAATGTGCCGTTTTCTCAGAATGGTCATCAATGTTCCTTTTGTGGTGCTAGGTCACAATTATGAGCACACACCCTAAACTATTGCTATGTATGATTTTGTCTAGACACCTTCTCTAGCCCTTTCCGCTCCTCCTTATCCCACATCTTATTATACTTGTATATCCTTCGAAGTCGGAAGTGTGGCTGCCCACGTGGCAGGGTAATCAACACGTCATTTTCTCATCCCTAGCTGTTGCATTTGTACCATAGTATTTGTACCATAGTCAGCCAGGGCCTGTATTCACGTTGAGATAGCATGAGACTTAGCATCATGCTAACTTAGAAGCTCTTCCAAAAGTCCTATTAAATCCTACAGGACATTGGAAGAGCTTCTAAGTTAGCATCATGCTAAGTCTCATGCTATCTCAACGTGAATACAGGCCCTGGGTAAGAAAACTTGTTAGCAAGGTGTTCCAAGTGTGCCCATACCCCCTCCTCACCCTGACCCCCCCCCCCCCAATTAAAATTAAAATTAAAATTTTTTTGGTAGGTGCTGCACTTGCGGTGATGCGCTCTCCGGAGGAGAGCAGCCCGAATTTCACAGAGATAAGTCTCTGTGACTAGAATATACCAAATACCCAAATGCCAACAACAACGAGAACATTGTAGTGCTGAGTGACAGTGCAACACCCGCACTGCTGCAAGCAAAGATTGTATGTTATTAATGAAACATGATCGAAGACTAGAATCAGCTTCGCTTTTGTTGAAGTGTAGTTTATTTCACTCAGCCCCCTTTTCAGCTGCTTCTATTATTGTTCATTGCATTATGTTTGATTGATGATCGATCATCTGTGGGAAGGTTGTTTTATGTTTAAAGGGAGAGAACATCATACTGTTGTTCTCAGCTGAGTATAGGTTTAAAAGCTTTTATTACTTCCCTTGTACCACCATGAACTGTCTTGCAAGGGCAAAATGTTGTGTTTGTTTCTCCAAGAACTTTGATTAAAAAAAAAAAAAAGTTGTAAATTCTACTACCCGACTGTTAACGATGATTGAGAAAGAAACGTTTATAACGGTTAGTGAATTTTTTTTCCTTCTAAAAACGGGATATGAAAATGTTTTTTTTGTGCTTATTATTGATCTTTTTTTCTTCTTTTTATTCCGTGCTTGTCAAATTTTTATGCAAGAAAATGACGAGGATGACCTCTTTTGCTTTCGATATTTTCTTGTCTTGTATATAAACAATACCGTTACTCATTGCCTCCTATTTTGATGAAGAATTGCCACGATTTATTATATCCCTGCAGGGTAGGTTGTGAATTGGGAATTGACTTCTTCACCCCCCCCCCCTCCCTCCACCCTCCCTCCCTCCACTCCCACCCCCCACCCCCTCCCATGGTGGATAGGAAAGGCAGCCACTGTCAAAGAGGAATTGAAAAAACAACCCAACCAACTGAAACTGAACAAAAAATCTATAATTTTGATTTTAAAAGATCATGTTGTTCATCTGTGTAAACTTGGCAACGAGTTCGATAGCATGTTTTGTTGTTGTTGTGGTTGCATTGTCAAGTGTTTTGTTGCTTAATTAAACTGCATTTAATGATGATGATGATGATGATGATGATTACTATTGTCAATTTGTGTATGTGTTTCTGGATTTTGAAATACAAACTTTTGTCTAATGTTGTTGCATGGTTCTTGGAGACTTGTTGGAGTGAGTGGTTGTAGGTAGGTGTACACGTTTTAATCATGAGCACGATTATGAATTTGTTCTTGCGCGCACACACACACACGCATGCACGCACATACACACACACACACACACACACACACACACACACACACACACACACACAGAGGCATGTACGCACACACGCACGCACATACACACACACACGCACGCACATACACACACACACACACACACACACACACACACACGCATCACACAGGGATTTAAATTATTGGATATTTATTTTGAAGCACTGAGTGCGAACAAGGCTCAACATGACATCGCTACACACCCAAAGGAGAAACAGGGTTGGTATCCACACAAAAATAATTGATAAAAGATGCAAAGCTGAAGGAAACATAGATTCAAACGTTTGGGTTAAACTTGAAGGATACAGAAAATATATATATCGTAATTAATATATCTAGAAATATATATTTATACAATGGTTTTAGATTTCAACATGGTTTGAAGGTAAGTAGATATCACAACAGT
>CM065681.1:71769551-71782051 GCA_017654935.2 Phymorhynchus buccinoides
AATTATAACATACTACTCAAGAAAAGTTAAGAACCACTTTTTTTCAAATAAGCGCATAAAACATAAAGAGTGATTTTCAAATTAATGGGTAGCGGGTTTTTTGTAAGACCCCCCACGTCACGTGTCACATTCCCTCTTATGCTTGGAAGAGTGCTTAAGTTTTCTTAAGAGAGGCGGGAGAGGGAAAACACGTGAAAATCGTGATTTTGACACGTGACGTGGCGGGTCTTTAAACTATTGCATAAAAAGCAATCGCGCAAAAATAATGAAACTTTCAGATTTTAGTACATAAAAAATGGTTGAATTAAGCGTCTTGAAAAAATTGAAACGATTGGGATAATCCATCTTTGGTTCTTTCTTTTTTTGCGTTGTGAAACATATTAATGGTTCTTAACTTATATTGAGTAGTATACCTCTACGCCGTGATTTAACAAAGCATTATAATATACAGATTAGACTGGTTCTAGGTACAACACACATTTGTGTAAAAACAACACAACCCAGATACACAAACGTTTGCTCTGGTGAAAGAAGGGGTGGGTAGGAATGGAGATTGGCTACAGTAATAATATAGAGTTAACACTTTCACCGCCAATGCTGCGTTTACGCACCACAATGGTTTAACACCCTTGTCACTAATAGGCATCAAATCAGGGTCTGTTATATGAAGACCCTATTTTCATAATTTTGGGAGGTGGCCTAAAGTTATACATGTCACAGAGAAGAAATTCACAATATTGCAGAATGTTTTTCTTTACCCAGGTAAGATTGATGCTATTTTTTGGGCTGAAAAATGGCTGGCGGCGAACGGTTTAACCCTTAGGGGGGGGCGACGAATTTATAAGTGTTTCTTATTCTTGTGAATAATGCAGCTATTTTGTCCACGACATCCACGAGGGAAAGGAATATGAAATGGAAGGCAAAGATATACGAGGGACTGAATTTAATATGATAAAAAGACATACTTTAAATATTAGGCTTACTCTTTACTTGAAACATAAAGCGTGAGCAGTGTGTGTGTGTGTGTGTGTGTGTGTGTGTGTGTGTGTGTGTGTGTGTGTGTGTGTGTGTGTGTGTGTGTCAGAGAGAGAGAGAGAGAGAGAGAGAGAGAGAGAGAGAGAGAGAGAGAGAGAGAGAGAGAGAGAGAGAGAGAGAGAGAGAGAGAGAGAGAGAGAGAGAGAGAGAGAGAGAGAGAGAACAATATGAAATGTGAATAACCAAATCAACGCAGCATAACACTGAGAGAGAGAGAGAGAGAGAGAGAGAGAGAGAGAGAGAGAGAGAGAGAGAGAGAGAGAGAGAGAGAGAGAGAGAGAGAGAGAGAGAGAGAGAGAGAGAGAGAGAGAGAGAGAGAGAGAGAGAGAGGGAGAGGGGTATTGAACTTACTCTGAAAATAAATCAATCACTAAATAAATACAATAATAAATAAATAAATAAATAAATAAATAAATAAATAGATAAATAAATAAATAAATGGGCAACAGAAACATCAAGAACATATTATTTCTAACAATACCAACCAAGAAAGTGCGAATTATAACAGCAACAGCCCCCCCCCTCCCCACCCCCGCCCCTACCTCACCCACCCGAACAACGCACCCAAGGAAATTCCAATTTGATAAAATTGAAAGCACAAAAATACAACAAAGTCTACCACGATAACAGCAAGCATCAAAATCATACCAACAATAATCTGATAATGGCAGACACGTGAACGCCTGATGATGAAAATGATGTGTTTTACGTCCTCTCGGTCTAGAACAGACACATATGGGACATTTGTAAATACAAAGATGGTGGGAACAATACTGGCTGCAATGCCCGGAGGCAGTGCAGCAACACCAGTAAAAGTCCCGAGTTTTTAACAATAATATAGATAGCTGTAGCGGTAACCACGCCTCGGTTAAACCTCATCGGCTATGGTACCGCCACATTTATATGTAACGTGAGCGCCTGAGCTGTAAGACAACATTAATAGTAATCAGTCCAAATAATAATTCATGAGATGGGAATATAATTTGAATTAACAACAAAAGCACCGGGTATGAAAATAAACGAGTCAGTGCAACCTGTTAGCAACTTTTTTTTTATATCTCAAAAGATTGACAGAGACGGAGAGAGAGAGAGAGAGAGAGAGAGAGAGAGAGAGAGAGAGAGAGAGAGAGAGAGAGAGAGAGAGAGGGGGGGGGGGGACTTGAAAACTTGAACTTTACTTTTCAAGGATAAAGATTTTAGGCAACGCCTAGTCTTCCAATCAGAGAGAGAGAGAGAGAGAGAGAGAGAGAGAGAGAGAGAGAGAGAGAGAGAGAGAGAGAGAGAGAGAGAGAGAGAGAGAGAGAGAGAGAGAGAGAGAGAGAGAGAGAGAGAGAGAGAGAGAGAGAGAGAGAGAGAGAGAGAGAGAGAGAGAGAGAGAGAGAGAGAGAGAGAGAGAGACGGAGATAGAGAGAGAGAGAGAGAGAGAGAGAGAGAGAGAGAGAGAGAGAGAGAGAGAGAGAGAGAGAGAGAGAGAGAGAGAGAGAGAGAGAGAGAGAGAGAGAGAGAGAGAGAGAGAGAGAGAGAGAGAGAGAGAGAGAGAGAGAGAGAGAGAGAGAGAGAGAGAGAGAGAGAGAGAGAGAGAGAGAGAGAGAGAGAACAATGTGAAATTCGAATAACCAAATCAACGCAGCATAACACTGACATGGAATTACAAAGATCTGTTGTTCCAGACTTGTCCTCAGATCACTCCCAGTCACCCTAGTCGACACTGAGATGTTGCCTTTTTGACAAGCATAAATATTCCTCATCAATAATACAATTGGAACCCCACCAATTAGATCAACAAACATTGTTCCAGCGAATCGGTACTACTATAATCTAGTCTAAAAGAATGGCACCACGACCTTCTTTCTTAATTAAAGGCAATCAATTTATTATAGGCTTTTAATTAAAATTAAACACATTGTTTGTATTTGATACATAAGTGGAGCATAAAAAAAACATAGATCAATTATTATTATTTGACTTATTAGAGATTCTGTTACGACAGGGGTTGGATCGGGGGAGGGGGGTTTCCTGGGTTTCCGGACACCCCCCCCCCCCCCTTTCCACGCCAAGATATACATTATACAAGAGTGAATAGTAAGAAAACGACTCGATTTTTGCCTTAATAATCACTAAATTGCAAAATTTAGTGGGGGTGCCCCCTGGGCCTTGAAAAGGGAATTGCCCCTTAACTCGGAACCTATACAGCTCCCTGGATCCGCGGCGGACACCCCACCCCTCCCCATACATACGAATCATTTGGTCCGCCCCTGGTTACGAACCATCGATTCCTTATTTATTCAGGAGATAAACAGTTTGTCCGAACAATTAAAAATTAATGCATATAAACACAATAACAAAACATAGAGCTAACAGATGGGCTGCATTACACAAAATGATAAAGCCCGCTTTCGACTTCACGGACATGAAAAAAAGGATAGTACCTTTTGTTCACGACGTCTTTGCTAATCTATGTCCAAGGAAGGATTCGCTGGCATAAGACAAAGACAATTATGAATCAGAATATAAGTGGGAATGTTTTTAATGAAGTAGGCATGCTCTTTCAAAATGTTGGAGAGACCATTTCTCTTGCCCTTTCGCGCTCTATAACGACTCACAGAGCCAATATAATTAAATATAAAGTTTATTTGATCAAAGAAACCACAAACACCACTAACTGTGTATACTTTTTGTGAAAAAAAAAATAAAAGTAAACAATTGTGCTGGTTTACTTTTTGTCCCAGTGGATCAAATATTTTATTCTTTTCACAAAAAGTATACACAGTTAGTGGTGTTTGTGAATTCTTTGATCAAATATGACCTCCACCATTATGGTGAGAACCACTGGCATCCTTTATGGATCCACCACTATTAACAGTGGCATTTTAAGCTATAAAGCCATTTCAAGCCACATGTGTACAGTGCATGGAGGGTTGGTAGTGTTTTGTGGTATAATGTGTTCATAAATATAAATTTTAGTTATACATTAGGGTTCTAATGTAGTCCTCAGAATAAAATAAGATCAACCAACCAACCAACCAACCCAACCCAACCAATCAACCAACTCAACCAACCAACCCAACCTACCTACCAATCAAACACAGGAAGAAGAGTTTTATATTCAAATTAGAAGGATGCGCCATTTTGTACATTGAACCAATAATAATGAGCTTGTTAAGTAATTTTCAAGAAGTGCCCCCAAAGCATTAACGGACTCCATAAATTGTCAACTAATTTATAGATTACAAACTTCTAAAATCATTGCATTGCCAGGAATAAAATGGCGAAAACTGGAATAAATCTGGAGCTGTAAAACATATATGATTATGTGTACACTACCAAGGCAGTTTGTTTTTCATCCCATGCAGATAAATGTTAACGAAATCTCTCTCTCTCTCTCTCTCTCTCTCTCTCTCTCTCTCTCAATCCTCCTCTCTCTCTCTCTCTCTCTCTCTCTCTCTCTCTCTCTCTCTCTCTCTCTCTCTCTCTCTCTCTATCTCTCGTTTCCATCTCAAGGACAAATTGAAAGAATAGGCTTGGCCTAAAATATCAATCCTTGTGTAATAAAGTTGTTCAGTCTTCAGTCTCTCTTTTCGCTTGTAGGCCTACACACAGGAGGTTTCTGCAAGAAAGTGTCATTTAACTCCTATTTACAAACGCATACACATAAACAGACGCTGAAAACCCGTTGATACTTGAAACTGAAAAAAAAAGTTGTAACAACCCCATCTAATCCACATACCCTATACCTAACCACCACAACAGGCATATTTTCGCATATATATTGTTTTGTGCAAATACTCAATACACGTATACTTTCAACACACTTTTGATTAAAATATATTTTGGTATTAGTTTTGTATTTTTGGTTTTGTTCCCCTAAATCTCGTTTTCTGGCTCTTTGATGATAAAGTTTCATCATTAAACATTCTGAACTGTCTCTTCACAAACACGGTCAGAATTGTGATCAACACTTAATTAGCACCTCAAGGGAAAACAAGTCTCACATTCTTAACACCAAATATAAAGTAGGTCTATTACATGATGTGGTCGTATCGCCTGTTAACAGGTCTTATCAAGACACTTCATCTGTAATGTCAAACGGTAACAATTACATTCTAAGAAAGATAAGAACGATCACACTGCTACCAAGTTTTACACACACAAAATCAACGCTCAACAGATCGTTTGAAAGAACTATTCGCTGGAGTAAAGTACAGAATGAGTTTTGTGTGTCATTTGCTCATGGCTTCTGGCGCACTTCCGGCCAACCAGAAACGGACATGGCGTCATGAGGGATTGGCCACTTCCCCTTCCGGCAGTTGGATGACGGGAATGTCGTGGACAGCTTTGGAGGCGTGGTGGTGATGATGATGATGAGACAAAATGGCGGATTTGCTCAGGTCCCCTTCAAGACTGTCCGTATCCGCCACTTCCATCATCGGCGCCAGCTCCGGCCGTCTCCAGTTCTTCTCAGCTTCGCCCTCCTCTTCGTACTCCTCCTCGATGCTGTCCTGGGGAGAGAGGCGGCGCACGGAGCTGGCGCTGCTGTCGCTGTTCAAACTGGCGCTTCTCATCTCCGGGCATAGACGGTCTCGCCGTCGGTCCTCCAGCCGGTAGAACGGCTCTGTGTGCTTCCTCTGCAGTCTGGGCCGGTGCTGAGTGCGAGGGGATCGCCTCAAGCCTAAACGACCATTCCCTACCCCTCCTCCGTTTCCTCCTACTATGTTGCCTTCGGGGAGTTCTTGTCTGAGAAACTCGTTGAAGATCTGGTTGGTCTTTTCGTCGATGCTGTAGTCTCTCACCATGTACTTGTCTCGGCTGTGGCCGTAGGAGAAGAACCGGGTGAAGATGGAGCGCTTGCTGCTGGGCGCCTGGGGGAAGGAGAAATGGTGATGCTGTTGGTGGTTGATGGCGTGGGAGTATCGCCGCTGTTGGTGCTGACTGCTGTCCTCAAAGCTGTCCCCTGAAGGAACGTCAGAGCGGATGGAGTCTGTCTCGGGCTCCTGAAGGCTTTCGTGGACGTGGATGGCTTGTCTTTCGCGGCTGAATTCTCGGCGTTTCTTGCTGGCCGTGCGCCCGGTTCGTCTTTCAAAATGCACGGCGTTAGAGTTCCGTCTACCCCCTGGCACTTCTGTCTTGCCTCCTCCTGAGGCGTTACTCCCACTGGCCCCAGCCCCGGCCTGTTGCTGACTGACCCCTCCTCTCCGGGGGTCATGGTGCTCTCCCGAGGCTTCTCCTCCCCCGCGGAGATCCTTCCGCTCCACAGCACGGTTGTCAGCGTGATATTGTACCTGCTGTTGTCCTTCCGCGGCGGCTTCCCGCACTCCAGACTGCTGCGTCTCCAAAGACTTGTAGCCGCTGTCCGTTTTCATCTGCCTCAGCCGACTGTGCTGGCTCTCCGTGGTGCTGTCCGTGTTGTCCGTGGTGGACTCGAAGGACGTGGTGGTCACTTCGTGGCGGGACGTGTCCGACACATCACCGTCCGTCTCCACGCTGTCGAAGCTGTTGTCGGCGCTGGCGGAGCTCAGGATGGCCGCCACACCGGGTCCCGCCGGGGAACGCGCCAGGCGACCGCTGAGAAGGTTCCGGTACGTCTGGCGCCGGTTTTCGTAGTTGGGGTGCAAGAGCTGCGCCACACCTCCACCATTCCCGTTAGGAGGGTAGGGGTGGGGAAGGTGATGAAAGGGTTGAGGATGGGGGTCATCGCCATTGTGTCCCGCGGCAAGATGAGGACCTCCTCCTCCTCCTTCTCCTCCTCCACCTCGGTAATTCCCTGCCCCGACTTCCTGCATCCTGCCTTCCCACTGGATTCCGCTGTCCCTCTGGTCGCTGGTGCAGGCGTCGCTGGGCACGGTGGACTCGAACGAGGTCGTCTGGACATGGTCGCGGTCGTCGGGCGAGTCCTCGGGCGAGGTTCCGTCCTCCATGCGCACGGTGTCGCTGCACTCCTCCTCTTCTTCCAGCGTGGCCCGCAGGTGCCAGATCTCCCGGTTGAGGTTGCCGCCGGAGCCGTTGAGGGTGACGGTGGTATCGTCGCTGTTGTTGTCCTCCGCCCCGGCAGGCGGGAGGAGAGCCTCCAGGGCCAGGCAGGACACCTCTCCTGGAGGCACGTCTTCTTGAAGCTCCTCCAGGCTGCCCGTGTCGTTGTAGCGAACCTGGTGGGAAAATCATCCAGGTTAAGGGTTTTTAATGAATTAATAAACCCTTCCCGTACCCTCGCGGGTCCAATTGCACCCATACGTTTACTTTTTGCTTCATAATTTCAAGGCCGTGGGCGAGGCCAGTTCGGAAATGACGTCATAATCTAGAGAAAATTCATCTTAAACAAGAGGCAAAGCCTGCAAGGCTCACGTCTGATTTTTATTACTATAGCAGGCATGGGAATTCCCATGACAATTCCCATGCCTGTATACACAGTAAAATAAAATTATTTCTATGCACCTCTACCCCTTTCTTTAAAATTTAATTATATGTATGCGCATGTAACATAGTGGAGCCCTATTTTTATTTTTGGCAAACAAGTAAAATTGAAAAGCATATTGACCAAGCTTTCAGAAAAAACATAGTGACCAATCCCCCCACCCCCCCGCCGGGGTAAGGAGGGTCTACGGACACCAAGTACTAGTAGGCCTAGTCTTTGCCTGTGGGTCTAAGCCTCTTACTCTTAGAAAATTAATAATTGAAGTTGTGTGATCTGTTACTGTTTTAAACTGCTTGTTCATGCGATGAAAACTTGTTCCACATCATCTACATTTCTGTAAGATATTTTATATTAGTCCTAATATTTTATTTTCGTTTCGTTAATCCCCCCCCCCCCTCTGCCACAAAGCAAAGGTCAAGGTCACAGCCAGCAAGCTCATCCATGTTTATCTTCCCCTGTACAGTCTTTGCTCATGGTGATCAATCGTCTAGGCCTAACAAAGGATTCGTACGTCGAAGGCAGTGAAATCGACGAACCCTGGATTTTCAGGTTGTTTTTTTTCAAGACTGAAATGAATGTGGGCTAAATGTTAAGTACGTCGTCTTGATTATGAGGTAAGGCATGGACTCTAGGCCTAGGCCTTGTTGCCGGAAGTGCAGTAGGCTAAGTTATGCGCAGAGATGATGCGCAAATGAACACGAACAACCGTTACTCAAAGGCGCAAATAAAGCTAAACAACCGGGCCGTCAACGCACACACTCGGTACATCCATTTGTTACAGAAAATATAAGTTGACGACGTTAAAATGTACCTATTTGTACACACCTGAAGTCTTGTGTTTCTTTTTAAAGAGCGTTTTTGTATATCTAATGGAGAGTCTTCTTTCCAGTATGTATCTCCTACTCGGTACAACACAACAGTTACAGTAATCTCTGCAACAAATGATTTTCTTTCTTTTGTTCCTTACCGATGTATCTGACTGCTTTGATCGCCATGACTTGAAGGCTCACGTCAAAATCAAGTATCCTGCTAACTTTAACCCTCTAACATCTTATGTTTTTTTGAGAAAATGACAACGTTAAAGTTTCAGTGGAGAGTGAGAGTCTTCTTTAGTTTGAAGAGTGTGACTGAGTCAAGGTTAAAGGTTGCACAACAGTAATCTCTGCAACAAATGATTATCTTTATTTTGTTCTTTATCAATGTATCTGACTGCTTTGTTCGTCGTGACTTGAAGGCTCACGTCAAAATCAAGTATCCTGCTAACTTTAACCCTCTAACGCCTTATATGTTTAGAGAAAATGACAACGTTAAGGTTTGAGTTAAGGTTAAAGGTCGGGGCCACGGACGCAACACACACACACATACACACACACATACACACAGACACACAACCGAACATGTACGATACTATAGACTCACATTGTTTTAAAAAACGACGTGAGCCAAAAATGTCTCACCTTGCTGGAAGTGGGTGAGGCCAGTTCAGAAATGACCTCACAATCGAGAGAAAATTCATCTAATTATTTCAAAATTACCACAAAACACCAATGATTTCAAACTTTACAGATTTTTTATTATCTCTTCATCAGGAAGATGAGTTTAAAACTGACATGAGATAAAAGTTTCAAAGGTACAGCTAAAAAGAAAAGAAGGAAAGCAAGGGTGAGCACAAGTTCAATATTATTTCTTGACAAGGAAAAGAGAATTTTTTTTTTTTTAAAATAGGAGACTGAGTATTCATCTAATTGTCTCACCTTCCTGGAAGTGGGTGAGGCCAGTTAAGAAATGACGTCACAATCTAGAGAAACTTCATCGTAATAATAATAAATTATCGATGGCTTGGCGTCAAAACGGACTATCTTTAGATAGTCTATTGACGTATTATTGGATTTATTACAAAAACTAATAACTCGTATCAAACAATGACTGCAGAAATTTAAAAAGTGGGTTTTGCTTTTTATTTTTCAGCAGTTTAAAAAAACCCACAATTTATTAGTTTTCGTAATAAGTTCACTAATATGTCAATGGATTATCTAAGGATAGTCCGTTTTGACTCCAAGCCATTGAATTATTGTCTCACCTTGCTGGAAGTGGGCGAGGCCAGTTCGGAAATGACGTCATAGTCGGTGTTGTAGAAGGGTCCTCGGGAGAACTCGGTGATCTGCAGCACGTCGTAGTCAGCCACGTCTTCGTAGCTCTTCACTTTGCGCGTGGCTTTCGCGCGCCCCCGCCTCGCTTCCGCCAGCTCCAGACTGTGTGACGTCACCTGCAGAACAACATTTTGTTGTTGTTGTTGAAAATGAAACCAGAGTTTTCAGAAGTTTTTCGGGGAGGGGGGGGGGGGGGGAGGGGGGGGGGGGTGGGGGGGGGGGGGGGGGGGGGGTGGGGGGGGGGGGGGGGGGGGGGGGGGGGGGGGGGGGGGGGGAGGGGGGGGGGGGGGGGGGGGGGGGGGAGGGGGGGGGGGGGGGGGGGGGGGAGGGGGAGGGGGGGGGGGTCTGAGTTTTAGTTTGGACAGCCACTCATCAGGAAAATCGTTCGTGTATTAGTATTTTGTAACAATATTCAGAATGAGATAGATAAAGAGAGAGAGAGAGAGAGAGAGAGAGAGAGAGAGAGAGAGAGAGAGAGAGAGAGAGAGAGAGAGAGAGAGAGAGAGAGAGAGAGAGAGAGAGAGAGAGAGAGAGAGAGAGAGAGAGAGAGAGAGAGAGAGAGAGAGAGAGAGAGAGAGAGAGAGAGAGTGAGAGAGAGAGAGAGAGAGAGAGAGAGCGAGAGAGAGAGAGAGAGAGAGAGAGAGAGAGAGAGAGAGAGAGAGAGAGAGAGAGAGAGAGAGAGAGAGAGAGAGAGAGAGAGAGAGAGAGAGAGAGAGAGAGAGAGAGAGAGAGAGAGAGAGAGAGAGAGAGAGAGAGAGAGACTGAGACAGAAACACAGAGAGGGACGATGATTAATGATCAATGATCGATTATCAATCGTTCAAGGAAAATACAAATCAGCACTTTACCTTCTGTTGGTAAGCCTGTGAGCGTTGCACGTGCTTGGGCACTGGCACAGGCCGGGCAGCCCCGCTCGTCGACGTCACCCCCGAGTCCTGCTTGACTCCTGCATCATGCCTCTGAAGCTGCTGCTGCTGCTGCAGCAGCTGCTGCTGCTGCTGCTTTGAGGGAGTCTTCGAAAGAGGCGAAGGCAAAGGCTTTTGCTTCTTCAGCGGCACATCCTTCAAGAAACCAGCTCCCGCACCACCACCACCACCTGAACCCAGACTTTGCTGCTTCCTCAAGCTTTCGATCCTCGGAGAATCATGTCTGGAGCCTGCTGCTGCGGATTCGTGTCTGAGAGGCAGAGGGTCGTGTCTGTCATTGTCTTGTCGGGACTCTTCGTGAGACGACGAAGAAGCTACTCCAATTTTAGGATGCTTGCTCGTTGTAGACGTTGTTGTAGTAGTAGTAGTAGTTGAGGGTTCGTGGTAGGGGGCGGAGGAGGGAAACGTGAACACGTTTTTGCCTCCTTTTATATGATGGTGATGCTCGTGGTTGTGATGGTGATGATGGTGATTATGTCTGCAGGATGGAGCGTGAGTATTGTGAGCGAAGGAACCAGAGGAAGCGAAGTATTTGTTGCTGGTCCCGCTGTTGCTGCTGCTACGCGCCGTTTCGTGGAGATGAGGGTGAGGCTTCTTGGAGGAAGACGAGGAGGAGGAGGAGGGGGCGGCGGAGCAGCAGGGATCGTGAGAGGAGGAGGAGGAGGAGGAAGGAAGACTGTACTGCTTCGTCATCATCATCTCGTGCTTGATGCTGGCGTTGTAGCGCGGGGAGACGGGCTCGTGGAGGGGGCTGGGTGTCAGGCGCTGGATGGAAAGATAGCCAGTTATCAGTGGTCAAAGAAATTAATGCGATCGAAAAAGTGTTGTAAATGTTCGATCTCGCTAATTAGGGGACAGACTAATGGCTTGTACCCACGTGTCGTCATATCCGGCCACAAGGAGCGTGCCATGTTATGGGAGACCGCCATCTTAGTCAGTAACTTTGTTTGAAAAATGCCAGATCGATGCTGTTTACGCACAAATCTGACTAAGATGGCGACACTTCCGTTGGAAGGGTCGAGATGCGCACGCAGGTGGGGGGGGGGGGGGGGGGGAGCCATTGTGAAAAAAGAAAGTACTGAAACGAAAAGACCGTAAGAATGAAAAGGAAGAGTTGAGAGAAAGAAGCGCCAACATCTCTACGAAATTTGATCTCGGGGTTTGTCCAGCTGTTTGATTAAAGGAAAACGAGTGACAGACGGACAGACATACAGACAGACAATCAGTCACACACACACACACACACACACACACACACACACACACACACACACACACACACACACACACACGCACACACACACACGCGCGCACGCACGCACGCACGCACACGCACACGCACGCAAACGCACGCACACGCACACACACACACACACACACGCACGCACACGCACGCACGCACACACACACACACACACACACACACACACACACACACACACACACACACACACACACACACACACACACACACACACACACACACACACACACACACTCAAGCACACACACACACACACACACACACACACACACACACACACACACACACACACACACACACACACACACACACTGGGGACATTTTGAAGAGTACATTGCGAGCTTTTAGCTTGTTGCTGCTCAGTTTGGTGTTAATCATTATATACGAACTTCACCTCGAATACAACTTCTTCAAACCGAAATAGCTTCATTCAACAGCCAGTGAAAAGCACAAACAACTCACCCGCCCTTCCTCTCCTTGCTGCTGACTGTGGACCTCCACGTTGATCTGACGCTGCACCGGCTCCGCGGGAGGGGAGGGAGAGGCACTGGGGGTCCTCCTCCACCTCGGCTCACCCCCACCCATCCCACCACTCCCACCACCACCGCCACCACCACTACCACTACGTTGTTGTTGTTGTTGCTGTTGTTGTTGTTGTTGGGGAAACCTCGGCGGAGACGGGGACAAGCGTATCTTCGCCAAACTCCCAACATTTC
>CM065681.1:71789551-71792051 GCA_017654935.2 Phymorhynchus buccinoides
GGTCTATAACACAGTTGTCATGAATTTTTTTCTGTGCGCTCGTGTGCGCATGATCGCGCGCGCTCAAATCACGGGTCCGAACCCTAAGGCTATATATAAAAAAACTATTCGGTTTCGTGCTGTTTTCATGCGTTTTTATGTAGTTACGTGCTGTTTTGATGCGTTTTTATGTATGTGTACAGCCGACACATTCCGATTTCCGAGTAGCTCGGCGATGCTGCGAGGGGACTTTGCAGCCGCCGCTCGGCGTTGCACTTGTTATACTTATTACTGTGTTAATGTTATTCATATGTTTTAACCTTGTTGTGCTCGTTTTCATTTGTTTATGTTGCTGCTTTACTATGTGTTATTCAATAAAAAATCGTTTAAACCATATGTTTTTATTTATTTACGTGTTAAACTGTATATTTATTTCCCCAAGGCAACACGGTGATAAGATCTGTGTACACGTTAACACTATTCACAAGATATTTCTATTTCCCCATGGCAACACAGTGAGCTGTAAGTGATATGAAGAGCAGGCTATCACTGTGTTGCCATGGGGAAATAGAAATATCTCGTGAATTATGTTAACGTGTACACAGACAAGATATTTCTATTTCCCCATGGCAACACAGTGAGCTGTAAGTCATATTAAGAGCTGGGCTATCACTGTGTTGCCATGGGGAAATAGAAATATCTCGTGAATTATGCTAACGTGTACACAGACAAGATATTTCTATTTCCCCATGGCAACACAGTGAGCTGTAAGTCATATTAAGAGTAAGGCTATCACTGCGTTGCCATGGGGAAAAATTGAAACATCTCGTGAATTATGCTAACGTGTACACAGACAAGATATTTCTATTTCCCCATGGCAACACAGTGAGCTGTAAGTTATATTAAGAGTGGGCTATCACTGCTTTAGTTTGCCATGGGGAAATAGAAATATCTCGTGAATTAATGCTAACGTGTACACAGACAAGATATTTCTATTTCATGGCAACACAGTGAGCTGTAAGTCGTATTAAGAGTGGGCTATCACTGTGTTGCCATGGGGAAATAGATAACATCTCGTGAATAATGCCAACGTGTACACAGACAAGATATTTCTATTTCCCCATGGCAACACAGTGAGCTGTAAGTTATATTAAGAGTGGGCTATCACTGTGTTGCCATGGGGAAATAGAAACATCTCGTGAATATGTTAACGTGTACACAGACAAGATATTTCTATTTTTCCCCATGGCAACACAGTGAGCTGTAAGTTATATTAAGAGCAGGCTATCACTGCGTTGCCATGGGGAAAATAGAAACATCTCGTGAATTATGCTAACGTGTACACAGACAAGATATTTCTATTTCTCTCATGGCAACACAGTGAGCTGTAAGTCGTATGAAGAGCAGGCTATCACTGTGTTGCCCTCCCCTTGCTATATCTCGTGAATAATGCCGAAACGTGTACACAGACAAGATATTTCTATTTCCCCCATGGCAACACAGTGAGCTGTAAGTTATATTAAGAGCAGGCTATCACTGTGTTGCCATGGGGAAATAGAAACATCTCGTGAATTATGCTAACGTGTACACAGACAAGATATTTCTATTTCCCCATGGCAACACAGTGAGCTGTAAGTTATATTAAGAGCAGGCTATCACTGCGTTGCCATGGGGAAATAGAAATCAGTCTCGTGAATTATGCTAACGTGTACACAGACAAGATATTTCTATTTCCCCATGGCAACACAGTGAGCTGTAAGTCGTATTGAGTCGCAGGCTATCACTGCGTTGCAATGGGGAAATAGAAACATCTCGTGAATAATGCTAACGTGTACACAGACAAGATATTTCTATTTCCCCATGGCTAACACAGTGAGCTGTAAGTTATATTAAGAGCAGGCTATCACTGCGTTGCCATGGGGAAATAGAAACATCTCGTGAATTATGCTAACGTGTACACAGACAAGATATTTCTATTTCCCCATGGCAACACAGTGAGCTGTAAGTTATATTAAGAGTGGGCTATCACTGTGTTGCCATGGGGAAATAGAAACATCTCGTGAATTATGCTAACGTGTACTACAGACAAGATATTTCTATTTCCCCATGGCAACACAGTGAGCTGTAAGTCGTATGAAGAGCAGGCTATCACTGTGTTGCCATGGGGAAATAGAAACATCTCGTGAATAATGTTAACGTGTACACAGACAAGATATTTCTATTTCCCCATGGCAACACAGTGAGCTGTAAGTCATATTAAGAGTGGGCTATCACTGTGTTGCCATGGGGAAATAGAAACATCTCGTGAATTATGCTAACGTGTACACAGACAAGATATTTCTATTTCCCCATGGCAACACAGTGAGCTGTAAGTCATATTAAGAGAGGGCTATCACTGTGTTGCCATGGGGAAATAGAAATATCTCGTGAATAATGCTAACGTGTACACAGACAAGATATTTCTATTTCCCCATGGCAACACAGTGAGCTGTAAGTTATATTAAGAGCAGGCTATCACTGC
>CM065681.1:71794551-71802051 GCA_017654935.2 Phymorhynchus buccinoides
CGCGCGTGCGTGTGTGTGTGTGTGTGTGTGTGTGTGTGTGTGTTAAGTCTTCATAAACCGGGGGGAAAATACCACAACATAAGTGCTCGATTCTGTACGTAGCATTATTTTGAGGGGTAGTAGGCTATTATGTAGTATTAGTATTATGCCAGTAGGTTAGGTTTACATTCACAAAGGGATACAAAGAGACTGGTGGTATATGTAACGTCTGGCAAATACTAATAGCCTACACCACGAACATATTTATAATACTAGACACGAATAATACTGTCATGATCTGTTCATTTTTTTCCCCGAGCCGAAGCTTCGGGGAGCTATTGTTTTTGTTTTTGTCTGGTCCGTCCGTCCGTCCGTCCGGCGGACCTCAGTCCGCCCGGCTATTCGTCCGTTTTTCTCAAAAACTATTCAGTGTATCATCATCAAATTTGGTATACTAGTTTACCAAGATGCAAGCTATCCACTGATGTATTTAGTTTTACATTAAGGTCAAGGTCGCGCCAGTTACGGGGTTCAAACCCCCCAACACATAATCGCTAATATCTCGCGAAGTTTTGCATGTATTTCAATGCAGTTTTTTTCCACAACATTTCTTGATGAATGGTCTATAACACAGTTGTCATGAATTTTTCTGTGCGCTCGTGTGCGCATGATCGCGCGCGCTCAAATCACGGGTCCGAACCCCAAGGCTATATATAAAAAAAACTATTCAGTTACGTGCTGTTTTCATGCGTTTTTATGTAGTTACGTGCTGTTTTGATGCGTTTTTATGTATGTGTACAGCCGACACATTCCGATTTCGGAGTAGCTCGGCGATGCTGCGAAGGGACTTTGCAGCCGCTCGGCGTTGCACTTGTTTTGTTTGTTTGTATGTTATTGTGTTGTTTTTTATGCGTGTGTATATTGTTTTGTTTTGCCTGCAAAATTGTAATTGGAAAAAAAGTTATAGAAATCCTTGTTTATTTCGTTTAAAATTAATATGCTTATGTCATGTACTAAACCAGACGTTGTACGAACATTTTCTTTATTTATGTATAAAACTGTTGGATAATATAGAGAATTTTTCACGTCGTAATTTTTGCTTTGTATACTCTTATGCATAGCGAAACTGGATTTAACTTTGTTTTTCCTTTGTTTTGTACTAATTATTATGAATATTGTAATTTGTTCACAAACCCCTTCATGAGGGGCGAAGGCCTACATGAATAAACCATTCATTCATTCATTATCTCTCTCTCTCTCTCTCTCTCTCTCTCTCTCTCTCTCTCTCTCTCTCTCTCTCTCTCTCTCTCTCTCTCTCTCTCTCTCTCTCTCTCTCTCTCTCTCTGTCTCTCTCTCTCTCTCTGTCTCTGGCTCTGTCTCTCTCTCTCTGTCTCTCTCTGTCTGTCTCTCTCTCTCTCTCTCTCTCTCTCTCTCTCTCTCTCTCTCTCTCTCTCTCTCTCTCTCTCTCTCTCTCTCTCTCTCTCTCTCTCTCTCTCTCTCTCTCTCTCTCTCTCTCTCTCTCTCTCTCTCTCTCATTCTCTCTCTCTCTCTCTCTCTCTGCAGGTTCCGGAACAATCAGTGCTGAATTGATGGTCAGGTCCAGTTAATGAGACACCATACCGGACGACCATTGTACATCAATCGTGATGACCCCGACAACTCCCGCACCCCACCCCCACCCCATCCCGTCACCCATCCCGTCACCCATCTCCCTCTCTTAACTTCTCCCCACCTGTAGTAGGCATTTCACTCCCCTTCAACCCCTGTTATATAACTTCACGAAAATACTAAACCTCAGATTTCCACACACTATAGAATAGGCCGTACCATGCGCGCGGCGCACAAAGTTACCGCTCGCGCGCGTGCACGCACATAGCGAACACATTATAAACACACGTAGCTTATAAACACTCATTCACACACACGCACACATTATTTTACGCGCACGCACACACACACACACACGCGCCACACCACTCTCTCTCCCATATTCAATTTATAACATTTTAGTTTGTGTGGATTCAAAATCAGTTTTACAAACTCTAAACCAAAGTAACAGTAAAACTCGTAACGACATTGTCTTTGAAATTAAACAGTTGATTCATTGTATTGTTGCAAAAGGTATTGGTATTGATTTTTGCTGGGTGCCATCTCATTGTGGACTCTTTTGGAATGAAGTTGCTGATAGAGCTGCCAAAAGAGGGGCTTTTAATAACTCTAACTTGGTTTCTAATGAGAAACTGCCATTATCAACACATGAAATCTACTGTTTATTGGAAAAAGCTACTTACATCAACTCATCTGACTTTAGATCTAACATTTTTATGCACAGTAGACCGATAGTTAGCTTAGTGTACAAGATACGACTCAATTCATGGAAAACTAAATACTTGGATACTAACTGTCTTTGTAGTGATAAATTATCAATTCATCACTTACTATTAGAATGCCCAGTATTGATCTCTAAATATCGAATGATCAATATGGACTTTTTTCGTAAGTATGATAATACCAAGGATATTTTAAATGACGCAGAAATTGACATTACTGTAATTGCAAAAGCAATGCTGTCCTCAACTATTGGAAGATTGGAAGACTACTGTAGAGGTTTTCTTTTTTTTAATTTTTTTAAATTTTTTTTAATATGTCGTTCTTATGCATGTTATTTTACCTGTTTTTTTTTTTGTTTTTTGGTGCATGCTGTCTAAAATCACGATCTATGTGAAAAGACATTAAATTAAAGATTCATTCATTCTCTCTCCCACACCACTAAATGTGTACACCAAGAAAGCGATCAAGGACAGACAGACGAATGGTCAAATTAGTTCTGACCACCGTCAGTTGACCACAAGAGACACAAGAGAGACAGGGAAGGTCATCCGATCCATCTTTTGTGCTCCACTACTATAAGCTACATAGAGCTAAAATGTCCATTTAATTAGAGGTCAACGCTCGGCCACCCTGGGCTAATCGAATGGCAATTTGGGGGACAGTTGCTTCGGAGGTGTGAAATAAGATCAAGAAGGAACGGGGATGGGGGCGGTGGGGGGGGGGGGGGGGGGGGGGGGGGGGGGAAGGGAAAGAAAATAGCCAAGGTAAGAATGTGAAGAAGAAGAATGGGGATGCGAGTGGAGTGGGGGTGGGGTTGGGGGGAGGTGGGGGGGTGGGGGTGGGGGTGGGGTGGGGGCCTTTCCCTTTGCTTTCTATCATCTTCTGATATTAGGAGTTAGTGAAGACAGTTTTTGGGGTCTTGAAGGAATCCCATTCATTGCGGATGAAGGGGGCGGGGGGGGGGGGGAGGACAAGTGAATGATGTTGCTATGCTACTACTACTCTCTTTGCCCAAGACCGATTGGATTTGCAGTTTTCGGCGAAGGAATCTCAAGGAACCGGGGAGGCTATTTAAGGAAAAGAAGAATGAAGAAGAAGAGGATAAACGGGATGTTGCAAGAGAGGCTGGAGAATGCAGGACGGGTAACGGAGTTAACCCTTTCACCGCCAATGTCACATTTTTGCACCACAATGATTTAACACCCATGTCATTTAAAACTCTTCAAATCAGGGTCTATTATTCAATAATATTGTGTTCCTGAATTTGGGTAGTAAGGATTGACCCTATTCTAAATGTGTCACAGAGAAATCCCACAATATTGCTGACGAAATCTTTTTCTTTAGCCAAGTAAGTTTAATGGCAATTTTTGGCTCAAAGATGGCTGGCGGTGAAAGGGTTAAAGAAGTAAAGGAGAGTGAGGATGTCGAAGGGTTATGAAAGGTGCGAAGGTGAAAATCATTTTAATACGTGTATCTGCGAGATAAAATAGAACATCGGGAGTGAACATATATATATACATATATATATAGAGAGAGAGAGAGAAAAGGGGGTTGAGTTCATGGTCCGTTTTCTTTCTGTTGAAAAAAGTATAGATGTACAACAAGTGCACTTTCTGATCTGTTTTACCTTGTGTAGCTTAGTGCCTTGAGGTTGTGCAAACACAATCAGATTGAACAGAAGTAGTAACAAGTGCAACGCCGAGCGGCTGCAAAGTCCCCTCGCAGCATCAACGAGCTACTCCGAAATCGGAATGTGTCGGCTGTACACATACATAAAAACGCATCAAAACAGCACGTAACTACAAAAAAACGCATGAAAACAGCACGAAACCGAATAGTTTTTTATATATAGCCTTAGGGTTCGGACCCGTGATTTGAGCGCGCGCGATCATGCGCACACGAGCGCACAGAAAAATTCATGACAACTGTGTTATAGACCATTCATCAAGAAATGTTGTGGAAAAAACTGCATTGAAATACATGCAAAACTTCGCGAGATATTAGCGATTATGTGTTTGGGGGTTTGAACCCCGTAACTGGCGCGACCTTGACCTTAATGTAAAACTAAATACATCAGTGGATAGCTTGCATCTTGGCAAACTAGTATACCAAATTTGATGATGATAGACTGAATAGTTTTTGAGAAAAACGGACGAATAGCCGGCCGGACGGACGGACGGAGGCACGCCGGAGGCACGGCTCGGGGACTAATAATAAGCAAAATGATAATGTTATACAACTGCACAATCAGAAACAATACCCAAGCGTCAAGGTGAGCTGAAACAGACATGATAGTTTACTTTATATATAGCCTATGCAAAATCACATGCACTCTTATCTGATCCTTTTCGAATCCCCTGGAGGAGAGAAAAAAAAAACCTCTTCGGCCGAAAAGCCGAAGAGGGCGTAAAATCCTATTGTCACAATCATGCACTCTCAGTGTTCACGCGCGCGCACGCAGGCACGGGCACACGCACACGCGCGCACGCGCGCATACACACACACACACACACACACACACACACACACACACACACACACACACACACACACACACACACACACTTCTCCCCAAAACACCAACCTCTAACCAATCTATCACACAGTCTTTCTAGCACATTAAAGACCCACCACGCCATGTGTCAAAATCACGGTTTTCATGTGTTTTCCCTCTTATAGCTGGTAAGGAATCTTAAAAAATCTTCCTAGCATAAGAGGGAATGTGACACGTGACGTGGGGGGTCTTTAAGGGCCAGCCACACGTCCACGTCCACTAAAATCGTACGACTATACTATACGATACGATTCGATCACGCGATCTCCAAAGAACAAAACGCGATTTCGCGCTTCGAGATCGCAACGCGATCGAATCGTATCGTACAGTCGTACGTTTTTAGCTGACGTGTGGATGGCCCTTTAGCCTTCACTATAATGAAGGAATTCCCCTATCCCTTCCGTCCCCCACTTCCATTTCCCCCCACCACCCTCCACACCATCACCCTCGCTGACGTTGACGTCAGAAAATATCGATGGCTTAGAGTCAAAACGGACTATCTTTAGATAGTCCATTGACATATTATTGAACATATAACTTGTATACTAACTTGCATTAAAAAAAAAGGCTGCTGAAATATAAAAAGCAAAACCCCCTTTTTATATTTCTGCAGTCATTGTTTGATACAAGTTATCAGTGTTTGTAATAAATCCAATAATACGTCAATGGCCCATCTAAAGATAGTCCGTTTTGACTCCGAGCCATCGAAATGTTCACGGGTTTTTTCTCTCTCCACCAGGGAATTCGAAAAGGATCAGATAAACACGAACAGGACTGGGGGGGACTCCGCTGGGTCACCCACCGGAAGAGACGCAGCCAACGTCGCGGATGAGTCTCTGAGATATCTCTGACGGTAATGAGCGTGGGGACCTTAATTCGCTCAAATGGCTTTTTGTTTGTCATTGGTTGACATTAATAACCTCACGTTGGGCCCAATGCATAGCGAGAGCCTACCTACCAGCCAGCTTCGTGGATGATGAGTCTCTGAGATATATAAAAACAAAACATTATGTGACCCAGCACCACGAAAGGGACATTAACCGTTTCACCGCCAAAGTTGCATTTTAGCACCACAGTGTCACTAAAAGGCATCCAATTGGGGCCTACTATCCACAACCATATTGTCTTAGTTCTGGGAAGTAAGGACAGACCTTGTTTTATATATGTCACAGAAGAATCCCCAATACTGCAAATGGATTTTGTTCTCTACCCAGGTAAATGTAATGGAAATTTTTTTGTGCTGAAATATGGCTGGAGGTGAAAGGGTTAAGTCACTGGGCTAGTTTCTCACAACAGGCTTGGAAAGTCACAAATCTCATTTTTGGTGTCAGTTTTGAGTTATGGGTATTTTCGTGTTCTCTAACATCTTATCTGTCATATTATTTATACTGGACAATCTTTAATATGGTCGATAAATGCTCTTCACAGTGCTTTAAAACGAGAAAGTCAATGTATGTTCTTCAACTAGGCTAGATTTCAGACTGTATTTTCTCAAAATGGCCGACACTCACCCTACTTAAAGTATGATGCATGAAGGTGATGTTGGTGTTAGTTTGTTACAGTAAAGTATGATGTGAAGGTAATGTTGGTGTTAGTTTGTTACAGTAAAGTATGATGTGTGAAGGTAATGTTGTTGTTAGTTTGTACAGTAAAGTATGATGTGTGAAGGTAATGCTGGTGTTAGTTTTACAGTAAAGTATGATGCATGAAGGTAATGCTGGTGTTAGTTTGTTATAGTAAAGTATGATGTGTGAAGGTAATGTTGGTGTTAGTTTGTTATAGTAAAGTATGATGTGTGAAGGTAATGTTGGTGTTAGTTTGTTATAGTAAAGTATGATGTGTGAAGGTAATGTTGGTGTTAGTTTGTTACAGTAAAGTATGATGTGTGAAGGTAATGTTGGTGTTAGTTTGTTACAGTAAAGTATGATGTGTGAAGGTAATGTTGGTGTTAGTTTGTTATAGTAAAGTATATGTGTGAAGGTAATGTTGGGTGTTAGTTTGTTACAGTAAAGTATGATGTGTGAAGGTAATGTTGGTTTGCTATAGTAAAGTATATGTGGTGAAGGTAATTGGTGTTTAGTTTGTTATAGTAAAGTATGATGTGTGAAGGTAATGTTGGTGTTAGTTTGTTATAGTAAAGTATGATGTGTGAAGGTAATGTTGGTGTTTTTGTTTTGTAAAGTATTATAGTAAAGTATGATGTGTGAAGGTAATGTTGGTGTTAGTTTGTTATAGTAAAGTATGATGTGTGAAGGTAATGTTGGTGTTAGTTTGCTATAGTAAAGTATGATGTGTGAAGGTAATGTTGGTGTTAGTTTGTTACAGTAAAGTATGATGTGTGAAGGTAATGTTGGTGTTAGTTTTTTATATAGTAAAGTATGATGTGTGAAGGTAATGTTGGTGTTAGTTTGTTATAGTAAAGTATGATGTGTGAAGGTAATGTTGGTGTTAGTTTGTTATTAGTAAAGTATGATGTGTGAAGGTAATGTTGGTGTTAGTTTGCTATAGTAAAGTATGATGTGTGAAGGTAATGTTGGTGTTAGTTTGCTATAGTAAAGTATGATGCATGAAGGTAATGTTGGTGTTAGTTTGTTATAGTAAAGTATGATGTGTGAAGGTAATGTTGGTGTTAGTTT
>CM065681.1:71817051-71827051 GCA_017654935.2 Phymorhynchus buccinoides
GAAAATCATGCCGCGAAAAAGACACTGATATAGCCATTCTGGCAAAATGGTCTGGGGATATAACTCTCTTGACTGTGTTAGACCAAAAGCCAGCGTGTCAGGGTTATTCCTCTTCATCTGATGACATCATCAGTGATGTAATCAGGTCAGTACGTGATACGTTGGTGGCAGTCAAGGGGTTAACCTGGTCCTTTATATCGGTACCCAATATAATTATGGAATTACATACGCCAAAGCACTCGCATACCAAGTTTGAACATGGTAAGTCCAACGGTATGAAAGATATGACCCCCAAAAAAATATTCGGATTTTAAGATCAACGGTCAAACTGAAGGTCAGCACGGTCACAAAGTTTTGCATGGGACACTCTGTGTAGCATGATACACCACCACATAAAATTTGAAGTGATGGTGTCCAGCGGTTCACAAAATACAGCTCGAACAGGCAGAAAAACAAACAAGCAAGCAAAAACCAAACAGTTACAAACCGCGACAAACGTACACTCCTTTGCCGACAATAGTCGGGCAAAGGTCAAGAAGAAGAAGAAGAAGAAGAAGAAGAAGAAGAAGAAGAAGAAGAAGAAGAAGAAGAAGAAGAAGAAGAAGAAGAAGAAGAAGAACAACAACAACAACAACAACAACAACAACGATTTTTTTTTTAAGGAGATGGGGTGGGAGGTGGGGTCTTATATAAAGAAAACATCACCCAAAAGTTCTGAAGTTATGCTATTTCAACTCTCTTTCCTTGTCCCCCAAGCCACCGTTATCCCCCAACCCCACTCCCCTGTCGGTTTTTCCCCCTTTTACGCACAGCAAAATCAGCAACACCAACACTGAAACACTGAAATATAACACAAACACACACACATCAATCACCCTCAAATTGGAGAGGATACAGTCGAGTGTTGCTTGCCAAAACTAACGGCATTGGTTTTTTTAATGATAGAGAGACCATTTATGACCCCGCACCACGAAAGGGACATTAAGTCGCTGGGCTAGTTTCTCACAACAGGCTTGTAAAGTCAACAAATCTTATTTTTGATCAATTTTGAGTTACGTGTATTTCCTTGCTCTCTAACACCCCATATTTCATATTTGTAAAGGACAATCCTTGTTATGGTCTCTAAATACTCCAAGCGTTGCTTTAAAATGAGTGGGTTGATGCATTTTTTACAGCTAGGCTAAACTTTAGACTGTGAATTCTCAAAATGGCCGACAGTCACCCTACCAACTTTAAATGCTCATAATTCCAAAAACGGAAACAAGTTACAGGAATGGTTCTTGTATAATTTGAAAGAGAATTGTCTGAAGTTTCTAACTGTACCACATTTTAAGAATTGTCATTTTGACACTTAATGTCCCTTTCGTGGTGCTGGGTCACATTTTGAAAGGCAGCTTACGAAATGTCCGTGGGCAAAGACAGGAATATCGGCAACGGACGCAATACAAGGATCAACCAGTGCCAAACATTGAGGGGTGGAAACCAGGGGGGCTTTATCAACCTTCTGTATACCTTTTGTGATAGCACGTGATGGAGTTTACCAATTGAAATGAATCCCTTTCAACCCATATCCCCCCCTCACCCTTTTCATCTTCCTTCAGACCCCCCTCACCCACCCACCCCCCCAAACCCGCTTAGCTCTTTCCTCTTCCCCCTCCTTAAATCTACCTCCCCCCCCCTTCTTTCACCTATTTCAATCTGCCCAAAACGTTAAAGACCCACCATGTCACGTGTCAAAATCACGGTTTTCATGTGTTTTCCCTCTTATAGCTGGTAAGAAATCTTGTTTTGACCAGGTTTGACTTCCATATAAATGCCCCAAAATTCAAACCAAAACATCATTTTAAAGAGTAGCCTCAATTTGAACTTGGGGACATTTGTATGTAGGTCACAGCTACCCAGAAAAAACAAGGGACTTAATCATGGTGCGTCAGTGTCTTTAAAGACCCGCCAGATCCATGAGTGAAAATCACGGGTTTCACGTGTTTCCCTCTCTCGCTGGTAATAAATCTTATTTTGACCAAGTTTGACTCCCATACATATTCCCCCATATACACGAAGACGAGCAGCCTCGATCGTGTATGGGGGAACGTTTTGTATGTGGGTCACACCTACCCAGAAACCCCCCCCCAAGGGAGTTAATCGTGCTAGGTCAGTGTGTCTTTAAAAGTCTCTTTTTATCCTACCCCTCTCTCCCCTTTTCTCGTAAATATAGGATTCTGTCCTCGACCACCTCAAGGTATTTTCATAGCTTTTATTGATTTTGAACAGAAAAACAAACGCTACTACGTCAGGGGAGACCTTGGAGGTTTGATTATCATATGTATTCACCGCTGTGTGTGTGTATGTGGAACTATGGATATCTCAGAAGCGTCGCCATCGACAAAAAACAATGCTAGGGGTTAGAAGGCATGTCACTCCTCTCTCTCAATTCAACACCCTCTCCCTCCCTGCCCCCAGTCAACACCCTCACCCTCGACCTTTCGACATCGCACCCAATTACCCAAGTCACACTTCGCTGTATTTCCCCCCTCAACCGAAACCACCAACTCCAATCAAATTTGATTTTTGCTCCCCAACTTCTAGAAAGGTGGGGGAACTATTTTTACGAAAGACCCCCCGGTATCCCCACGGGGAGATCTGTTGAGCTTAGAATTGCAACCAGCCATAAAAAGAAGCAAACGCTGGAGATAGTATAACACTAAATGCAGAGTCCATTGTGCCTCAAATCACATTAAAAACCCGCACTTAACCGAGCTTCTGGTCTAAAAAGAAAAACCATGGATCATAATTACTGACCTCTTTCTACGCTATTGCCCTTGCAGATATCAAAACAAGTTCGCCGCCAGCCAGCCATAGGGCCTAAATCGTTCAATTAATTACGTTTCATGATAAGAGAGGGGATGAGTATCCCTTCTGGGGCTTGGACAGCCATCCTATTACAGGTTGGGTTTTTTTCATCATGATAAGTCCATACGCGTAAGCTCGGTGCAGAGCGGAACACATACTATTTACCTGGTGGGCATACATGCATAGGCCTACAAGACAGACAGACAAACAAACAGACAGGGAAACACATCTTCTTCCAGTCGCAAAGTCCTCCTTGTTCGTATAGATCACACAGATAAACAACGCATAGGCATACAAGCTTTAGTTATCTACTCATCGATGGCTTAGAGTCAAAACGGACTACCTTTAGATAGTCCATTGACTTATTATTGATGTTATTGCAAAAACTGAAAATTTATATTAAAAAAGACTGCAGATAATGTAGAATGGGGATTATGCTTTTTATATTTCTGCAGTCTTTTTTTTAAAGCAAGTTATTAGTTTTCACAATATGTTCAATAATACGTCAATTGACTATTTAAAGATAGTCCGTTTTGACTCCAAGCCATCGTCATAATCTGTTCATTCTTATTCTTCTTATTCTTCTTTCTTCTTCTGCGTTCCCAAGCCATATGGCCATAATGATCAGTAAGGTACGTATGTGTCCGCTTTTCAGTTTTCACTGGTCTCCCTGCTGCGCACAGTCGACGCATTCCGATTTCGGAGGAGCTCAATGGAGAAAAATTATTTGGAAGATTTTGTTTTTAAAAAGGCAGGAGAATGGGTCAAGAAGTCAGAAATATAGTAGACAATGGAAAGCAAAGGGAAAAGGCAGGGTCAAAGAGAGTGACAGATTAGAGGAAGTTGATTTTTCTGCTTCCTAATGGCTGAGAAAGGATGATGAAGGCCACCTGGTCAAGTCATTACAAGCACAGAACTTCCAGAAGGTGGGGGAACTATTTTTACGAAAGACCCCCCCCCCCGGTATCCCCACGGGGAGATATGTTCATTATAATTGTGGACCTTACCTTAGGTTTGGAGAGAGCAATAGCAAAATGAGAACGACAGTCGGACAAAATGTGATAGTGCATGGGAAAAACAGACACAATGGAATGCTTGCATGAACTGAGATTGTATTGTTTCATGGTGGAGCAAAGATTCCTTGTTAATACTCAGAAACCCGAATTGAGTTATCTTGTCTAGGTTTTTTTAAAATGTTATAATTATTTGAAGTTTCGCATTCCAGATAGATCATTTGCAGAAATTGGACATAGACGTAATTTTGACTTGACTTAAAAATCAATCAAATAAACAATGTAACACCCATGTCACTGAAAGGAATCAAATGAGGCATCCAGTGACCTTAATAATATGTTCTTAATTTTGGGAGGTAAGGGTAGGCCCTAGTTTATGCATGTTAAAGAGGAATCCCCAATATTGCAAATAAAATATTTTAAGTTTAATGGGAAATTTTGGCTGAGGAATGGCTAGCGTTGAAAGGGTAACATTAAAGGTGGACACTGACGGATGAGTTTTTGCAAGAAACACGTCGAGGTCACCAGAAAGACAGCCTTTTCAAGGATCGGAACACTCAAATTGCTCTGGTTTCCTAGAAATTAAACCGACAAAACGGCGATTCCTCCTTGGCGGAGATGCCGGAGAGAGTAGCCATTCTGGATAGGGTGGGTGAAGGTCACTCATTGTGGTTGAAGCGTTTTTTGTTTTTTTTGTAGTGCAGTAAAAACAAAACACAAATGGAGCTGTTTCCTTTGCTGTGAGCGAAACTCGTTTAGATAATCTGTATACAATTTGTTTTAAAAAGAAAGAAAAACAGGCTTGTCTTGCGAACATTTCGTGCAAACGATTTGGTCTAAACGCAGGCGGCAATTAGAAAAGAGACAGCACACGCCTTCTCTTTGGGTGAAATAATTTGACTTCCAGCACCTCCGCCAAGTATAAATCGACGATTTGACGGTTTGATTTATAGGAAACCAGAGCAAAGTGAGTGTCGCAATCTCTGTAAAGGGTGTTTTCCTGGTGATATGGACGTGGTTTTTTTATACAAAAACTCATCCGTCAGGGTGGCCCTTTAAGCCTACCTGAAATCAGGGAGAAATTTCCGCGGGCTGAGCGGGATGCCGTCCAAGGATGTGGTGCTGGGCTCAGCAGACAGCGTCTCCGAGTGGATGGTCTCGTAGCGCTGGAGGATCCTGACGGGTCGGTTCACCTCGCCTCGGCTGCTGCCGACCCCGTCCCGCAGCAGTGCCCTGAAATGGACAGCGTCATCAGTAAGGTCATGGCATTTACTGGTCAACTTAGGACGATAATTTGAAGACTCTGCGCAACCGCCGTCGCCGACATCGTCTGTCATGGTCGTCGTCGTCATCATCATCATCATCATCATCATCATCATCATCATCATCATCATCGTCGTCGTCGTCGTCGTCGTCATCATCATCATCATCATCATCATCATCATCATCATCATCATCATCATCATCATCATCATCATCATCATCATCATCATCGTTTCATTCGTCTTCTCTCTCCTCCTCTTCGTAATTATTAACCTCATCTTCGTCTCCATCCTCATCGATATCGTCTTCATCAAGATTATATTAATGAAGATGATGTTGAAGACGACACTAATTTTGTATCTAATTTGAAAACCTGCTTTCTTTCCTCCCAAGTCTGTGTGAATGCGATGTGTGTCCGCATGCGTGAGCTCATGAGTATGTATGTATGTGCGTGCGTGCGTGTGCATGTGTGTGTGTGTGTGTGTGTGTGTGTGTGTGTGTGTGTGTGTGTGTGTGTGTGTGTGTGTGTGTGTGTGTGCGTCATTGCGTGCGTGCGTGCGTGCGTGTGCGTGCGCGCGCTCCTGTGTGCGTTTGTGGAGGGAGAGTGTGGTGGTGCGGGAAGCATCTACGCGCCTGTGCACGGTTTTTGTGCGTTGCATGAAAGGCACCCTTTGTTCTCTGTCCTCCTTCAGTACATGTAACAGTGCATGAGAAAAACCCCAGACATAATGGAATTTGGCATAAATTGATATTTTAATTTGTCATGGTGGCGCAAACTTTCCTTGTTAATACACTGAAAACCGAAATGAGTTATCTTGTCTAGTTTTTATTTTATAATTATTTGAAGTTTGGGCATTCGAAATAGATCATTTGCAGAAATCGGGCGTAGAACTATTGACTTGATTTAGAAAACTATCAAATAAACAAAGAAATCATTCAAAATTGTCTTTCATGTTGCGGATACTGATAGAACACATACAAATAGACATAAATATGCCCTAAATAGATAATTGATAGTTTTGGGGTTGTTGACTATTTTTGCCTTTGGCTAAAAACATTCTGAGCGACTTACGTAGGATTTTCCCATGCACCTTCACAATTGTTATGTGCATCACCAGAGAGCGTGCACTTAATAAAAGGCATATGCTATCAGAAACATCCCTGCTTGTTTTCGAAGCATTTTGTAGCTTTTTTATTTTGTACTTCTCCGATGTTCCCCTTCTGCAATCTTGCCAGTTAATCGGCTGCATGCTCAAACACGCGCTGACTTGGAGAAACTTGGACACGTCACGTTCTCACGAAGTGTTGATATCATCTATAAAACGATGAAGAAAAACACAACAAGAGACACTGACACGGCGGACATAGCATGGATACTGGCAATAATTAGCACGGATGACAACAACAGAGACAATGGCGTGTAACTACTACAACAACAACAACAACAACGTCATGAACAGCTATAATGACAACAGAGACAATGGCGTGTAACTACAACAACAACAGCAACAACAACAACGTCATGAACAGCTATAATGACAACGACGACAATACTGGTGATAATGAAGCAAAGCGATACAGAAGATCGGGTATTAGGTATTGGGTACTTTATAGTCACAGAGGCGTCTCTGTGACATTCGACTGATGAGGAAGGAAAGGGGGCTGGTGGTGGGGTGGGGGTGGGGTGGGTAAATTTTGACTCAATGACAATGTTTTCGTTGCCACTGAGTTTTAACGTGTGCTAAGTGCATGGGCACACGGGACCTTGGTTTGTCTTTTTTTTTTTTTTTTTTTTGCATGCGATTTTTGTGTGACTGACAAGGAAGGAAGGGGGGGAGGTACATTTTGACCAAATGACAACATTTTCGTTGCCACTGGGTTTTGACGTGTGCTACGTGCATGGGCACAGGGGACCTCGGTTTATCGTCTCATCCGAGAGACTCCACGTAAGTCCTAGTGCAACTTGCGCTAGGCCTCGGCCTCGGCTGCAGCTTGCTGCTACAACAGCAGCAATTTCTGCAACCAAATATTAGACAGTTGACCTACCCAGCCCTGCCAGAAAAGAAACTTGAACTAGGATTTGAGTCTAGGAACGTGGGCCAGAAAGCACAGAAAGCAGACTGCTCAGGGTCTAAGTAGGAACCCGTCTCATTTTTAGTCCCCGAGCCGAAGTTTCGGGGAGCTATTGTTTTTGTCTGGTCCGTCCGTCCGTCCGTCCGTCCGTCCGGTGTACGTCCGTCCGGCGTGCATCCGTCCGTCCGGCTATTCGTCCGTTTTTCTCAAAAACTAGTCAGTCTATCATCATCTAGTATACTAGTTTGCCAAGATGCAAGCTATCCACTGATGTATTTAGTTTTACATTAAGGTCAAGGTCGCGCCAGTTACGGGGTTCAAACCCCGAAACACATAATCGCTAATATCTCGCGAGGTTTTGCACGTATTTCAATGCAGTTTTTTTCACAACATTTCTTGATGAATGGTCTATAACACAGTTGTCATGAATTTTTCTGTGCGCGCGTGTGCGCATGATCGCGCGCGCTCAAATCACGGGTCCGAACCCCAAGGCTATATATAAAAAAACTATTCAGTTACGTGCTGTTTTGATGCGTTTTTATGTAGTTACGTGCTGTTTTTATGCGTTTTTATGCATGTGTACAGCCGACACATTCCGATTTCGGAGTACCTCGGCGATGCTGCGAGGGGACTTTGCATCCGCTCGGCGTTGTACTTGTTTGATGTTTGTTTTACAAAGTGGCCATTTAAAGCACCACAAAAGGAAACCTTCAAAGTTTTGTAGGGGAAAAGACCCTCGAAGCCTTTAGAACAGAACCCTTTCAGCTTTTAAACGGGACCGACTAAGTTTTTAAAAACAAGAGGCAAAGCCTTCAAGGCTCACTCGAACAGGCACATGCGTGACAACAACAAACAAAGATTGAGGGAGGGTATCTAAAGTAAAAGATTGCCAATAACAAAAACCTAAAGTACAAATGAAACTCTCGTTAACGGATACAGCTAAAACAATTTTTTTAAAAAGTGCCCGTGCCCAGAATCGAACCCGGAACCATTGGCATGACAGACAGACACTCTAGCTATCGAGGCTTTCAGTTGCTGATGAGTTTCTTAACTCATATTGCCTGTTGAATACTCTGTAACCCACTAATCTAAAATGTTATCTGTTTGTTATCTGTTTACAGTGTTGTTTTAAGTATATCATTATTCAAATCAGTATTGTTTGAAAGCTTGCATAAACATCTATGTGTATGCAAAGTTTGAACAATGTACGCCTTCTATTTCCCGAGAAAATGCCAACGTTAAAGTTTGGAGATTAGACCACGGACGACACACACACACACACACACACACACACACACACACACACACACACACACACACACAAAAAGAAACAAATATCATACTATAGACTCACTTCGTGTTATCACGAGTGAGCCAAAAACAAACAAAAAGACCATACCATAGGCCTACTCGTCTGAACGTTTTAGACGAGATCCTTCTTAAAATCTATAGACGGGAACATTGTAAGTTTTTGTCGAAGGGGCACTTCTATGCATTTAGTAAGTGGTCCTTCTAAATATTTAGAGACAGTACTCTTTATAACGATTTGTTTTTCTATGGACCTTTCTACCATTTTTAGACATATCTCTTTTTAACCCTTTCGCCGCCAGCCTTTTTTCAGCCAAAAAATGTCCATTAAACTTACCTGGGTAGAGAAAAACAAGCGCGAAATCGCAATAGTTTGTGGCACGCGGTCTATTTTTACCACTCCAATCATGAGTTACCTCCCCTGGATTTTCAATAATTTTAATCTGTAAATCAGAATGTCATCTCTGCACCATTTCGTAACTTTTTATATCTTTTGGAAAACATTTAAAACTATGTATCCTACTTATACTCATCGAAAGAAGCACCGCATACTCGTCGTGTCTGTTGTAGTGTCTGTATTACGTATGTTTATTATTTTGTACGCTTTTAAAATACATCATTTTAAAGAGCGGCCAGAAGTGTAGCCTCGATTTGAAGTGCGACAATTTTGTCAAAATGTGCGACAATTTTGGAACGACAGACCGACCGACAAAGTGAGTTATAGGTTTGTGGCTTGAGCCACAAACAAAAATCGTCTGCAATATTTCTCTATGGCATGATAAAGTAAGGCCTATCATTACCTCCCAAAATCATTAAAATAGGCTCTTTAGATAACATACCCTGGTTTGAGGCCTGTTCGTGACATGGGTGTTAAATCGTTGTGGTGCTAAAATGCGACATTGGGTGTGAAAGGCTTTTTACTTCATAGCTTTTTACAAGGTAGTACAGAAAAGAAGAAGAAAGATTTTACATCCTCATGGCATGTGCGCTTAGGGACGAGTACTTCTGGTGCGGTAGTCTTCGATATTCTAGACTGTAAGCCGATCCCGGAGATACTGCAATATCAGATCTGCCCCGTGGCGACTCTTCTCCGTCGATGAAACATCAGATTGATACCATGCATACCATAGGCTTGATAGAAACGGGGTCTCTCTTGGATTTCCCCGATAATTAAGCCTATACTTTTTGTTTGAACTAGGCTACGCCCAACGGAGTTTTCGCGTTTGATATTTTAGTCACCTGCGACCAATTTTCTTGCCCTAGACGCAGTACTTGCATACTTTTTGTTTGAACTATGCTACATCCAACGGGGTTTTCGCGTGCGTTTGATGTTTTACTCACCTGTGACGATGTTCTGGCCCTTGACGCAGTACTTGTATACTTTTCGTTTGAACTATGCTACTGCCCGTGGGGATACCGTAAAAATAGTCCCCCCACCTTCTGGAAGTTCTGTGCTTGTAACTTCCTCTAATCTGCCACTCTGTTTTTACTCT
>CM065681.1:71832051-71844551 GCA_017654935.2 Phymorhynchus buccinoides
CAAGAGAGCAAAGTTGATTTTGCATCAGTGATAAAATATATCACATATACATACATGTGAGTAGGTCAGTCCACTCGTAACCACGGATGAAGGCATAATAAACCCCCGAAATATCTTGTTTATTGGTGTTTCTATTCGTGTGAAAGTTCGTCATATATAGAACTAGCGCAACGCCCCGTACCGGTAACGCATAGTACCGGTAACGCCTTGTACAGGTAACGCCAAGTACCGGTACCGCTGAGTACCGGTTTCGCCGGGTCCGCAAAATATTATATTTTTACTTTTGTGGCTGAAAATACGACGCCTTGGCGGAGGTTGCCAAGGATGCTTGATACCAAATTTGGTGTTGATGGGTTGAGAACTGTGGCCCCCTCCAGCCCACCCCCCTGAACACCCCCCCCACACACACACACACCGGACCATCCCACCCCTCCCCCCTCCAGACCCCCCTCCCCCCCAGACCCCCTCCCCCAGACCCCCCTTCCACTCCACACACACCCCCCCCTCCACTTCCCCCATCCCCCCATCCCCCCCCATCCCCCTCCCCCCCCCCCCCCCCCCCGCTCACAGCTCACATGCACTTGCCGTTAGTAAATCCGAGCTGCGTGTGGTCCCCCCTCCCCACAACCCCTTGGCGGAGGTTTCCGAACAGTAAGGACGGCATGACCTTCGGAGGGTGCCAAGGATGCTTGATACCAAATTTGGTGTCGATCGGTTGAGAACTGTGGCCGTGCATAAGGGACACACAGACAGACAGATATACAGATTTCGAAAATATATATAAGATGAATATAAAATCTGAGTTATAAGCTGTGCGCCGTTCCCCTAGTCTGAAGGACTACAACACAAATTGGTGCATTTCAAATGCAGAATAGTTTGCTTTGATAAAACTTTTGTGTGTCCAATGTCGGTATTTGTGAACCTCAGAAACAAACTTGCCATCTTGCTTCTTTCAAATGAACAAATGTTTGACTATTGTGGTTATCGTGGCTGAAACTATAATTTTCTAGCTAAATGAAGCAAATGTTTGCTGAACTTGAAATAGTTACAATTCGAAGTTAAAGGGAGTAAAATCCATATGATACTATCACTACAGAAACACAGAAAGCTCGTAGTACCGTTTGGCATTCGCCCCTCACTCACATAATAAATTATGATAGCCTACATGACAGTATCATAATAATCATGACATTATTCATATTTATTTGTTTTGGAACCAATTTTTACTAGGCTATAGTCGGTATGTCCCAAAGGAGCAACGACACTTATTTTATGCTGGGGAACCAAAAAACATTTGATTTAATATCGTCCACTAAGCCTATCTGGCCTCCGATCAATGTGGTCCCAGTACACGTGAATATTTTTCCCTATTTCCCCATGGCAACACAGGGATATGCCAGTCATGATAATCACTGTGTTGTCTTGGGGAAAGAGTGAAAAATGTTCACGTGTTTTGAGACCATAACCCCCCCCCCCCCCCTACCACCACCCCCCCCCCCTCTTCAGCCTACAGAGTTTACTTGCTAAACAAAAAAGTTATTGTTTACGCTCTTCAAACTAGTTTGCGCTCTTTAAATTAATAATACCGAGGAGTCTATGTTGACGCCGGATATAGGTGTCTTTGGGCTATATCTAAGGTTTACTCTGTTGAGCTGTCGCCTGGGGGCACACGAAACCTTGTTTGCATGGAAGCAAAGTTGATTGCAGGATCATCTTCTATAACACCGAACTGTTGACCGCTTTTCAAGACGAACAAACAACTAGAGCATAAGCTGATGTGTCTTTGTCTTTTTCTTCTTTTTCGGCTTCTCTCTCTCTCTCTCTCTCTCTCTCTCTCTCTCTCTCTCTCTCTCTCTCTCTCTCTCTCTCTCTCTCTCTCTCTCTCTCTCTCTCTCTCTCTCTCTCTCTCTCTCTCTCTCTCTCTCTCTCTCTCTCTCTCACCGTGTGTGCGTGCGTGCGTACGTTCTTGCTTGCATGCATTAAACGTCTGATTCAAGCAGTTGCGCGCGAGAGCGAGCATGCGAAAGCGCATGCATATTAATAAGTTTTTAAAAAAAATCAACTTGCTTTAAATGGTAAATCGATTCTCTCTTATCTCATCTTTCAAAAGATTAAGAAAAAAGTAAAAATATTTTAAATTTTGTTTTCAAATAAACATGTTCTAATATTCTTTTCATTCCACCTCTTTCCTACACCCTTCCCCGTCTCCCTTCACTAAATCAGGAGCTAAATGAAAGCATAAAAAGAAAAAGAAAGTGAAGCATAATTACGCGGAAATTAAAGACCGAGGCTAAATAATATATAGGGGGGTAGAGTTGGGAATCGTTCGGGTGAAAAGATACAAGAATCCAGGGACGTAACTCTCCGCATCCGCTTTTTTCTATGAATGAAGCTTGCAAAGGGAGGAACTGCGTCAAAGCCTAGCTGTCGGAGATAAGCCAATTGGCTTCCTGCAATCGAGTTTTCTTTCCTTTTTTTCAGAAAGGAAAATAAAGATGGAAGCTTCCTTTTTTATTATCGCGACACTTCAATGGTATTAGGTGTGTTTCTTGCATCAACACAAAACCTTTTTTTGTTGCCACAAATCAAAGCCACACCATTAATGGTCGAATTATGGCGACAATGTGACCGCCAGGGGGCAGTCAATCCACTAGGGGCTTATCACGCTATATTCTTAGTTGGGCGTAGTGAGAGAGAGGGAGGGTGGGACTTCTCCCTATCTCTCTCTCTCTCTTTATTCCCAACTAAGAATATAGAGAGGATTAGCCCCACTCGAGCGCTATGCCACCTGGCGGACAAAAGAGCCAGCTAAGTCGCTCATTGTGTGAGAATGGGCAATATTATTATTTTAAAAAGTGCCGAGATTATTATTATATAATATTACAAAACATTATAAAGTAAAAAATACTACTTCACATAAAACAATCAGTAACTTTATTATAAAAGTGCCAATATCACTTTACATCATATTAAGCATTTTAAATACTAATATCACATTGCATGAAACGATAACAAGCTTAATGTTTTAGTAAGCAATACTTTATACCAACTCCAAGATCCGATACAACATCAAACAACCATTTCTGCTTTCACATTAAGGCCGGGTTCACATTAGACACGTAAGTTCCGTACGGAAAACCCTCAATAAGTGGAAGAAAGAAGGATACAAGTCTACACATATAGGGGAAATTCGGACACGTGCGCGAATCTTCCCCTTTCTTTGTTTCACTTATTTATGGATTGCGTACGGGTTTCCGCACGGAATATCCGCTTATGTGTGTACACGGCCTTAAACAGTTATACAAAGCAGCAGAATATAGAAAACATTTAAAAAGAAAGTGATGACCACACACTCTTTCTTTTACGAATACAGTTCTTATTAAACATGTGTGTGGGCTGACCGCCACAGCTGGCAGCAGAATATCTCATATAAATTATGTGGCGTGCTGGATATTCTGCTGTCAGCAGCCCCACACTTGAAAATGCGCACGCATCCACTGAATTTCACGATCGTATTAACGCACATGTACACGGACAGATACATGTAAGAATCAAGCGTACAAAGCAATAAACTACAATATTGTCAACAGGAGACCATAACCCAAACGAAATGTGTGTCATTCATTTTCATTTCTGTCGTTCCAGTTGGCTTTCTATTTGTCTCCCAAGTCCCTCGAAGATTCCTTTTGGGTTGTATGTCTGTAGTCCTGGAGATCTCATCGACGTCTGGGTTCCAGACGGGCAGAAGAAATTATCTCCTGGAAATTCCAGACAAATTGGACTTATTTGTTGAACTAATGGGGGAAGTGGTAGCATTTGTCTTGCTCTGTGATGTGCGAGTGTGTTGTCACTGGCGAGTGAAATAGTACATCAATTGTTTTGTTAATGTTTGAGTAGGAACATTTTGGTTCGCCCAGTTGTTTGTTTTGGTCTTTGTTTTGTTAGTTAATATTGTTCTATTATTTCGCTGCGGGTATATTATTATTTTGGTCATTTGTTATTTTTTAGCAATATAATTGATCACATTTTACTGAATACAAAATGTAAAGATAGATAGATAGACGAGGTGTTATGATAAATAAGTACCTGTCATTAAATATCTACCTCTCGCATGCGAACTGTACCCATCTAACCCTAACCCTATCCCTAACCCTAACCCTATCCCTAACCCTAACCCTATCCCTAACCACGGAAAGAATCAAAAAATAGAGCAGGAGGGTGTAAATCTACATATTTGCCGAGAAATCGATGTACAAATCCATGCACTTAGTTTCGTAAAATTCACAATGGCGGACAAACAAACGATTCTGATTGGCTACGCTAGGACTACTTCCGGCTAGGACTACTTATCTCATAGAGGTAAAAATACACGGCCACAGAGGGACTTGTAATTTTCATCTAGCATCAAAAGGAGATTCTGCTCAATGACTTTTCGTAAAGGGGAAATCCAAAAATAACAAAAAAGTGAATTTAATCGAAAGATCACAGAGTAAACATACATAATAATATACTGTTTAAAAGAAAGAAAGAAACTCATACCTTTTGAATTCTTCACTTTGGATGTCAAAGTGCTGGAAGGATGTAACAAACTATAGAAAATGTTCACTTGCTCAAATACGATTGATAATTATCGACAGAAAAGGAATTGTTACATGAAATATTTCGAATCGAATTTTTTTTTTTGGGGGGGGAAATTCAAGAAATTTAAAATAAATTGTCTTCTAATAATAAGTACGATTATTTTTGACAGAATAGGTAATGCGTATACACACGTGCAAATGCACAAGCCAGTTCACTGAATCAACGAAACCAGTTAAATCTTAAAGGCCTGCTTAACCACATACGATTCGCTGTCAATGCGATGCGATTGTGACGATGAGATCGATTCATGATTCACGTTACATACTTCTGTCTACTTTCGGTCCATATTCTCAAGTAGACCCAATACGTGAATTTCACGTGAGTCGTGACCCACAATCGTCACAATCGTCACAATCGCATCGCTTTGGACAGCGAATCGTATGTAAGATGGCAGCAAACCATCATCTGTGATGCATCACAGGAAAACCAGGCTAATGTCGTAAATGATCACTTTTGACTTATTCATATTTTCAGAAAGGCCAGAGACAACAGATTAACAGGCAAAAAACAGAATTCATCTATCTCTAATAGTTTATTTTGAACAATTGTTCAATCAATCATCTCTCTCTCTTTCTCTCTTTCTCTCTTTCTTTCTCTCTCTCTTTCTCTCTCTTGTGGCTGGCCGAATTTAGCTGGGTATTCGCGTACTGCATCACAATTATTTATTCTTTCGCCTACGAACAGGCCACTGCAAGCTGCACTCTCATCTCTACCGCCTCAAGATATCCCACACAAACGAATGCCCATGTGGGACGGGTATCCAAGACCCCGAACACATTCTACAGTACTGTCCGAACTATGCCGGTCCCAGATCGACTGTATGGCCAGTTTCGACAGACATGCAGACGAAGCTGTGGGGAACAGAAAACGACCTTCAACGAACCGCCCATTTCATCAAAACCACCCAAATTCGGGTTTGATCAACCGGCCATCAGCATTTTTGGAACGCAGAAGAAGAAGAAAAGAAGTATGTAAGCATAGCAAGCCGTTAAAAGACCCACCACGTCACCTGTCAAAATCAAGGTTTTCACGTGTTTTCCCTCTTATAGCTGGTAAGAAATCTTAAGAAATCTTCCTAGCATAAGAGGGAATGTGACACGTGACGCGGGGGTCTTTAAATACCCACCAGGTCACGTGTCAGAATCACGGGTTTCACGTGTTTTCTCTCTTATAGCTGGTAAGAAATATTGTTTTGACCAGGTTTATCTCCCATACAAATGTCCCCAAATTGAAAACGAAACATCATTTTAAAGAACAGCCTCAATCTGAAGTTGGGGGAATTTGAATGTGGGTCACAGCTACCTAGAAAAAAACAAGGGACTTAATCGTGGTGCGTCAGTGTGTCTGAATGGCTGCCTCAACCCTGTGTCGCTGAGCTCAAGCTGAGTTCCTGTTCGTAATTGTCTCCCTTGATTCCACAGAACGCTTCCATTGTTGGCTAAGCCTATTATGTATCTGTAGTCTGTACCCAGGAGGTCTCGTCGAGTTCTCGGTTCCAGACGGCTAGAAAAAACACCAAGAAGTTCCAGACAAATCAGTGCGGAATGTTGGACTAATGGGCGCTTGCGACGTCGTACTTTCTGCGCGAGACAGGAGAGAACACCTCACAAGAGAATGAGTCATTAATGGTATAGTAAAAGCAACAACAACAACAACAACAACAACAACAGCAACACACAACTCATGTGGGCTTAGACGTTTCGTGATGCTTTGTTTCATTTGTTTTGCTTGTGTTTTGCTTAGGATCTGGATCAATGCTTCCATTCAGTCTAAAGGGTTTGATTTGTTTTGTTTGCTGTGTAATTTGTGTTTTGTTTTCTTACACTTGAACTATTTGTAATCGTAAAGGTCTGTGTACACGTTACAAAAATCACAAAATATCACTATTTCCCCATGGCAAAACAGTGAGTTGTCAGTCATTATTAAGGTATCCGTACAATGTTAAGGTCTCGATAGGGCCTACACGCTAACATTATTCACAAGATATCTCTATTTCCCCACCCCTGGCAACACAATGAGTTGTAAGTCATATTATGGTCTGTGTACACGTTAACACTATTCACGAGATATTTCTATTTCCCCATGGCAACACAGTGATCGCCCACTCTTAATATGACTTACAGCTCACTCTTTTGCCATGGGGAAAAAGAATAGAAATATCTTGTGAAAAGTGTTAACGTGTACACAGACCTTTATGAGTGGCCTCACACTGTTTTGCCATGGGAAAATAGAGATATTTTGTGAATAATGCTAGCGTGTACTAAGACCTTAAACAATATTCACAAAATATCACTATATCTCCATGCCAACACAGTGAGTTATAAGTCATATTATGAGTGTCCAAACAATGTGTTGTCGTGGGGAAATATATATATTTTGTGAATATGTTAACGTGTAGCCTACACAGACAGACCTGTTTACCCTGAAATTGGGCTTCAGGTCTTCGAAATCCAAAATAAGTGTATTTTGTCACAAACTAGGAGTACTCCAAGCTACTCCAACAGGTTAGTTTCCTCAACGAAGTGTAAACATGCATACAGTTTTATAACTTGTTGAACTACTGTGTCAAAAGTATCATCCATTTAAATTTACAAGAACACACACACAAACACACACAGAGCGCACCCGTTTCCTGAATCAGGCAATATACAGTTCTAAATGATATATCTTTTTCACAATGTCACCATGTTTTTCTCCCATTTATCATATTTTTTTTAATCAAATATGTGTACAAAATATGGTGAAATCTTTTGAGTTGTTTACCACTGCATTGCCATGGGGAAATAGATATATTTTGTGAATAATGTTAACGTGTACAGAGAACATAAGCAACATTAACCTGTGTTTACGTTGTCATTTTCTGGGTGACGTGCTCTCGTATTTTCTCGTTACGATTTCCATTTGCTTTTTGCTGTTTGCCTTTATTCTCCACTAGTTGTTCTTGTTGTTTTTGGTCCGTGTCAATGCTCATGCATTGTTTGTTCCCTAGCTTATTCAGTTGTTTTGTTCGAATTCTTTGTGCGTTGAAAAAAAGTTTTCTCTCTCAATCAAAATTAATGGACTTTGCATGTTTATTCAAATGTCCAGTATTGAAAATGTACGCTTCTGTATCTTTAGTAGATTTTTAAAAAAAAGTATGTAATGTTCATGTGCACAACTCTCTCTCTCTCTCTCTCTCTCTCTCTCTCTCTCTCTCTCTCTCTCTCTCTCTCTCTCTCTCTCTCTCTCTCTCTCTATATATATATATATATATATATATATATATATATATATATATATATATATATATGCCAATACTTTTACCGTTGTAAAATAAAGGTTCAATTCAATTCAATTCAATTCTCTCTCTCTCTCTCTCTCTCTCTCTCTCTCTCTCTCTCTCTCTCTCTCTCTCTCTCTCTCTCTCTCTCTCTCTCTCTCTCTCTGTGTGAACAAAGTATTATAATAATCCTTCTATGTTTAAATTTGTGTTATTACTTTCTTGTACAAACAAAAGTATTGTAAGAAAAGTGGCTAGTTTTTATCTTTAAAGCTTTGAAAGTTCGGCAAGACTTACGTAATGTTTTGTAATGTCAAGTTAATAATGTAATGTCAATTTGTTGTTGTTGTTGTCACACTCACACTCCATTAAAAAGAAAAATTCCTGACTCCTGACTCCTGACTGACTCTCTCTGTGAATATGTATTTATGTGTGTGAATATGTGTGCGTGCGTACGCGCGCGCGCGCATGTGTGTGTGAATCAGAGAGCGAGAGAGAGAGAGAGAGAGAGAGAGAGAGAGAGAGAGAGAGAGAGAGAGAGAGAGAGAGAGAGAGAGAGAGAGAGAGAGAGAGAGAGAGAGAGAGAGAGAGTGTGAGAGATGTTCTAGTAACAATTTGATACTTTTCATCATAATAGGCATTTCATGGCAAACGTCCTACAAATACTTCAAATACAGAAATAGTACAATACATTATGTTTACGAGAAATATATGTGTTTTTTGTTTTTGGTTTTGGCAAGTACAATTAAGACCAATAATAAGTACTAATACACGGGCATCGCCGAGCGGCAGCAACGCATTGTGACAATGCAAACCCGGCCAGAGTTATGTCCTCCTCCCCCCACCCCCACCCCCCAATAAACACACCACTTTCCACCCTTACAGAACGCATCAAATACATAGCCCAAAATTTAAAGCGATTCTGTTCAGTAGTTCACGAGATACAGCTGAACTTTTATGCAAACTTCCTTGCACCGAGTGATGTCATTCCCTCCCCCCCACCCCCCAATAAGCACACCACTTTCCACCCTTACAGAACGCATAACATGCATAGCCCAAAAGTTGAAGCGATTCTGTTCAGTAGTTCACGAGCTACAGCTGAACTTTTATACAAACTTCCTTGCACCATGGTACACCACCACACAACATTTGAAGCGATTCTGTTCACTAGTTCACGAAATAAAGCTGGGGGGGAATTACATAGCCCAAAGAAGGACATTTCGGTTTTCAATGTCAAACCTCAAGGTGGTCAAGGTCAGCACGGTGTTGATTAACGACAGGAAGCTTCCTTTTCAAGCTGTCTACCCCCCTGCCAATTTTAATCAAAATCCAAACAGTAGTTTGTAAGATAATCGATACACAGACAGACACACACACAGACACACACACAGACACACGCACAGACACACAAACCGATCGCAATACCTCGGCCTCTGGCCGGGTAACAACCAGCAAAGGTGCCACAGAGCAGGAAAGTAACATTGGAAAGAACACATAGAAGGTTTTAGGAGACTGGGGGAGTAAAGCCGTGTACACGCATAAGCGGATATTCCATACGGAAACCCGTGCGCAATCCATAAATGAGTGAAACAAAGAAGGGAAAAGATTTGCTGCACGTGTCTGAATTTCCCCTATAATATGCATAGACTTTTATCCTTCTTTCTTCTGGAACTTTAGGGTTTCCCGTACGGAACTTACGCGTCTAATGTGAACCCGGCCTAAAACGGGAAAGGTGGCGGAATGAGTCAGATGATTACATTGCTGCTTGACCATGCTCCAGCTTTCAGAAAAACAACAACAACAACAACAACAACAATAATAACAATAGCAAGAATACAAGAAATAATTAATCTTCTACGCACGCACGCAAGACGGCATGAATAGAGGAAAACAGGAGAGGGAGCTTGCTCTCTCTCTCTCCTCTCTCTCTCTCTCTCTCTCTCTCTCTCTCTCTCTCTCTCTCTCTCTCTCTCTCTCTCTCTCTCTCTCTCTCTCTCTCTCTCTCTCTCTCTCTCTCTCTCTCTCTCTCTCTCTCTCAATACGAATATGTGTGTGTGCGTTTCGTTTCGTTTTGTTTCGTCTCTCTCTCTCTCTCTCTCTCTCTCTCTCTCTCTCTCTCTCTCTCTCTCTCTCTCTCTCTCTCTCTCTCTCTCTCTCTCTCTCTCTCTCTCTCTCTCTCTCTCTCTCTCTCTGAATATGAATATGTGTGTGTGCGTTTCGTTTCGTTTTGTTTCGTCTCTCTCTCTCTCTCTCTCTCTCTCTCTCTCTCTCTCTCTCTCTCTCTCTCTCTCTCTCTCTCTCTCTCTCTCTCTCTCTCTCTCTCTCTCTCTCTCTCTCTCTCTCTACTCTCTCTCTCCTCCGGAGATATTCTGAAAATGAATAACTCCAGGAGTGCCGTCTCCGAAGTTCTTGAGCTTTTCATTATTACAGAATGGCTGGGCGAAACCCCCCGCAGACAAGCAATTAGCCAGCTATTATCTGCGGGAGATTGATTCCAGGCTACGCACGCACACATATAGGCTACACGCACGCACGCAAGCACACACACATGCAGTTACGCGCATGCGCGCAGGAGGCATGCACACATACGCACACACACACATGCACGCACATGTATGCACGCACGCATGTACATACGCACTCATACACGTGCGCGTGCGCTCATACACTCACTCACACTCGCACAAGCAAGCATGTACGCTCGAACGTTTACGCGCGCGCACACAAACACACACACACACACACACACACACACACACACACACACACACTCGCGCACGTACGAGCGCGCACGCACACACACACACACACACACACACACACACACACACACACACACACGATTGTACGCAGGTGTACACACACACACACACACACACACACACACACACACACACACACACACACACACACACACACACACACACACACACACACACACACACACACACACTAAGCACATAAACTCACACGCAAACACACACACGCAAACACACACACACACACACACACACACACACACACACACACACACACACACACACACACACACACACACACACACACACACACACACACACACACACACACACACTCTCTCTCTCTCTCTCTCTCTCTCTCTCTCTGACTCTGACTCTCTCTCTCTCTCTCTCTCTCTCTTTTTCGTCATCTCTCACTTTTTCTTATACAATGGTAGACAGAGCAACAAAGGCGAAGAGGGCTGTTGTTTGTATACTTAAAATGTTATGGTCTCTAGGTGAGGTAAATCCTAAAATATTTTTTAAGTTATTTGATAGTCAGGTCCTTCCTATGCAAACCTACGGTTGAAGTCTGGGGTCTGATTGCTGACCAAACTGTCATTGAAAGAGTCCACCTTTTCGGTTTAAAAAGATTGTTGATTGTTAGTGTCAAGACACCAAATGCCCTCGTTTATGGTGAATGTGGGAGGTATCCTCTCTACATTCATACGTACACCAGATGTATAAAATACTGGCTAAAAATATTAAGATTGCCTGATGATCGCATCCCTTTAAAATCATATAAGATGCTGTTATCCTTACATTGCAATAACAAAAATAACTGGGTTTCTGCTATGTGCTTTACTTTGTATAGATATGGATTCGGCTATGTGTGGGAACAACAAGGAGTTCAGAACATTGGTATATTTTTCTTCGTGAATTCAAGCAAAGATTAATTGATTGTTACATACAAGGTTGGGAGTCTGAACTATCAAATAAAAGTCGTTATTCATTCTTTGCTTCTTTCAAACAATCTTTTTGTGCATCTCAATACTTATTAGATGTTAAGCAGTTTACATTGAGGAAGACTTTATCTAGATTTAGACTTGGTGTGTCAGCTTTGCACACCCACAAATATCGTTATTCAAGAAATGTTGGTCTTGATTGTCCATTTTGTAAAGGTTCACCTGAAACTGAAATACATTCTGTATTAATTTGCCCTAAATATTTAGTACTTAGAGAAAACTTGATCCCTAAAAAAATATTACAATCATCCTTCTGCTTTCAGGCTAGTTTTGCTGATGTGTGACTCTAGATGTATATTTAGCCTTGCAATGTACTTGTCTGATGCACTTAGAATTCGCAATGAAACAATGTAATATTTTCTGCTATTATTTTGATACTGTTTGTTATGTTTATCTGTTTGAATTGTGAAGATTTCCCATTGCTACCCCTTCCCTCATTATATGGGCAGATGGCCTGATCATTAAACAGTTGTTCATTGTTCATTGTTCATTGTTCTCTCTCTCTCTCCCTCTTGCTTCCTTAATGCGCTGCTCAATATGAAATTGGCTTCCCGTGTCCTCATCATCAGACAAACATAAAGAACAAAAGTAATCGAATCGCATCCCCTTGGTTAACCCTATCTGCTTGTCTCCGTACCAAAGGCCAAGACCAACAAGCAGTTCAACAAACCCTCTAATACACGACCCAGTTGACATGCAGACAGAAAACAAGCAAACAAACAAGGCAGTTTTACACTATCATATAAAATGCCCTATGTTAATTCACTTTTGTTGAGGTCTTCGTCCGTCTTGTCCTCCTCAGTTTTGGACGCACGTACGCACGCACGCACGCACTCA
>CM065681.1:71847051-71854551 GCA_017654935.2 Phymorhynchus buccinoides
TGTCTCGCAGCTGGTAACGAACCTTTATTTAACAAGGGTAAAAGATAAACTATGCTGAGACAGGTATTTAAATGATTGATTGTCTTGACACTGAATCACAAATGGTTTTATACATTTTGGAGTTAAATGCCTCTTGCCCCCTCAATTTCAATTTCAATTTTAATGTTGTTATTGTTGTTCCTTGCTTGTTCGTGCACATTTTATATGTTATCATTTTCATTATCATGTTCTGTTCCAGTCTCTTATTACTTGTGGCAGCCAATATTGTATAATCTACTTGTGTTTGAGCGCCTTGTATAAGCGTTAAGCTTGTTGTGCTCGTTCTCATTTGTTTATGTTGCTGCTTTATTATGTGATTCTCAATTTGTAAAAATCGTTTAAGCCAAGGGTAAAAGAGAGACAGAGGCAGACAGAGAGAGAGAGACTTGAGAGAGACAGAGAGAGAGAGAGAGAGAGAGAGAGAGAGAGAGAGAGAGAGAGAGAGAGAGAGAGAGAGAGAGAGAGAGAGAGAGAGAGAGAGAGAGAGAGAGAGAGAGAGAGAGAGAGTATTCTTAATATTACACCCCCACACAAAATTTGAAGTGATTCCATGAAAACTGGAAACATGTCTGCCGCTCGGCGACCTTTTATTCCAGGGGCATCATTTATACACCAATGTCGTTTACTCTTAGCATTACACCCTCACACAACATTTGAAGGAATTATATCTTCTAGTTCACGAGATTCAGCTCAGACATGAAATATATAGCGCAATGAAGACAATTTCGGTTTTAAATGTCAAACTTAAAGGTCAATGTCAGCACACCAATACGTTACGCTCTGATGTCTAGTCTAGGCGACATACCACCACACGAAATCTGAAGCGCCTCTGCCAAGCAATAATGTGAGAACTATGGCTAAAACACCCATTTGTAGACCCAACCACTTTCAAGGTCTAACGATGTCCTTGACCTTGACCTTGACCGGTACCCTATCGCCAGAACGGCCACAAGTCACTGCATCTGCATGTCAAGGTTGAAGACTGTAAGTCCAACGATGTATAAGATATGGCCCCTAAAGGAAATGCTGGTTTTCAAGGTCATACACCAAGGTCAAGGTCACTACCGTAATACTTTACGCATAGATCTCTTCCTCTCTCGGTGATACACCACCACAGATACGTTGAAGCAAGTGTGTGCAAAACGTTATTGTGCCAGATGCTCGGCAGCATGTTTGGCTCCAGTGACCTTGACCTTTGACGTATGACCTTCAGTTCGTACTTGGCATAGATATCGTTAGTACCTATCCGCATGCAAAATGTGAGCCTCATAGGTCCCTCCGTTCAAACGTGATCGTAATCAGATAGATAGATAGATAGATAGATAGATAGTCAAGAACAAACAGAAATCTGTGAAAACATTACCAGCGTCGCTCTCTTCGTTCGCGGCTGGTAAACACTCAGACACAGACAGGTAGCCAGACAAACAGGCACACTAGACAGAAAAACAACAACAACAACAACACACGCGTACATACGTAGGCATTCGGCGCATATGCGTCACGTCAACATCTTCAGTAATCTTCGACGGGAAGAAAAAACCAGACACGCCAGTTTCGCTTTCTCTCCCTTTGATTATACTTTTCATACCTTTTACGTTGTACTTTCCACAATGCAGGCCTTTATTTTTGTCCGTCACCGAAGGTGAACGGACTTTGCGATGGGCTGGTTGTATTTTTGTTTGTTTGTTTGTTTGTTTTTCTGTCTGTCCCAAGGATATCTACCGAACTGCTTGATCGAATCGCGTCAGATTTTGTGTGAAGGTGTGCCTCCTTAATAGGAAGAGATCGGCGCAAACCATTTTGCCGTCGTGACCTTGACCTTGACGTACGACCTTGAAAACCGAAAATCTATTTTTAGCCATATCTCGGGCACCGATCGACATAGGATGTTGAAACTTGGTATGAAGGTGGTTTGGCTTATGCCCGTTCTGATGATGGCATACCGATCAAGGTCAAGGTCAAGGTCAAAAAGATCGCTGGAGCCTGAAAATCGGAGGGTCATTTTTTTCTTCTTCTGTCTGTCCCAAGGATATCTTTCGAACGGGTTGACCGAATCACGTCAATGTTTGTGTGCTGGTGTGTCACTATGAGAGGAAGGCATCCGCGCAAACCATTTTGCCGTCGTGACCTTGACCTTGTTTTTAAATTTTTTAAGTGCATACAGTTTACCAAAAGGAGTTTCGCTCACCACAAAGGAAATAGCTCCAATTTATAATTTATTTATATTTATCCAAAGATAAACGATAGTATTATCTTATGATATTACCTTCTGGATTTTACCCAAAGATAAACGACAGTATTATCTTATGATATAACCTTCTGGATTTTACCCAAAGATAAACGATAGTATTACCCTATAAAATTACCTTCTGGATTTTACCCAAAGATAAACGATAGTATTATCTTATGATATTATCTTCTGGATTGTACCCGAAGATAAACGATAGTATTATCTTATGATATAACCTTCTGGATTTTACCCGAAGATAAACGATAGTATTATCTTATGATATAACCTTCTGGATTTTACCCGAAGATAAACGATAGTATTATCTTATGATATAACCTTCTGGATTTTACCCGAAGATAAACGATAGTATTATCTTATGATATAACCTTCTGGATTTTACCCGAAGATAAACGATAATATTATCTTATGATATAACCTTCTGGATTTTACCCAAAGATACACGATAGTATTATCTTATGATACTATCTTCTGGATTTTACCCAAAGATAAACGATAGTATTGTCTTATATTATCTTCTTGATTTTACCCAAAGATAAACGATAGTATTATCTTATGATATTATCTTCTGGACTTTACCCGAAGATAAACGACAGTATTATCTTATGATATTATCTGCTGGATTTTGCCCAAAGATAAACGATAGTATTATCTTATGATATTATCTTCTGAATTTTACCCGAAGATAAACGACAGTATTATCTTATGATATTATCTGCTGGATTTTGCCCAAAGATAAACGACGGTGTTATCTTATGATACTATCTTCTGGATTTCGCTCAAAGATAAACGACGGTGTTATCTTATGATATTACCTTCTGGATTTTACCCAAAGATAAACGATAGTATTATCTTATGATATTATCTTCTGGATTTTGCCCAAAGATAAACGACGGTGTTATCTTATGATATTATCTGCTGGAGTTTGCCCAAAGATAAACGACGGTGTTATCTTATGATACTATCTTCTGGATTTTACCCAAAGATAAACGACGGTGTTATATATTGATAGTATCTTCTGGATTTGACCCAAAGATAAACGGTAGTACCTTACGGCTTTTGACTGTTGATATCATACCCCATGTCTGTTATCTGGCATGCATACAGCAATGTTTGATTGTGAAGTAAACCCCTTTTTTTAAAAAGGGGCACCCTGACGGATGAGTTGTAGGAAACACGTCCAGATCACTAGTAAAACACCCTTTACAGAGATTGCAATGCTCACTTTGTTCTGGTTTCCCAGAAATCAAGCCGTCAAATCGGCGATTCCTCCTTGGCGGAGGTGCTGGAAGTCAAATTATTTCACCCAAAGAGAAGGCGTTTGCTGTCTCTTTTCTAATGGCCGCCTGTGTTTAGACCAAATCGTTTGCACGAAATGTTCGTAATACAAGCCATTTTTTTTCTTTTCTTTTAAATTGTATACAGATTATCTAAAGGAGTTTCGCTCACAACAAAGGACACGGCTACAATTGTTTTTACTGCACTACAAAATAAGAAAACGCTTCAACCACAACGAGTCACCTTCAACCACCCCATCCAAAATGGCTACTCTCTCCGGCATCTCCGCTAAGGAGGAATCGCCGTTTTTGACAGTTTAATTTCTAGGAAACAAGAGCAAAATGAGTGTTCAGATCTTTGAAAAAGGCTGTCTTTCTGATGATCTCGACGTGTTTCTTGCAAAAACTCATCTGTCAAGGTCCACCTTTAAAACAAGCGCGAAATCGCAATAGTTTGTGGCACGCGGTCTATTTTTACCACTCCAATCATGAGTCACCTCCCCTGGCTTTTCAATAATTATTAATCTGTAAACCAGAATGTTATCTCTGCACCATTTCGTAACTTTTTATAACTTTTGGAAAACATTTAAAACTATGTATCCTACTTATACTCATCGAAAGAAGCACCGCATACTCGTCGTGTCTGTTGTAGTGTCTGTATTACGTATGCTTATTATTTTGTACGCTTTTAAAATACATCATTTTAAAGAGCGGCCTCAATTAATTTGAAGTGTAGCCTCGATTTTGAAGTGCGACAATTTTGTCAAAATGTGCAACAATTTTGGACCGATTGACCGACAGACCGACCGACCGACAAAGTGAGTTATAGGTTTGTGGCTTGAGCCACAAACAAAAAAGCACTTTGGGGCCAGGAAAAACACACATACCAACATGATGGAATCGACTGATGTACGAGAGGTATGTGACAATGAATATTGAAGGTACTGTCACAAAAAGGAACAAATAAGTATGTTCATAAGTGTGTTAGTAGTGCCTTTTGGCAAATACCCATCGCGTATGACAAAGTCCGCCATAAATCGAGAGAGGAATCCTGACTTCTTCTTCTTCTTCTTTTTCTTCTTCTTCTTCGATCGCTCAGACCTGTGTCTTGTCACATTATGAGCGCAGATGCGTCATGCTGCCGGTTATGCGCCTAAAAAAATAATAAGGCCCAGCATGTCCGACTTTTTCGGCTGGAGGAAATCTTTTGGAAAGTGTTTCTAGAAGAAAAGAAAAAAAAGGCAGGAGAATGAACCGGAAAGGCAGAAACATAATAGATGACAGCAAGCAAAGGGAAAAGGCAGAGTCAAAGAGAGTGACAGATTAGAGGAAGCTACAAGCACAGAACTTCCAGAAGGTGGGGGATCTATTTATATAAAAGCCCCCCCCCCCCCCCCCCCCCCCGGTATCCCCACGGGGGGGGCGGGGGGGAGGGAATCCTTACGTAGGAAATCAATTTAGGGGGTCTCGGCTTTGAAGCAGATCATAGGCTCTTTGCACACAGCCTGCCTTTGACGTACTTCCTCTCATGCGACTTTCGGCTCTCCGATATGAAAGAGAGCAAACCAAAGAACTCGCAAAGCATTAGACCTAGTTAGTTCCCCTGAATTTCGTCTTTTCAAAATGGCGCCGTCCTCCCCGCAAAGGCTGTTCCTGACACGACATGCTTGGATGTGGATGCGGTTTTGTGGTGTTTGTGTGTGTGGGTGTGCGGTCAGTTTTATTTCTTTGTTTTTGTCTCTGTCTCTCGGACGTTTCTCTCTAATCATGCGTCTCTGTATATGTCTCTCATTCTCTTCTTTGAATAATTAAAATAAAATAAACTGCAGCAAGTCTCACTTTCTATCTCTTTCAGTCTGTCTGTCTCTCTTTCTCAGAGAAAGAGAGAGAGACAGAGAGAGAGAGAGAGAGAGAGAGAGAGAGAGAGAGAGAGAGAGAGAGAGAGAGAGAGAGAGAGAGAGAGAGAGAGAGAGAGAGAGAGAGAGAGAGAGAGAGAGAGAGAGAGAGAGAGAGAGAGAGAGAGAGAGAGAGAGGCACGTACGCGAACACACATGTGCATACTCGAGAGAGAACACTATCAGAAACACGCGCGCACGAAAGCACTCCTAGGCCTTACACACACATGCAGGAACACTGTTCCCTAAACCCCCTCCACCCCCACCCCCTTTTCTGCCTACTGTATCTTTAATAACGAGTGAATGGATAAGCAAGTAAGTGAAACGAAATAGACTTTCAGAACATTACACTTGGAAGGATTTTCTCTGTATTGCTATTCAACATTTATTGTTAGTCCCCGAGCCGAAGGTTCGGGGAGCTATTGTTTCTGTCTGATCCGTCCGTGCCTCCGGCGGGCCTCCGGCGGGCCTCCGGCGGGCCTCCGGCGGGCCTCCGGCGGGCCTCCGGCGGGCCTCCGGCGGGCCTCCGGCGGGCCTCCGGCGGGCCTCCGGCGGGCCTCCGGCGGGCCTCCGTCCGTCCGTCCGTCCGGCTATTCGTCCGTTTTTCTAAAAAAACTATTCAGTCTATCATCATCAAATTTGGTATGCTAGTTTGCCAAGAGACTGATGTATTTAGTTTTACATTAAGGTCAAGGTCGCGCCAGTTACGGGGTTCAAACCCCGAAACACATAATCGCTAATATCTCGCGAAGTTTTGCATGTATTTCAATGCAGTTTTTTTCACAACATTTCTTGATGAATGGTCTATAACACAGTTGTCATGATTTTTTTTTCTGTGCGCTCGTGTGCGCATGATCGCGCGCGCTCAAATCACGGGTCCGAACCCTAAGGCTAATTTATCAAAAACTATTCGGTTTCGTGCTGTTTTCATGCGTTTGTATGTAGTTACGTGCTGGTTTGATGCGTTTTTTTATGTATGTGTACAGCCGACACATTCCGGATTTCGGAGTAGCTCGGCGATGCTGCGAGGGGACTTTGCAGCCGCCCGGCGTTGCACTTGTTTTGCTTGCTTCTTGCTCTCTCTCTCTCTCTCTCTTCTCTCTCTCTCTCTCTCTCTCTCTCTCTCTCTCTCTCTCTCTCTCTCTCTCTCTCTCTCTCTCTCTCTCTCTCTCTCTCTCTCTCTCTCTCTCTCTCTCTCTCTCTCTCTCTCTCTCTCAAAGAGGGCTTCTCTCTCTCTCTCTCTCTCTCTCTCAAAGAGGGCTTCCAGGGTTGGGTGTATACTTATCTCATTAACCTGTATACATAAAATTGTGTTCGTTCTTTCTCTCTCTCTCTCTCTCTCTCTCTCTCTCTCTCTCTCTCTCTCTCTCTCTCTCTCTCTCTCTCTCTCTCTCTCCCTCTCTCTCCCTCTCCCTCTGTCTGTCTATCTGTGGGTCTGCCTTTCATTCTCTCCTTCTCTTTATGTCTGTCCATAGTTCTTCTGCCTCTTGTTATCGTCTCGTCTCTCTCTCTCTCTCTCTCTCTCTCTCTCTCTCTCTCTCTCTCTCTCTCTCTCTCTCTCTCTCTCTCTCTCTCTCTCTCTCTCTCTCTCTCTCTCTCTCAGTGGCATTCCAATATTAACAATGACCTTCTCACCGGTGCCATTCTCGTCGACTTTGCTAAGGCCTTTGATGTTATTGATCATGGCCTTCTATTGAAAAAAAACTATCATTGTATGGTTTAACTCAAGATTCTATCGCCTTCGTTTCGTCCTTTCTATCTGACAGACGACAAACCGTCTCCAAAGATACTATTACATCTTCATTTCAATCAGTCAATTATGGAGTTCCCCAAGGCTCAGTCTTAGGACCTATACTCTTCACCGTTTATATAAATGACCTCCCCCTTCATCTTACTTCATCGTGTGAGCTTTTTGCAGACGACACCACAGTGCATAAAAATGGCAAAAATGCTGATTCAATCTGTTCTGGATTGCAGAGTGATATTAATAATCTAGTTGACTGGGCAGAGCAAAATCATATGGCCTTACACCCCAAAAAGT
>CM065681.1:71872051-71874551 GCA_017654935.2 Phymorhynchus buccinoides
AAAAACCCTTTCATCGCCACTCTCGCCTCTTGGCATCACAATGATTTAACACCCATGTCACTGAAAGGCATCAAATGAGGGTCTGGTATCCAGTGACATTATGTTCTTAATATTGGGAGTTAAGGAGAGGCCTTATTGTATGCATGTCACAGAGGAATCCCCAAATATTGCAGACATAATCTTTTCTCTACCCAGGTAAGTTTAATGGAAAGTTGTGGCTGAAAAATGGCTAGCGTTGAAAGGGTTTTACTGGCATGAGAGTAAGGAGAGGCCTTATTTTATACATGCCACAGAGGAATCCCCAAATATTGCAGACATAATCTTTTCTCTGGCCAGGTAAGTTTAATGGAAAGTTGTGGCTGAAAAATGGCTAGCGTTGAAAGGGTTTTACTGGCATGAGAGTAAGGAGAGGCCTTATTTTATACATGCCACAGAGGAATCCCCAAATATTGCAGACATAATCTTTTCTCTGGCCAGGTAAGTTTAATGGAAAGTTGTGGCTGAAAAATGGCTAGCGTTGAAAGGGTTTTAATGGCATGAGTTCTATTCTGAAACAAGGAATGGAAAACTGGGTCAGATCGAAAAAATTGATTTATTTTGTTCTTTTCTCAGAGGTACAACAATATAGGTTTGTAGGTCACTCACTGGATTAAAGGTTACGTTCACCTATTTTCCATCAGCCAAACAATTTGGTCTCATTCTTTCATTTTTGTTTTAGTTTGCCTGGTTTTAATCTTAGAAACAAAAAAATCTCACAAAGAGCAGACATTGTCGTAAAAATATTTGAAAGGGGCACTCTGACGGATGAGGTTTTGCAAGAAACACTTCGAGATCACAGGAAAGCACCCCTTTACAGAGATCGCAACACTCACTTTGCTCTGGTTTCTCATAAATCACACCGTCAAATCGGCGATTCCTCCTTGGCGGAGGTGCTGGAAGTCAAATTATTTCAGTGAAAGAGATGGCATGTGCCTTCTCTTTTTTAATGGCCGCCTGAGTTTAGACCAAATCGCTTGCCGTTTTATTTTTTTTATTTTTAAATTGGTAGGCCTATACAGTTTACCTAAAGAGGTTTGCTCACAATAAAGAAAATAGCTCTTTTTTTTTTTACTGCACTAAAAGAAAAGCTTCAACCACAATGAGTGACCTCCACCCACACTTTCCAAAATGGCTTCTCTCTCCGGCATCTCCGCCAAGGAGGAATCGCCGTTTTGACGGTTTGATTTCCAGGAAACCAGAGCAAAGTGAGTGTTCCGATCCTTGAAAAGGCTGTCTTTCTGGTGATCTCGACGTGTTTCTTGCAAAAACTCATCCGTCAGGGTCCACCTTTAAGAGATGCAATGGATACGAGCAATACTTACATGAACAGTCTATTTGAAAGCGTATATTATTCTGAGACCTCCCCGTGGGGATACCGGGGGGTCTTTTGTAAAAAATAGTTCCCCCCACCTTCTGGAAGTTCTGTGCTTGTAGCTTCCTCTGATCTGCCACTCTCTTTGACTCTGTTTTTTCCACTTTGCTTTCTGTCATCTACTGTCTTTCTGAGTTATTGGCTCATTCTCCTGCTGCTTTTTTTTTCCAAAAACAATTCTTCCAAATAATTTGTCTCCTTGTTTGAGCTCCTCCGAAATCGGAATGTGTCGGATGTACGCAGCGGGGAGGCCAGTGAAAACTGAAAACCGGACACATACGTACCTTATCCATTATGGCCATATGGCGTGGGAACGCAGAAGAAGAAGAAGAAGAATTATGAAACCTCTCTCTCCCAGCTTGATTCTACCGTTGGTCAATATCTAATTCTCAAATTTGAAACAAAAAAAACCCACATGCGCTGCATGAAAATAATTCTAGTTTTTTTAAATAATAAATTATGAACGCTGACACGGATGCTTTATTCAGAAAACAAGGCTGACGTAGAATACGTGTGACAACACACGCAGGAAATTGTGTTTGAAACACGTTTGTAGAAATGTTGTTTATCCGAGAATTATAGAAAAATCAATATTGAGAAGAAAAAAACCTTGTTGCTTTTATTGTTTGCATAATACGCACTTCTAGTATGGAACGCTATTAATTGTTTAGACACATTCTATATCTAGCACGTGTATGCTATTACGTACCCATTAACCCTTTCAACGCTAGCCATTCCTCAGCCAAAATGTACCATTAAACTTACCCGGGTAGGGAAAAGATTTGGTCTGCAATATTGGGGATCCCTCTTTGACATGCATAAAATAGGGTCCATCCTTACCTCCCCGAAATGAAGAACATAAGGTCACTGGATACCAGACCCTCATTTGATGCCTTTTACTGAGTGTTAGTGACATGGGTGGTAAATCATTGTGGCGATGAAACTGTTTGCAATACATGTGTGTGCGGATGAGGAATGGCATGGGAAAGGTGGGAGACAGAAAGTGTGTGTGTGCATGCGCGCGCTGGCATCTGCTTATGCATGTGTGTGGGGATGTGTGTGTGTGTGTTTGTGTCTGTGTGTATGTAT
>CM065681.1:71894551-71899551 GCA_017654935.2 Phymorhynchus buccinoides
ATGGAATACATTACATTGAAGCACAGAGAGAGAGAGAGAGAGAGAGAGAGAGAGAGAGAGAGAGAGAGAGAGAGAGAGAGAGAGAGAGAGAGAGAGAGGAGAGAGAGGGGGGGGGGCAGAGAGAGAGAGAGAGAGAGAGAGAGAGAGAGAGAGAGAGAGAGAGAGAGAGAGAGAGAGAGAGAGAGAGAGAGAGAGAGAAGAGAGAGAGAGAGAGAGAGAGAGAGAGAGAGAGAGAGAGAGAGAGAGAGAGAGAGAGAGAGAGAAAGAGAGAGAGAGAGAGAGAGAGAGAGAGAGAGAGAGAGAGAGAGAGAGAGAGAGAGAGAGAGAGAGAGAGAGAGAGAGAGAGAGAGAGAGAGAGAGAGAGAGAGAGAGAGGAGAGAGAGAGAGAGAGAGAGAGAGAGAGAGACGGAGAGGAGAGAGAGAGAGAGAGAGAGAGACAGAGAGAGAGAGAGATAGAGAGAGAGAGAGAGAGAGAGAGAGAGAGAGAGAGAGAGAGGGGAGAGAGAGGGGGGGGGGGACAGAAAGAGAGGGGACAGAGAGAAAGAGAGAGAGAGAGAGAGAGAGAGAGAGAGAGAGAGAGAGGAGAGAGAGACATAGAGACAGAGAGAGAGAGAAAGAGAGAGAGAGAGAGAGAGAGAGAGAGAGAGAGAGAGAGAGAGAGAGAGAGAGAGAGAGAGAGAGAGAGAGAGAGAGAGAGAGAGAGAGAGAGAGAGAGAGAGAGAGAAGAGAAGAAGAAGAAGAAGAAGAAGAAGAAGAAGAAGAAGAAGAAGAAGAAGAAGAAAGAGGAACAGAGAACCGAAGGACACAAACAGAATAAGAGACATGGACACAGTCAGGAGAAAAACTAAAATTGCAAACAGAACTCCCTCATTTTTGTAGCTATTGAAATAAATGGACGCAATGATTATTTCTCGTACCCTTTCCTCTGAATCTCTCCATCTTCATCCTTTTTTTTTTCGGGGGGGAACTTTTCTCGAGGACCTATAAACCCCATTTGCTGCGATCCACCCACCCACCTACGCGCTCATAGATAGAGCATCAAAAGCTCTTTTCTAATCCATCCTATCTGTTCAAAGACTCTTCAGAGCCAAAATGCAATTACATCGAAACGGATCGATCAGCAGCATTCCCACAACCTGCGTAGTAGCGGGTTTTTTTGGGGGAAATCAATAAAAAAGAATACCTCTGGGGCAGTGTAGAGGGGGTATGCCTCGTGCCTCCATACGGGGAGCTGGACGACCCCCCCCCCCCCTTGACTCTGCCTTTTCCCTTTGCTTTCTATCATCTAAAATCTTTCGGACTTGTTGGTCCATTTCTCCTGCCTTTTTTGAAAAAAACATCTTCCCATTTTATTTTCTCCTTTGAGCTCCTCCGAAATCAGAATGTGTCGGCTGCACGCAGCGGGGAGACCAGCGAAAACTGAAAACCGGACACATATGTACCTTACCCATTGTGGCCATATGGTTTGGGAACGCAGAAGAAGAAGAAGAAGACGAATGCCTCTGTATCTGTCTCTATGTCTGTCTTGTGACAGGTATGTCTGTCTCTCGTTCGAATGCTTTCTTTTCTTTCTGTCTTTGTCTGTCTGTCTCTTTCTCTTTCTGTCTCACTGTCTCTGTCTTTCCCTGTATCTCTCTCTCGCATTGTGGTTTTTTGTCCCTATATCCATGGGCAAATTGCCCGACACGTTGCAAATTCGCATTCGCATTCGCAATCGTCTTCCAGTAATGTCCACCTGCCGTTTATCGGCCATTATTCGCATATGCCGCAATAGCGATGAAAGGTTACTAAAATCTTGAATCTTGAATCTTGAATCTTGATACTTTGGAAAGCTATGTTGATGTGCTTGTTCTTCTATGTGTTTGATTCACTAGCAACAGCGAGAGAGAGAGAGAGAGAGAGAGAGAGAGAGAGAGAGAGAGAGAGAGAGAGAGAGAGAGAGAGAGAGAGAGAGAGATAGGAGAGGGAGAGAGAGAGAGAGAGAGAGAGAGAGAGAGAGAGAGAGAGAGAGAGAGAGAGAGAGAGAGAGAGAGAGAGAGAGAGAGAGAGAGAGAGAGAGAGAGAGAGAGAGTACTTGAAAACTTGAACTTTATTTTTCAAGGATAAAGATTTTAGGCAACGCCTAGTCTTCCAATCTGTCCTTGGTACATATACGAACATAGAATACAAACATGGCAAGGCATGATACTACAGAGAGAGAGAGAGAGAGAGAGAGAGAGAGAGAGAGAGAGAGAGAGAGAGAGAGAGAGAGAGAGAGAGAGAGAGAGAGAGAGAGAGAGAGAGAGAGAGAGAGAGAGAGAGAGAGAGAGAGAGAGAGAGAGAGAGAGAGAGAGAGAGAGAGAGAGAGAGAGAGAGAGAGAGAGAGAGAGAGAGAGAGAGAGAGAGAGAGAGAGAGAGAGAGAGAGAGAGGGAGAAGGAGAGAGAGAGACAGAAATAAAGAGGGAAAAGGAAAGAATTGGAGAGGGTTAGCACGGACAAAAATGCAAAATCATAGACAAATATAAACATAAAAAAACAACCAACCCCCCCCCCCAACAACGGAGACAATCAGAACTGCCTTCAAGCAAGCTTGACATTGTTTGCCCTCTGTTTGCTTACTTGTCAGCCTGCTTGTTCACTTTACGTCCAAACAAATATTCTCCTCCTTCTTCTTCTTCTTCTTCTTCCTCGATCGCTCAGACAGTTTCCTGTCAATTATGAGCACAGATGCGTCGTGCTGCCGTTATGCGTCAAACTAAGCCCAGCAAGCCCCCCCCCCCCCCCCGACTTCGTGGCTGAAGGAAATCTTTTTGAAAGTGTTTCTTGAAAAAAAAACAAACGGCAGGAGAATGGACCGGTAAGGCAGAAACATAGTAGATGACAGTAAGCAAAGGGAAAAGGCAGAGTCAAAGAGAGTGGCAGATTAGAGGATGTTACAAGCAAAGAACTTCCAGAAGGTGTGGGAACTATTTATGCAAAAGATCCCCGGTATCCCCGCGGGGGGGGGGGGGGGGGGGGAGGGGGGAGGGGGGGGGAGGGGATTCTCCTGATTCTCTGCGCAATGCCATTAACATCATGATGATGATCATGAAAGAAACATGGAAGGAAGTAATCTTCTTTCATTTCTTCGTGCGTGCGACTTCAGCTGTCCAAATTTCTTCATTTAATTCCAACCGATGAACAGAAGGCATAAAGACCCACCAGGTCCGTGAGTGAAAATCACGATTTTCGCGTGTTTCCCTCTCTCGCTGGTACGAAATCTTATTTCGACCAAGTGTGGCTCCCATACAAATTTCCTCATGCACGAAAACGAGACATCACTTTAAAGAGCAGCCTCGATCGTAGGTATGAGGAAAGTCTGTATGTGGGCCACACCGACCCATAAACAAACAAGGGACTTAATCCAGCCGGGTCAGTGGGTCTTTAAAGATACACTGACCCACCACGATTAAGTCCCTTGTTTTTTTTCTGGGTAGCTGTGACCCACATACAAATGTCCCCAACTTCAAATTGAGGCTGCTCTTTAAAATGATGTTTCCTTTTCAATTTGGGGACATTTGCATGGGAGTCAAACCTGGTCAAAGCAAAATTCATTACCAGCTATAAGAGGGGAAACACGCGAAACCCGTCATTTTGACACGCGACCTGGTGGGTCTTTAAACGAATGAGCGGATGAAACAAAGAGAGGAAAAATCAGGACGAAATAGAAAGAATGAAATCAAAGTAGAAACATTTTGTTTGAAAAGGGGGGTAATCAAAAGAGCACAGCACGCAAAAACAAGGCTTTGCAAAAGGTCTCAATACACGTTCATATTTTGCACTCTTTCCCCATGGCAACATGAGTGATAGCCATTCATAAGATTACTCGCATATCGCTGTGTTGCCATGGGGAAAGAGTGAAAAATGTTCACGTGTACAGAGACCTTAAATAGGCAAACAAATAAAAAACATTTATAAAATAAGCAAGATGAAGGGCAGAGTTAATTGATGAAAACAAAATGCTACTGAAATGGATTTTTACAAAAAATGTATTAATGAAATCATTATGTGAACCGTCACCACAAAATGAGTCGTGATTTCCCTAGGGGTCACGTTTTGAGTTATTAACAAATTGCTATACTACATGGACAGAGCTTTCCAACAAACCCAAAAAAATGATAATCGGATAATTTGTTGCAAAGCCGTGAAGAATTGAAGTCGTCTACTCCAGGAATCGGCGAAATGAGAATATGAGACAAATTGAATGCAGCCGTAAAGTTTCAAAATGTGTACAAAACAGTCACATGTTTCTAACAAAAACACATTTTTAAAGCAGAAAGTGTCGTGTTTACGCTTCAATACTTCTGTGCGAGGCAAAGAAAGACCTATTGTTTAATAATAAGTCAAAATCTGGAAATTGATTATTCGACCCCCATCCACCTAAAATCCCCCCCCCCCCCCCCCCTCCTAGTAGGGAGGTATATGAGCTAGGGACAACACGACTCATTTTGTGGCGACGGGTCACAAATAGCACTGAACAAACTTTGAAGCACACGAAGTTTTGAAAAACAACAACAACTGAAAATAAAGAAAAGATGGAAAACAGCAACGACAAAAATCATAATAGAAATAATATACAACGGTACGTGCCTTTACACGAACAGAAAGCAGGGGGGGGAGAAAAGATAGGAACAAAGATAATTTCAAAACAAGTCAACAAAAACAACAAAGCACAGCTGATGAATAAATAACGACCCCCCAACAGAGAAACGACAAGAAAGGAAAAGGCACAACAAGAACTAACGCAAGAAGGTGAGATTAGCGTCCATTCGGTCAGAGACCCGTATGGACGGTGTTCCTGACTGAAGACGGTGCATGAGGTCTTCCCGGGGAACAAGAAAGAAGAAAAAGAACGCAGAATGAATCGTCAAGTTACAGCTAACTGAGTCTGTTTCTGAGGTTCACAAATACAGACGTTGGACACGTTGGAAAGTGTTATCAAAGCAGCAAACTATTCTGCATTTCAAATGCACCAGCTTATG
>CM065681.1:71904551-71914551 GCA_017654935.2 Phymorhynchus buccinoides
ACACCATTAAGTTTACTCTTTCTCTGGCGCACGCGCAGATCTCTCTTGAAGTACCCGAATTACTTAACATACTATTTAGTTCATCTATTTAAAAAACAAAACAATCAAATTATTCAGAGAAAGCGTACGTGATAGAGAGAGAATACGGAACACTTAACAATTAACACTGGAAAAAAACCCTTTATTTTTCAAGGATAACGATTTTAGGCGAAGGTTACTCTTCCAATGTGTCCTTGTATTGGCTAAAGGGGGAAATGACTAGAACAAATAAAAACAAACGGAGAGAGAGAGAGAGAGAGAGAGAGAGAGAGAGGAGAGAGAGAGAGAGAGAGAGAGAGAGAGAGAGAGAGAGAGAGAGAGAGAGAGAGAGAGAGAGAGAGAGAGAGAGAGAGAGAGAGAGAGACAGAGAGAGAGAGAGAGAGAGAGAGAGAGAGAGAGAGAGAGAGGGGGGGGGAGAACTCGGAATTCGGATGCTTATTGTACATTGGCACACACACACACACACACACACACACACACACACACACACACACACACACACACACACACACACACACACACACACACACACACACACACACACACACACACACACACACACACACACACACACACACACACACACACACACACACACACACACACACACACACACACACACATACACAACCAAAAAACAAACAACGCACACACAATATTAGTTATACATTATTTTATACTATGCCATACTTGGATGATACATATTTGTAGAATCGCATACCAATGTAACTATAACTACTTCAAAAAACCATTCTCTTCCGTCTGTTGACGGCATGGAATACACACGTGGATAAATGATGCATAATTATGGAATAAACCGGTTGCTTTAAGGGCTTCGCACACTAGCGTCAAGATCTCGAGATCGCGGCGATTTTTTGCTGCAAGGTGCAGTTTGATGCGCCGCTTGTGTGTGAGAGATTCGCGGCGCGGCAGGATTTTTGATGCGTAGCTGCGCGATTTTGTGTTGCTCGAGAATAGATGCGGCTCTAATTTTGATGCTCAAGATCGCAGAGATCGTGAAACTAGCCAATCACACCGGACGGAAGGACCATAACTCAGATTGAAGAAAAAAAATACTGTTGTTTCTAAGAGGAGGTTTGACGCTAGAGTAATCTTTCCTTGCTTTCCAAATAAGGAAGTTCGCGCGACAAGAGGCGAAGCGACAAAAGTCGTGTGTGAGAACATCACTGCCTCGCTACAATGTGTGCTGTGATGCAGGCGTCAACGCGTCAAGGCGTTGCTCTGAGAAACAATTGACGCCTGATGCTAGTGTGCGAAGCCCTTTAAGTAACATGTGAGCTGGAAGTCTAGCTGATTCTAGGAGAAACTAGAGAGAGCACGCACACTCAGACACATCTGCGCATGCACACAGACATCACCACACATAGTCACACATGCACATGCAAACACGCGCACGCGAGTGCGCACACAAGCATACGCATTTATATGCACATGCACACACATACATACACACACACATGCGTGCGCGCGAACACACCCATACACATACGCACACGAACACACACACACACACACATGCGAACACACATATGCACACAGAGAGAGAGAGAGAGAGAGAGAGAGAGAGAGAGAGAGAGAGAGAGAGAGAGAGAGAGAGAGAGAGAGAGAGAGAGAGAGAGATTAAATTAATGGAAGACCAAATTTACTAAATATGTAGAATGCACTTGTGGTCACCCAATATCAGTTCAACGCATTCTTTTAGAATGTACATTATTATCATTGTTATACAAACTATGTGGGATACAAGTTGCAGAAATTGGAACTTTAAAAGATGTAGTTTACAGTTATGAAATGATCAAAATTGCTACAGTCTTATCCAGCTCTGGAATTGCAAGATTACTATAGTTCATGAGTTAATTAACTTTAATTTAGTTTTCTTTGTTTGTTTGTTTGTATTGTTTTTTCCCCTCCACATTCACAGACATAAAATCATATGCATAGTCACACTTACTCATACACACGCACTCATATTCATATACATACACGCGCGCACACACACATAGGCCTACACACGCACGCACTCACGCACACACTATTTTGTTTGCTTTGTTTTTATATTGTGTGAGCAGACTTTAAATTAAATTAATCAATCAATCAATCAATGAGAGAGAGAGAGAGAGAGAGAGAGAGAGAGAGAGAGAGAGAGAGAGAGAGAGAGAGAGAGAGAGAGAGAGAGAGAGAGAGAGAGAGAGAGAGAGAGAGAGAGAGAGAGAGAGAGAGAGAGAGAGAGAGAGAGAGAGAGAGAGAGAGCACAAAACAATAATAAAACTGTCTTATTATCCTACCAGAGTCTGGCTGACTACAGAACTTCCTTGTCGCAGAATCCACAGGAAATGACGTCAGCAACACACCATAGACAATAGATGAGTGGAACTTGCCCAAGATATTCTAACTACCTATCCGCGTGCAAAAGGTCAGCCTCTTGGGTCCCTCTGTTCAAACGCTATCGTATAGTATGCATAGCCATATAGGATACAGACAGACAGCAGCGAAACCAGTAACCAGCATCGCTTTGTTCGCTGCTTAGTTAACCCCTTGACTGCCAGAGAAAATTAAAGAAAAAATCATTGTACAAATCATGCCATGAAAAAGACAACTGATGGAGCCAATGGTCTGGGGATGATATAACTGTCTTGACTGTGTTAGAGCAAAAACCAGAATATCAGAGCTATGTCTCGTCATCTGATGACGTCATCAGTGATGTCATCAAGTCAATACGTGATACTGTTGTATGGCAGTCAAGGGGTTAATCGTCATCTCAGTAAGTCAGTATTGAAAGAAAAGAAGAAAAAAGAAGCCAACTCTAGGATAGATGCAGACAAAACAAAACGCCAAGGATTATTGATAAGCAATAACGGTCATGCGTTAGACTGTACTGACCCTTTACTTGCTATGGTAAGGAAAATGATAACTTGGGAGCCGTATCCGATAACCACGCACCCGGTACCATAATCACGAGAGCGTCTTAATTAAGCAATTAACACGGGTAGTAACATGTAAATTATATTACTTCTTTTTCTTCTTCTTCTTCTTCTTCTTCTTCTTCTTCTTGTTCCCGCCATGCTAAATGTTGAGTCCGGTCCGGTGGATGAAGGCTGCGGTTGACTGCAGCACAGCTACAGGACCCCACAGCTTGTCTTGGAGCGTCACAGGCCTGGGCCAAATTTCCCGTCTCAGAGAGGTGAAGAGAGGGCAGTCCTGCAGTGTGTGGGCTCTGAGGTCTGTGAACCGGTGTACCACACGGGCATTCGTCCGTGTGGGAAAGTTTCAGACGATCAAGATGGGAGAGGAGTTGGCAGTGCCCAGTTCTGAGTCTGAAGACGGCGACCTGCTGGGCACGATTCAGCTGGTGGATGCCGTCCTCTCCAGTGTCCGAGTGTAGATGTTCTCTCCTTTCCGCTCTCCAAAGGACATGGGGTGTGGAGATCGTTCCAAAGTGCTGCCCATTTTGGAGAGCCTGTCTGCCTGTTCGTTGACACCCAGATCTCAACGAGAACGAATCCACTGCAGGGTCAGAGTGGACTTGCTGCTTAGTTCTTGCAGCTCTTTTTTATGTCCTGCAAGATTTCTCTCTCTCTCTCTCTCTCTCTCTCTCTCTCTCTCTCTCTCTCTCTCTCTCTCTCTCTCTCTCTCTCTCTCTCTCTCTCTCTCTCTCTCTCTCTCTCTCTCTCTCTCTTGACTGGAGACTTTGGAGGACGGCACGACAGTCTGTTAGGAGGACTGTGTTTTCTGGGACATTTTCTCGCCGGTTGAGTTCCTGCGCTGCAGAGAGCAAGGCGCTGGCTTCAGCTCTGTTGTTGTAGTGGCTAAAGACCCCCCACGTCACGTGTCACGTTCTCTTTTTATGCTAGGAAGATTTCTTAAGATTTCGTACCATCTGTAAGAGGGAAAACACCTGGAAACCTTGATTTTGACACTTGGCGTGGTGGGTCTTTAAAGGCTTGCTTAGGGAGCTGCCATCTGGAAACATGATGAACACACCACCTCACCCATTTTTTGCACAGCATTCTCTACAGAGCCATCTGTGTACACTCGGGTCCAAGTGGTGCTTTGGGGGGTAGTCCCTGTTGAGGGTTGCCAAAGTCAGGGACTTCAACTCGGAGTCAGTGTGGTGTGATTGGGTTCCAATGCCAGGAATGTCGAGGAAGAGAGAGGGAGAGAGAGAGAGAGAGAGAGAGAGAGAGAGAGAGAGAGAGAGAGAGAGAGAGAGAGAGAGAGAGAGAGAGAGAGAGAGAGAGAGAGAGAGAGAGAGAGAGAGAGAGAGAGAGAGAGAGAGAGAGAGAGGAACAAGAACAAGATAAAACAAAATAAAACTTGAGCACACAAAACACACAGGACAAACATAAGTGCCAAAACAAACAGAAAGAAACGGGAACCACAAGGAGACAACTCGGGCTATTCCATTCTTGTACCAGATAGCAATTTAATAGCAGAGAGAAAGGTGGCAGAGTGGTTAAGACGTTCGCCTGCCAAATGTAAAAGTCACCCTTAGCTGGCCGTTGGTTGCTCGGCGAACAGCCCGAATCGATGTTCGGCGAACAAAAATGTTCGGCCGTGAAATTTGTTTTACGTCCTCCCGGCCTAAGCCATATGGGACATTTCTTTTTATAAAGTTACGGAAACGGCCGAACCGGGTATTCCCTTAATAGCCCGCGAACATGCTCCGAACAGCCGTTGGTTTGCTCGCCGAACAGCCGTTCGGCCCGAATCTCGTTCACATGTCATGTTCTGCGAACAAGTTTCTTGTTCGGCCGAACACGAGAACACTTCATACTTGAAGGAAACAAATTGTCGCTGATCTTTATTTCTAGATCAGTGATCTATCCAAAACACGCCCTTGTTTTTTTCTTCCGATTTCTTTTTCTTTCTTGCCGTTAGATGTTACCGTAGAGCATAATGCAAAGATGTAGTTGTGTCACCCTCGTCATGTTTACGAACCTCAAAGTCTGCTTCTTTCAGTTTTGTGAACAAGAGAGTTGGATCACTCGATCAGCACGAACACGGAACACTGAACAGACCGAAGGCCTGTTCATCGATCTGTCATCATCACATCATTTATTATATGAAAAATTCAATGCCATTACTACCCCTTTTGAAAAAAACTAAATGTTAGTTATCGGTTATTTTCTTTCTATAGACGAGATGCAGAAATTTAAGGGGGTGGGGGGATTAGACTTAGGCCTAGGCCTACTCCCGAGCCTACATGTTTACCGAAGTAGGCCTTTTTAGCCTCGCTATGACGTTGGAGTCAAAGGTACACTTCCGCACAGTTCGTTTCTGGTCAGATTAAGGAACAAACCCACTGTTCGGCGATCAATTGATTCGTTGTTTGTTCGGGCGAAAAGGAAAATAACACTAATTGACTTTTCTCGTTTCGGCCTATCACGCGTTCGCCCGAAATGAATTCGGTCAGCTAAGGATGGCTTTTATATGTGACCCGGGCTCGAATCCCGGCCTCGCCCTTTCTTTCTAGTTTGACAGGAAAATCGAAATGAACGTCGAGTCCTTCGGATGGGGACGTGAAGCTAGTCTGAACCGTGCGCTTTATGCACGTAAAAATCCCACAGCAGTTGAAAGTCGGTAAGAGCAGGGAGAAATCCCGCTGTCTGGTATGCCCAAATTGATAGCTAGGTTTTTCAAGTGTGCCCACACCCCCTTCTCACCCTGTGCCCCCGCAAATTGTTTTAATAAAAAAATGGGTAGGCGCTGCACTTGCGGCGACGCGCTCTCCGGGGGACAGCAACCCGAATTTCACAGAGGTATCTGTGACTAGAATATATCAAATACACAAACACAACAAAAAGCCAGAATTAGGCAACTATCGATAGGTTCGAGCGCGTAACTATAAAGGTCAGTTTCGAATTTGTGAAACGGAAAAGCTATTAAGTTTAGTGAGAGAAAATCATTATTATCGCATAGTTTATCTTTTCTTTTTTCTTAGACATGCAAGGGAATGTTTGTCTTAGTATGATAAACAATACACCGCAACGTTCTTCATCGAAAAGTGATTTTGAATGAACTTTCAAAGGAATTCTGCCGAGTTCAACCCGAAGGTATTGATAGTAAACATACATGCAGCAACTGCATCTAAATGACAATCACATAACATGGCATAAACTGACAACAAACACCCTACAGATATAAGGGTAGAAAAAGGTACCTGAGGAGAGGAGACACAACGTTTCGATTCATAGAATCTTGATAAAAAAAAACAACACACACGCACATTTTTACTATAAAGTTGTATGCCACATAAATAATTAACTGTAAGCGATAGCTGAATATTCGACAACACTTTTTTCTATAAAAAAACCCACACTCAAAAACAAAAAAACAAAACAAAAAACAACCAACAACAAGTAGCTCTGTTTGTTTTACATAGACGGCCACACACGCACATCGATAAATAAATAGTGAAGAATCCATACTCTACCCTCACCCCATCACTTCCCCTCCACTCAACGGACTTCATGAAATTAGTAGGTGCAAAACCGTCGTACACAAATTGACCACAGAAGATTTACAGCTTTCCATGGCATGCCTGACCAGAATGCCCCCCCCCCCCCCCCACTCCCACCCCCGTGGGGATACCGGGGGGTCTTTTGCATAAATAGTTCCCCCAGTTTCTGGAAGTTCTGTGCATGTAACTTCCTATCATCTGTCACTCTCTTTGACTCTTGCCTTTTCCCTTTGCTTACTAGTGTCATCTACTATCTCTCTGCCTAACCGGTCCACTTTCCTGCCTTTTTTCACGAAACGTTTTCCAAAAAGATGGGCGCATAATGGCAGCATGACGCGTACGTCTGCGCTCGTAATTGACAGGAAACTGTCTGAGCGATCGAACAAGAAGAAGAAGAAGAAGAAGAAGAAGACCAGAATGTTTTGAACAACAATGAGTAGTAGTAGTAGGCAGGAATGACGTAGGTTTACCTACCTACCTACCTACCTACAGCTCGTTTGCGAGGCAACCCTGACCGTGATAATGAGTCTGTACCCAGAGCATTCTCGCCCACCGCACCAAAGCAAAACATTTAATTAAGCTGACCAGTCTTACTGAGGGAATGAATGAATGACCATCAAATGGTCAGTGAGTGTGTGACAGATTGACATTCTCTAGGCTGTTTTCATCTTCTGCGACGTAGAAGTTGTAGCAGTTGTTGTTTAGCAGCAGCAGCAGCAGCAGCAGCAGTATTACTAGCAGTACTGATGATTTTAGTCATTCTGAGGAGTGTATGCCCCCGCCGCACTTGTGTGTGTGTGTGTGTGTGTGCTTGTGTGCTTGTGTGTATGTGTGTGTGTACGTGCGCGTCTGTGTGTGCGCGTGCGTGCGCGCGTATTTGCATCAAATGAAAAGAAAACGCAGACAACAATAACGAATAAACATAATTATAATATGCGAAAGTCTTAAGGGCCAGCCACACGTCCACTAAAATCGCACGACCGTGCAATACGATTCCATCACATTGGTCTCGAAGAAGCGCAAATCACATTTTTGTTCTTCGAGACCATGTGATCGAATCGTATCGTACAGTCGTACGACTTTTGTGTGGACGTGTGGCTGGCCCTTTACAATAACAGTACAACTGGCGGGAAACGCAGGCGAAGATAACATTAATTTTCCCTTTCTCCAATCACCACCTCCCCTAAGCCCACCACCCTCGTTATCTCTTTGCGTTTTAGCAATAACCTCGCTCCATCGGAGAAGTTAATAGAATCTTCGTCAATAATTCATGATTTATTTCCGCCTCAGCTCAGTGAGAACGCTACTAGCTTCGAGAAACACAATAAAAATCGAGGGGTGCTTGCCAGAACGGTCTATCTAAAAAGGCATAAAGAACACAGATAGGCAGTTCTGGCATTCAGCCCTCGAATTAACCTCGAGAAACGGTGCACGATTCATTTTGTTTGTCTCTTTACGTAGTTAGGCCTGAATCAACAATCTTAATCTAATCATCTGAATGTTTTTTCACTTCCTGCTAATTCTGTTTTCATTATTGGTTATATTGTGTTGAGATACGCGTTTCTTTGTGTTGCTGTTTGTAAATACATTGCCCAAATCTCTACGATTTTAATCGGATGAAGGCCCTATTTTGTCGACTTTTGTCCGCTTGTTGTTGATTTTGCATGATTATTTTTGTTTTGATGAATTTCATTATGAGAAGAAGTTTGCATTTTTACGTGTTTTCGTGCTTGTGTGTGTGTGTGTGTGTGTGTGTGTGTGTGTGTGTGTGTGTGTGTGTGTGTGTGTGTGTGTGTGTGTGTGTGTGTGTGTGTGTGTGTGTGTGTGTGTGTGTGTGTGTGTGTGTGTGTGTGTGTGTGTGTGTGTGTGTGTGTGTGTGTGTGTGTGTGTGTGTGTGTGTGTGTGTGTGTGTGTGTGTGTGTGTGTGTGTGTGTGTGTGTGTGTGTGTGTGTGTGTGTGTGTGTGTGTGTGTGTGTGTGTGTTTGTATTGTTTCAGCATGCATGTAGGATCATGAGCGTATGAGAGAGAGAGAGAGAGAGAGAGAGAGAGAGAGAGAGAGAGAGAGAGAGAGAGAGAGAGAGAGAGAGAGAGAGAGAGAGAGGGGGGAGAGAGAGAGAGGGTGGGGAGAGAGAGAGAACAAGAGAGAGAGAAAGTGAGAGAGACTAGAGAGAGAGAGAGAGAGACAGAGAGACAGACAGACAGACAGATACAGAGAGACAGACATACAGACAGACAGACAGAGAGACAGACATAGACACAGAGAGAGAGGGGCAGAGTTAGAGACAGAGACAGAGGCAGAGAGACAGAGGCAGAGAGACAGACAGACAGACAGAGACAGAGAGATGCTATACGATTTCTTTTTGCGCAAAGCTTTCCTGAGAATTTCCAACGACCTTCCAGCATCCTTACGTTCATTATCTCTGTGTTGGCATGCAAAGCACGGAACAGATTGTACAATCCCCCCCCCCTCTCCCTGATTTACATCTGATCTGCGTATACTGTGTATGCACAGAAGGTAACATGATGCAAAAGGGTAACGCACTCTGGAGCCTCCGTATTTGACAAGCTTTGCTGGGGGAATTGAGAAATTCGGTTGCCCCCACCCCCCCACTCCGAACAGATACTTTTTTCTTTCTTCCAGCGAACATGTTTTTGAATTGGCTGATTTGTCTGTTTGCCTAGTTTGTGCTTGTGTCTGTGTGTGTGCTTGTGTGTGTGTGTGTGTGCGCGCGCGTGTCTGTGTGTGCGCGTGGGTGCGCGCATATTTGCATCAAATGAAAAGAAAACGAGGACACGAAAACGAGGACAACAATAATGAATAAATATCATATAATTATGCGAAACAGTCTTAAGGGCCAGCCACACGTCCACTAAAACCACACGACTGTGCAATGCGATTCGATCACGTGGTCTCAAAGAAGCGCGAATCACATTTTTGTTCTTCAAGACCTTGTGATCGTACAGTCGCACGATTTTAGTGTGGACGTGTGGCTGGCCCTTTACAATAACAGTACAACTGGCGGAAAACGCAGGCGAAGATAACATTAATTTTCCCTTTCTCCAACCACCTCCTCCCCTAAACCCCCCACCCACACCCCCATCCCTACGTCCTGGTTATCTCTTTGCGTTTTAGCAATAACCTGGCTCCATCGGAGAAGTTAATAGAATCTTCGTCAATAATTCATGATTTATTTCCGCCTCAGCTCAGTGAGAACGCTACTAGCTTCGAGAAACACAATAAATGGAGGGGTGCCTGCCAGAACGGTCTATCTAAAAAAGGTATAAAGAACACAGATAGGCAGTTCTGGCATTCACCCCTCGAATTAACCTCGAGAAACGGTGCACGATTCATTTTGTGTGTCTCTTTACGTAGTTAGGCCTGAATCAACAATCTTAATCTAATCATCTGAATGTTTTTTCACTTCCTGCTAATTCTGTTTTCATTATTGGTTACATTGTGTTGAGATACGCGTTTCTTT
>CM065681.1:71929551-71932051 GCA_017654935.2 Phymorhynchus buccinoides
AGGACACAACAAACAAAACAAAGGACAACAAACAAAAATCACCACACGAAGAACGAATAACAACAACATTAAAACCAAAGGACAGGACTAGCAAAAATTACCACACAAAGGCAAAAGGAGAACAACTTTAAAACCAAAGGACAACAAACAACAAACAAGAATTACCACACACAGAAAGAAGAAGAACAATCTTAAAAACCAAAGGACACAACAAACAAAAGATACCACACAAAGGAAGAAGAACAACAACTTTAAAATCAAAGGACAGGACAAACAAAACTTACCACACAAAGGGAATAGAAGAACAATCTTAAAAACCAAAGGACACAACAAACAAAAGATACCACACAAAGGAAGAAGAACACCAACCTTAAAACCAAAGAACACAGCAAACAAAACAAAGGACAACGAACGAAAGTCACCACACAAAGGAAGACGAACAACAACCTTAAAACCAAAGGACACAACAAACAAAACTTACCACACAAAGGAAGAAGAAGAACACCCTTAAGACCAAAGGACACAACGAACAATTGCCACGCAAAGGAAAAGAGAACAGCAACTTTACAACCAAAGGACACGACAAACAAAAATGACCACACAAAGAAAGAAGAACAACCTTAAAACCAAAGGAAAAAAACAACATACCACACAAAGGAAGACGAAGAACAACCTTAAAACCAAAGGACACAACAAACAAACATGACCATACAAACGAAGAAGAACGACCTTAAAACCAAAGGCCACAACAAACAAAACTTACCACACAAAGGAAGACGAAGAACAGCTTTAAAACCAAAGGACACAACAAACAAAACTTACCACACAAAGAAAGAAGAACAACAACCTTAAAACCAAAGGACACAACAAACAAAACTTACCACACAAAGGAAGACGAACAACAACCTTAAGACCAAAGGACACAACAAACAAAACTTACCACACAAAGAAGAACAACCTTAAAACCAAAGGAACAACAAACCTTACCACACAAAGGAAGACGAACAACAACCTTAAAACCAAAGGACACAACAAACAAAACTTACCACACAAAGGAAAGAACAACAACTTAAACCAACAACCTTACAAAGAAAGAAGAACAAAAAACCAAAGGACACAACAAACAAAACTTACCACACAAAGGAAGAACAACAACAACCTTAAAAACCAAAGGACACAACAAACAAAACTTACCACACAAAGGAAGAACAACAACAACCTTAAAAAGCAAAGGACACAACAAACAAAACTTACCACACAAAGGAAGAAGAACAACAACCTTAAAACCAAAGGACACAACAAACAAAACTTACCACACAAAGGAAGAACGAACAACAACCTTAAAACCAAAGGACACAACAAACAAAACTTACCACACAAAGGAAGAAGAACAACAACCTTAAAACCAAAGGACACAACAAACAAAACTTACCACACAAAGGAAGAACAACAACAACCTTAAAACCAAAGGACACAACAAACAAAACTTACCACACAAAGGAAGAACAACAACAACCTTAAAACCAAAGGACACAACAAACAAACCTTACCACACAAAGGAAGAACAACAACAACCTTAAGACCAAAGGACACAACAAACAAAACTTACCACACAAAGGAAGAACAACAACAACCTTAAAAGCAAAGGACACAACAAACAAACCTTACCACACAAAGGAAGAACAACAACAACCTTAAAAACCAAAGGACACAACAAACAAAACTTACCACACAAAGGAAGAACAACAACAACCTTAAAACCAAAGGACACAACAAACAAAACTTACCACACAAAGGAAGAACAACAACAACCTTAAGACCAAAGGACACAACAAACAAAACTTACCACACAAAGGAAGAACGACAACAACCTTAAAAGCAAAGGACACACAGAAAGAAAGAAGAACAACAACTTTAAAACCAAGGGACAAAACAAACAAGAACTACCCCACAAAGAAAGAAGAAGAAAACTTACCGTCGGTCCTGCAAAAATGGCATCAGAGGTCATGAACATGTCGTTGTGCACCGTGAAACTGCTGCTATGACTGCTCTCTCCACCTCCACCGCCATTGCTACTGCTGCCACCATCACTACTACTGCTTCTGCTACTGCTGCTGCTGCTGCTGCTTGCAAAGGGCAGAGGGAGAAGGGAGGAAGTGACGTCATCCGTGGCGTTCCTGCCCATTTCCTGTACCATAATGGCGAGCTTCATGGCGAAGGAGAGAGGGTAGGGGCTCCAGTGGTTAGTAGTGGTGTCCCCCAACAAAAGCAGCATAATACTTGCCAGGAAAGGGCATCGTGGTAGCACGAAGGTTGTTTTGCTGCTGCTGTTGTTGTTGTTGTTGTTGTTTGTTGCTGTTGTTGTTGTTGTTTTAGTAGAAGCCAAAAGCACCCAGCCAACGTTTTGGTTTGCTCTAAGACTATTGCTGTTCTCACGTATTGTTATAAGTTTTGTTTTTAAGTGAAGGAACTAGTGAAGTCAGTAAATATGTCGTAAGCT
>CM065681.1:71939551-71944551 GCA_017654935.2 Phymorhynchus buccinoides
GAGAGAGAGAGAGAGAGAGAGAGAGAGAGAGAGAGAGAGAGAGAGAGAGAGAGAGAGAGAGAGAGAGAGAGAGAGAGAGAGAGAGAGAGAGAGAGAGAGAGAGAGAGAGAGAGAGAGAGAGAGAGAGAGAGAGACACAGACAGACACACAGAGAGAGACGAGACGAGACAGACAGGCAGATAGACAGACAGACAGAGAAAGTCAATTGGGAAACAAAAATATCCTGCGCGTCAAGTGTTGTGAAATCCCAGTCGAGAAGGTTCAAAAATAGTGTGACGGTTCGATCGTCAAACAGTTCTGGGGTGTTAATATGGGTAGGAGGATGTAGGTATAAAGGGGAAGTGGATGGGTGCTTGGTTCCCCTTTAAAACCTACACGCTTCCTACCCGTATTGACACCCCGAACTGTTGACGATTTTTGGTATAGTGTTGGCTGGAAAGAAGGGAAGAACAAAATGATTATAGTACTAGTAGTAGTGGGCGAGCTAGTAGTAGTAGTCGACTAGTTTGAAAGCCAGTCATCACTCTAACTGCCAGCAGGGGGAACTAATCCCGTTAAGTCCGGCGATCCACCCCCCAGGAGAGAAAGCTCCTGCATGGTCGGGAAGTTCCTGGGAATGAGAATGGGAAAGTCTGCCAGTGCCAGAGCTGATGGTTGGAATGGAATGAACCTGAACATTCACTGTGTCATTACTATTGCTGTACAGCCGCACCTTTCTCGTGTACCGGTCTCTCTAGAGAGAGAGAGCGAGAGAGGTCATTGCTATTGTTCGCTTGTCATCCAACTCCCCAAACCACCCCTCAACTTCACCCCCACCCCCTTATACATTGCCTATTTCTTCCTGTTATTCTCCCACCTACTTTCTATATCCAATCCCCGCTTTCGATCGTTTCTCCCCCCTCCCCCTCCCTTTCGATCGTCTCCCCCCCTCCCCCCTCATCCGATGCCCCTAAGGTTTGCACGTTTTCAAAACGGGTTAGTTCTTCTGGCTTCGTGGTAGATTTCGATTCATCAGATTCGTTAGAACAACAACAACAAAAGTCACGAGTTCAAAATGTTGCTGACTTGACATCCTTGATCTCTTGATTTAAAAAACAACAACACCCAGGTGATTAGATAAGATTTTTTTTGAATTTTTTTTTTACAATAATATTGTTAATAATTAAGACAATTACATCTTCCTCGCAATCAGGAATGAGGAAAAAAATAGCCGGATAATAAACTATTATGCTACCGCTTCAGTCCTCGGTGCACGTCATCACGTGCCATGTTCTGCTCTGTGAAAAGTCAGATGCATCAGAATAGACACTTTTGTCACATGAACGTTTTATCTACCTGTCTGTCTGTCTGTCTGTGTCTCTGTCCATCTGTCAGTCTACCTGCCAGCTAGCATAGTAATGTGACATGAATCTCTCCTCAACACAACTTTAGACAAACACAATAAGAAACCTTCTTCTCAGTCTATAATGTCTGTCTGTCTGTCTGTGGACCTGTCTATCCGTCTGTGACAGCGCAAATTGTAACAACCGCGCAAAATGTAACAATGTTCGATTTTGTTGCATTCTGCGCGGGCAGCTCGCGCAAAATGTAACAATTGTTACATTTTGCGCTAGGCGCCCACCTTTTGACGAAATTAGAAGAAAACAAGCGCGAAATCGCAATAGTTTGTGGCACGCGGTCTATTTTTACCACTCCAACCATGAGTCACCTCCCATGGCTTTTCAATAATTTTAATCTGTAATCCAGAATGTTATCTCTGCACCATTTCGTAACTTTTTATATCTTTTGGAAAACATTTAAAACTATGTATCCTACTTATACTCATCAAAAGAAGCACCGCATACTCGTCGTGTCTGTTGTAGTGTCTGTATTACGTATGTTTATTATTTTGTACGCTTTTAAAATACATCATGTTAAAGAGCGGCCTCAATTTGAAGTGTAGCCTCGATTTGAAGTGCGACATTTTGTCAAAATGTGCGACAATTTTGGACCGACAGACAGACCGACAGACCGACCGACCGACCGACCGACCGACCGACCGACAGACCGACAAAGTGAGTTATAGGTTGTGGCTTGAGCCACAAACAAAAAGAGGCAGTTTTTCGTCATTACAGATCAAATCGAAGTAAAATCTTCAAGGAGTTGATGAATTTGTCTTCATCATAATATATCAAATCGAAAGATAAAAACAAAGTCTACATCTAAATTTCCATATGTTTGTTTGCTTGCTTGTTTGTTTCACTCGTTCTTCATTCGATTTAGCACTATTACTTATTATTACAAGGTGCAAAGTATGCAGGTTGTTTTATTGTGTTTTTTCTCTCGTGTGTTATTTCTTTCTTGCTTTCTTCTTGGGTACAGCGTTTTTTTCGCCTGAACAATGCCGAATTACTGTTGTGTTTATGGATGTAACAAATCACAGCTACGATATTTGTAATGACGAAAAACTGCCATTTTGTTTTTGCTAATTTCGTCAAAAGGTGGGCGCCTAGCGCAAAATGTAACAATTGTTACGTTTTGCGCGGGCAGCCCGCGCAAAATGCAACAATTGTTACATTTTGCGCGGTTGTTACAATTTGCGCTGTCACATCCGTCTGTCTCAATGCCTACCGGTTAACGTGGTAGCTGAATTGTGTAACGGCCCCCCTTGTGCCAAGACAAACACGCCAAGCGAGAGTGTTCCTGTCTGTTTCCCTGTCAATCTGTCTGTCTGTCTGTCTGCCAGTCATTATTCCTGTTTACTGCTAGATGTCGCTGGTCCTATTACAGTATCGAGCCATGTTCTTCTCAGTGCCAAGTCAGCACATACAATGACAATTCCATCTGCCTTCCTGTCTGTATATCTGTCTGTATGCCTGTCTATCTGTTTGTCTGTCTGCGAGTCAATATATTCCTGTCTATTGCTAGACGTCCTCTGTCCTACTATGGTACTGTACCTTGCTCTTTTTAGTGCAAACTCAACCCATACAATGGAAACTTTCATCTGCCTTCCTGTCTGTTTAACTGTCTGTCTGTATGCCTGTGTGTATGTCTGTCTACCAGTCAATATTCCTGTTTACTGCTAGATGTCGCTGGTCCTATTACAGTATCGAGCCATGTTCTTCTCAGTGCCAAGTCAGCACATACAATGACAATTCCATCTGCCTTCCTGTCTGTATGTCTGTCTGTATGCCTGTCTATCTGTTTGTCTGTCTGCGAGTCAATATATTCCTGTCTATTGCTAGACGTCCTCTGTCCTACTATGGTACTGTACCTTGCTCTTGTTAGTGCAAACTCAACCCATACAATGGAAACTTTCATCTGCCTTCCTGTCTATTTAACTGTCTGTCTGTATGCCTGTGTGTATGTCTGTCTACCAGTCAATATTCCTGTCTAGTGCTAGATGTTGTTGGTCATGTTACAGTATTGAGCCATGCTCTTCTTAGTGCCAAGTCAACACATACAATCATTAATACAAGTATCTGCCTTCCTGTCTGTTTAACTGTCTGTATGCCTGTCTGTCTGCTAGTCAATATTCCTGTTTACTGCTAGATGTTGTTGGTCATATTACAATATTGAGCCAAGCTCTTCTCGGTGCCAACTCAGCACATACAATGAACATTATATCTGCCTTCCTGTGTGATTCCCTGTCAATCTGTCTGTCTGTCTGTCTGTCTGTGAGTCAATATATTCCTGTTTATTGCGAGACGTCCTCTGTCCTACTATGGTAATGTACCTTACTCTCATTAGTGCAAACTCAACACATACCATGGAAACTTTCATCTGCCTTCCTGTCTGTTAATGTAATCTGCCTTCCTGTCTGTATGCCTGTCTGTTTGTCTGTTTGTCTGTTTGTCAGCCAATATTCCTGTTTATTTCTAGCCGTCCTTGTTTCCTAGTGCCGCCATGCTCCCTCGACTGCAAAGAAAAAAGGCACACGAGAAAAGAAACCTTCGTATCATTATGTCTGTGTATCACCTGTCTATGTGTCTGTTTATCTGTCTCGGGGGCAGAAGGCCTAGATTTAGTAACAATTTGTGAATTGTGACCCAGCACCACGAAATGGACATTAAGTCGCTGGGCTAGTTTTTCACCAGGTTGCAAAGTAAAAAACCTCATGTTTCATCACTTTTGAGTTATGTGTATTTTCGTGCTCTCTAACATCTCATCTGTCATGTTTATACAAGACACTCTTTGCTATGGCCTCTAAATACTAACAAAACAGTGCTTTAAAATGAGTGGATTGATGCATGTTTCTACAGGTAGGCTAAACTTTAGACTCTGTTTTCTCAAAATGGCCGACGCTCACCCTACTAACTTTAAATGCTCATAACTATGGCACAGAAAACGATACAAAAAAATGTTCTTGTATCATTAGAAAGGGAATTGTTTGAAGGTTTCAAATGTATAACTTTCTCAGAATGGTGAGTTTGACACTTAATGTCCCTTTCGTAATGCTAGGTCACAATTATGTGAATGCGAATTGTCTTTCTATTTTCTCGCCAGCCCACCCGTTGATTGCTAGATGTTCGTCAGTCTTGTGTTGATGTTTACAGCTGTAAAACAAAATATGATAAACTAGCTTTTGATTTGTCTCTTAGCCACTCCAGTCCAAAAAAAGAAGAATACATTAGCAGACCTGTTTACCCCCTACTGGCACAAGTCTTGAGTAGTCTGGATAGCTGAAATGAGTAGCTTTGGTGCGCTTTAACACCTATTCTAAAACATCAAAATGGGGTCCAAAGTCGCATATTTCACAGAAGCACTGCAGACGGATTTTGTGATAATTAACACCTAAACCATCAAACAATGTTCACTGAAAATGAAAATCAAGGCATTCAAGAGCGTTATTTTCAGTTTTGGGGTAGCAGAGTAGAGGTCCAAATTGAGTAGAATTATCCTGGGAAAAGAGTAAGTAAACCCTATTGTCTTGTTGTTGTTGTTGGTCAAATGAAGTTTATTAGGATCTTCATTACAAACAGTTCTTATGATTTATCGTGTCCAAGTGCCCCACATTTAAC
>CM065681.1:71962051-71964551 GCA_017654935.2 Phymorhynchus buccinoides
ATCTGTCAGTACATTCCAACCTTAATATGTAACACTTGTATTGTAAATGTGACCGGGCACCACGAAAGGGACATTAAGTGTCAAACTGACCATTCTGAGAAAATTATACGTTGGAAACCTTCAGACAATTCTTTTTCTAATGATATAAGAACCATTCTTGTATCTGTTTCCGTTCCAGAGTTATGAGCATTTAAAGTTAGTAGGGTGAGCGTCTGCCATTTTGAGAAAACAGTCAAACGTTTAGCCTAGCTGAAGAAAATGCATTGACCTACTCGTTTTAAAACACACATACGACCATTTAGAGACCACATTAAAGATTACCCTTTATAAATATGAAACATAAGATGTTAGAGAGCACGAAAATACCCATACCTCAAAATTGACAAAAACTGATATTTTTGACTTTGCAAGCCTGTTGTGAGAAACTAGCCCAGCGACTTAATGTCCCTTTCGTGGTGCTGGGTCACAAATGCTTCACTACAAATGAGGCACCACGGGGGCACACGGAAGACCCTCCAATGTGGAACTCTGTAACCATGTGATGTCTGAATCTGGAATGTCCAGTCCCCAGAGTCGTCATGGTCACTTGGTCTTGTCTGGAGAGGCGGTAGCAGGCATCACTGGCACCATGGTTTGGATGTTGTTGTGGCCATCTCCTACTCAGCTTTCTTTCACAATGTTTTTTTGCATAGCCGTATGTGACTTTCTTGCTTGTCTTGCTCCCGCTTTTCTCCTTTCTTTCTAAGCACGTCCGCTTCTTAATAATTCATCGCCTTTTACGTTGACTTCAATTCTTTCAAAGCTTTCTCCGCTGATTCTATAGTCCACAATTTAATCTTCCTCGGCGGAGATTGGCACTGAGTCAAATGTTTTCCACCTAGTCTGGTTTAAATGTACTCGAGGTGACGCGACACCTTTTCCGGTCACGTGATAATATTGCTTCCGGTCATTGTCAATGCCGGGCAACCCCCCGGTCAATATTTGTAATAACCTTCAGCGCATGGCCATAACTCGACTGTCAGTGCCCTTAGTGTGAATGGGGAAAATGTCATTGGGAACGACCCCTCAGTGTTAGGGCGGCTAGATGTATAATGTCAACAACTGCCTGATTCAGAAAAGATAGAGAGAGAGAGAGAGAGAGAGAGAGAGAGAGAGAGAGAGAGAGAGACAGAAGAGAGAGAGAGAGAGAGAGAGAGAGAGAGACAGGGGAGACAGAGAGAAGAGAGAGAAGAGAGAGAGAGAGGAAAGAGAGAGAGAGAGAGAGAGATAAAGAAAGAGAGAGAGAGAGAGAGAGAGAGAGAGAGAGAGAGAGAGAGAGAGTGAGACAGACAGACAGACAGGCATATAAACAATGCAGAAGCACCTACAGCAAAAACACAACACGCGCAGATTACCCCCCCCCCCCCTCCCCTCTTCAAACACACTTATCTGCTCCAATCCTACCTTCCTAATTAAAGTCCCTTCTGTCTGTTCCGATTTTTCTCTGACCGATCCTATGCGTCACAATAATCTACCCACTAGAGTATGGTGGCCACACCTTGCGTTTTCATTTGCTAAGTGCTTCCGAACCATGTCCACATTAAGCAGATCACCATTGTCATGGAGAGAATACGGATATATGTATATGTAGAGAGAGAGGAAAGAGAGGTCGTCAGGGTACAAAGAGGACCAACACAAATAGGAAACGATCGGCTGTAATGCTCGTGTGGGCGGCGGAGGGAACTATTGGTCATAAAGGATTAATGCATCAAAGATAGAAATAGTGAGGCAAAGAGAGAGGAAAAGAGTGAAGCAAGGGAAGATAACTCTCTGTAATAATTAACTCCCTTCACCAAAGATATTGAGGATTGGCTTTGATATTTGGTATTTGGGACTTTATAGTCGCGGAGACGTCTCTGTATTGTGCAATTCGGGTTGCTCCCACTCGGAGAGCGCGTCGCAGCCAGTGGCCCACGAGGATGAACTTGGGGTTTTCTCAATGTGGTTGTTGCTTATAAATGGCAACTCTCTCTGTAATTAACTCCCTTCACCAAAGTTATTGAGGATTGACTTTGGTATTTGGTATTTGGTAATTTATAATATAGTCGGGAGACGTCTCTGTATTGTAACATTCGGGTTGCTCCCACTCGGAGAGCGCTTTCGCAGCCAATGGCGCACCACCCATGAGGATGAACTTGGGTTTGTCTCAATGGGGCTGTTGCCTATGCTTTGCTAAGCGAATTGGTGCCGAAAAGTAATAACTTTGGTGAAGGGAGTTCATTACAGAGAGAGAGTTACCTTTCCTTACTTCACTGTTCAATGCATCGGTTTATAATGCTGTTGTCTTGGGGGTTTATAGTTGGCCTTTTAGGAAACCTCTCCAACGCCGACTGTCATTAACCCTTTCACCGCCAGCCATTTTCCAGCCAAAAAATACCATTATACTTAACTGGGTAGAGGAAAACAATTATCTGCAATATTGGCTTTTTTTCTGACATGTATAACATTATACCTATCATTA
>CM065681.1:71972051-71987051 GCA_017654935.2 Phymorhynchus buccinoides
TTCACTGAGATTTTTCTTTCATGCTATATATATATATATATATATATATATATATATATATAATAATTAGGGGGTGGGGATGGGGGGCGTAATGGATGTTAAGAATACAAAACGCGAAAACATTTCGGGTAAGATAAGAAAATGTGGTGAGGTGAAAGGGAGAGGACGATTCAGCAACGAGTTGATTTTTAGGATATACTATGGGAGTGCGGGGTGGTGTGGTGTGGTGATGGTGGTGGGGGGTATCTTTGTATGGGTGTATTATTACAAAACGATCCATGAATCTGACCGAAAGCCATTCTGTAGGCATTTATGTGAAATTTTAAAAAAACTCTTCGTAAACCTTGAGAGAGAGAGAGAGAGAGAGAGAGAGAGAGAGAGAGAGAGAGAGAGAGAGAGAGAGAGAGAGAGAGAGAGAGAGAGAGAGAGAGAGAGAGAGAGAGAGAGAGAGAGAGAGAGAGAGAGATGAAGAGAGAGGTGCAAACACATTAGCTGTTCTATAAACGGTCAATGAGAGAAAGAGAAGAAGAAGAAGAAGAAGAAGTAGAAGGAAGAAGAAGAAGAAGAAGAAGAAGAAGAAGAAGAAGAAGAAGAAGAAGAAGTAGAAGTAGAAGAAGAAGAAGAAGAAGAAGAAGTAGAAGAAGAAGAAGAAGTAGAAGGAAGAAGAAGTAGAAGAAGAAGAAGAAGAAGAAGAAGAACAAGAACAAGAACAAGAAGAAGAAGAAGAAGAAGAAGAAGAAGAAGAAAAAAGTCTACACCAAGCAACAAAACAAAAAATGGTAGCTGCAATTTGGACACTACTGAAGAGAGAGAGAGAGAGAGAGAGAGAGAGAGAGAGAGAGAGAGAGAGAGAGAGAGAGAGAGAGAGAGAGAGAGAGAGAGAGAGAGAGGAGAGAGAGAGAGAGAGAGAGAGAGAGAGAGAGAGAGAGAGAGAGAGAGAGAGCAATTATCTTGACAAGAAAATAGACACAGGTTGACGCTACGCACACAAATTACAGTGGTCACAACTGTTATTTCCCATAATGGTTGCTTGTTCTGGGTTCCTTTGTTATTATATTTAAAAATATAACTCGCTTTCATCACAAACAAAAGCACCACAACGAAAGGAAGAAGAGAGAGAGAGAAAAAAGCAGAGCTCTTAAGTTGACGTTCCCCTCACGCGCGTATATTTTGTTTCCTGGGCTTTTTATACAAATAAGACGTAATTGTTTGGAAACACAAGAAGAAGAATGTTTTGTTTTAACTACTAATTCGATGCCATTTATGGCGCGCCGAATGACCAAAACTCTATCTAGCAGTTCGACAGAGTTTCAAAACCCTATCGAACTGTTAAGATACAGTTTCTAAACTATAGCTAGCAGTTAGATAGAGTTTCAAAACTCTGTCGAGCAGCTAGATAGAGTTTCTCGTCGTAAAACTCTATCGAACGCGCCATTTTAATACTTTTTTTTAAACGAAGTGGCATTTCATTGGTAGATAGGACTAGTATCTTTGACTGTGACCTACACCTAGCCTAATAGGTGGCATTCTACGAACTCGTTTAGCAGCTTCAATTATAGATGAAACGCAAGGAAGATTCGCTGGTTGAAATCGTTCAGCTGCCATGTTTGTTTGACTACATGTAGGGGCCTAGGCCTATATCGTCTTATTCAAATTCATGGGTCACTGCCCTGCCAAGGCCACAAACTTGTCGCTGAAGCCATGTACCAATCAGAAATCGCGATAGAAAAACTATATCTCGATAGGGTTATTTTGTGGAAACCCTATCTAGCTGTTCGACAGAGTTTTAAAACTCTATCGAACAGCTAGATAGGGTTTTCAAACTCTATCGAACTGATAGATACAGTTTCGAAACTCTATCGAACAGCTAGATAGAGTTTTGTATCTTTGGCGCGCCATAGCCATTACGTTCCCATAACCCATGCAAACGGAATAGAATGTCAACAATGTTTACCAAGAACAAAGACAGGCTCTTGACAAGAACGATTACGAGATCAATCGAATGAATATTATTATTATTATTATTATTATTATTATTATTATTATTATTATTATTAGAACATTTAGGACGCCTAATCAATTTAATGCCCTAGGCGTTTACAATATACAAATATAATATACACATATAACACCACATATAATAATATTTAACATATAGCATACAGAATGGGAAATAAAAATGACACAAACACCCAAAGACGGTCAGACAAACAAACAGACATAGAATTGCACACGCGTGCGTGCACACCACACACCCACACACGCGGACACCCACACCCACACATAATTATATGCGCTCACCAAGCACAGACGTTCACTCTCAGACATTCACACACCAAGTCATGAAGGAAGGGATTAGTAGTTATTTAGGAAACAGATGAGTTTTGAGATGGCGTTTGAATGTGAGCAGAGAGGATGAGTATCTGAGAGAGTGAGGCAACTGATTCCAAGTAACAGGAGCTTGATAGGAGAAAGAGCGTTGACCATAGGTTTTAGTGCGGGCAGTGGGGATACAATAGAGACGGGTGTCAGATGAGGAACGCACAGCTCGAGACGGTGATGTAGAGATGTAGCAGATCAGTGAGGTATTCAGGACAGGAAGACTCGACAGATTTGTAGCAGAGAGAGGCAATCTTGTAGGATATTCTTTGCTGAACAGGGAGCCAGTGGAGAGAACAGAGCAATGGAGTTATATGGTCATATTTAGAAGAGCGGAAGATGAGACGGGCAGTATGATTTTGAACTTTTTGAAGTTTGTTGATGAGATGAGAGGGGGAGCCAGACAAGAGAGCATTAAAATAATCAAGGCGGGATAGTACAAATGCGCAGACAAGAGTTTTTGTGGTATCTTCTGAGAGGAGATGGCGGATAGAAGCAATTCGGCGGAGTTCAAGAATGCAAGTACGACAGACATTGGTGACATGCTGTTGAAAGGAGAGGTTTTGATCAAGAGTTACACCAAAGTTGCGGGCAGAAGGAGAGAGAGTGATAGACGAGTCAATTAGTTTGATGGAGGATGGAAGAGAGGGGTGATTTTGAAGTTTTGGTGGGGTGATCAAGATCAGTTCAGATTTGTCTTCATTAAGTTTCAGTTTGTTTTCTGTCATCCAGTCCTTCAGGCTGGCTACACAGGATTGGGTGCTTTGGATCATGGTGGGAAGGTTCGAGAGTGGTCCAGAGATGTACAGCTGATTATCGTCAGAGAAAGAATGATGATGAAGCAGGTATTGTTGAACAATAGAGGAGACAGGATAGGTGTAGAGAATGAAAAGTAGACGACCCAGGACAGAACCTTGTGGTACCCCATAGACCAAGGAAGAAGGTTTAGAATAAAGACCATTAACAGAGAATATCATTGCAGCAGCATCGTCAGGCAGTCGCAGAGACAGTATCGTTTAGTTTAATGGGTTGTGTATGTTTGTTAGTCTATTTGTGACCCGAGCACCACGAAAGGGACATCAAGTCGCTGGGCTAGTTTCTCATAAAAGGCTTGCAATGTCAAACATTTAATTATGTTTTTTGAGTTATGGATATTTTCGTGCTCTGCAACATCTCATCTTTCATATTTATAAAGGATAATCTTTATCTATGGGCTCTAAATATTCCAAAAAGTGCTTTGAAATGAGTAGGTTGATATATTTTCTACATCTACGCTAGACTTCGATTTCTTAAAATGGCCGACGGTCACCTTACCGACTTTGAATGCTCATAACTCAAAACGAAAGCAAAGTTACAAGAAGGGTTCTGACATCATTATAAGAGAATTGTTCGAAGGTTTTAACTTGACCATTGTCTCAGAACGGTCATTTTGACACTTAATGCCCCTTTCGTGGTGCTGGGTCACGTCTGCTTGCTTGTCTGTCAGTCTTGTTAAAATAAAACCACACCCAACAATACCACTGTGATTCTGTGTTGAATACTAGTAATACTAGTAGTATACTTTAGCAGGATTACTTGCAAAAAAAAAGAACAAAAAGAATAACTAAGCAAATAAATAAATATGCGAATGAATAAACGCTGGGAACCAATGCAAAAACCAATGCGATGTAAAACGATGCAAAAACATTCGTTCAACGACCAGCTTTTTCCTTTTTCTTTTTATTAAATGCCATCGCAGTATTTTACATCAATATGATGACGCCACTTTGCGAAAGAAAAGAAAGGGGATAAATAACTACGATGTTTGAAGAATCAAGTTATTTCATTTGTTACTTTCCGCGCCATTAGCTTTTCCTCTCATATTTCTTCAAGTTCAATCTATGTTTTTCCTTTAGTATATGTCCCCAGCAGGACCGGATCACAGACTTTTGAAGGGGGGGTGCTTGAAACTTTTTTTTAGGTTGGGGTCCAGGGGCAAAGCCCTGGTGGGGGGGTTCATGGGGGCGAAGCCCCCCTGCCGAAAACGAGTTTTCAACATTATAAAACTGTTTTGTGGCATCTCCTGTGAGCTCAAAACAGAACTTCTTAAGAGCGTTGACAGCCGAGGGGGGTGGGGGGGGTGGGGGGGGTGCTGCAGCACCCAAAGCACCCCCCCTAGATCCAGCCCTGCCCAGCACCAGGAAAGGGACATTAAGTCGCTGGGCTAGTTTCTCACAACAGGCTTGAAAATGAGTTTTCAGTTATGGGCATTTTCGTGCTCTCTAGCATCCCATCTTTCATATTTATAAAGGACAATCTTTGTTATGGTCTCTAAATACTCCACAAAGTGCTTTAAAGTGAGTAGGTCAATACAGTTCTTCAGCTAGGCTAAACTTCAGACTGTGATTTATCAAAATGGCCGAGAGCCACCCTACCAACGTCAAATGCTCATAACACTAAAACGGAAAACGTTACAAGAATGGTTCTTATATCATTTTATAGAGCATTGTGGGAAGTTTATAACTGTACCATTTTCTCAGAATGGTCATTTTGACACTTAATGTCCCTTTCGTGGTGCTAGGTCACATAATACTACAGTCTTTGTTTATGTTAGGTTATTTTCTTGTTTGCATTTGTTTTATTTCTTAATGCTCAGTCACCTTTCAGAAGACTCTCTTTCAAGGTCAAATGAATGGATATGAATGGTTTCGTGCGTCAGCTTCTAGTTTAAAAAAAGAAAAAAAAAGAAAAGTAGCAGTTATACGATACCATCATGACGCAAATGTACCATTGATTGGGAAAAAACCCATGAATGGAATAGATACCGTGTTAGGTAAGACGCAAAAAAACCCACGAAAACCAACATGCACCGTCAGTAGTCAAGGGACTATACACAACGGGAGAAACACCAATCTCAAGGTTTAAATTGCCCCACATGGCCGAAAGGCCAAAGAGGGCGTAAAACATTATTTCCTATCAAGGTTTAAACGAGTGTGTCTTACCAGAGAAAAAATATTTTAAACAAGGTCTACCGATCTCTCTGACCTTGAGCTTGACCTTGATTGGTATGCCATCATCATCATCAGAACGGCCATAGGCCAAAGTACCTACATGCCAAGTTTTGGAGACTCTAAGAGCAACGGTGTGGAAGTTATGGCCCCTTAACGATTTTCGGTTTTAAAGGTCATACGCCAAGGTCAAGGTCAGGACGGCGATAATGTATGCGCGGCTGCCTTTCGCTTATGGTGACACACAACCACACAAAATGTGAAGCGATTCTGTCAAGCGGTTCGGAATATATCCTTTGGACAGACAGAAACAAGCGCAGATTCGCAATCGTTTGTGGCGTACGACAATTGAAAACGAAACATTTTAAAGAGCAGCCTCGATTTGAAGTGCGGTCTATTTTGACCACTGCAATCATTACATACACTGAGTCGCTTCCCCTGGCTTTTCAATAATTTTAATCTGTAAACCAGAATGCTATCTCTGCACCATTTCGTAACTTTTTATATCTTTTGGAAAACATTTAAAACTATTTATCCTACTTATATACTCATCGAAAGAAGCACCGCATACTCGTCGTGTCTGTTGCAGTGTCTGTATTACGTATGTTTATTATTTTCTACGCTTTAAAATGACGATTCATGTGCTCTGTTCAGTATATAATTATTTCCATACGTAAGGCCTGTAGATATGTAGATATGACAACTGAAATGCTACTTTATGTCCAAGTATTTTTTTTCTCCTTTAAAATATGTGCGACAATTTTGCGAAATGTGCGACAATTTTGGACAGACAGACAGACAGACCGACCGACAAAGTGAGTTATAGATTTGTGGCTTGTGCCACAAACAAAAAGAAAAAAACAACAACAAAGAAACATACACAAACGAATCTAGACTCCTTTGCGATCGTAGATCGGCAACGGACAACAAACAAAACAAAATAACAAAAACAGCAAGAACCACACTGGAACGAATTTAGACTCTGCGATCGTAGATGTCTTGTTCTACAAGTCACTTTCACCTGTTTTACAAGTGACTTGCGATCGCAGATCTGCAAAGGACAATTATTATTGACACCACTTACGCCTCCGTGAGCCTACCCCAAGACTCGGTATGCAAGATCATTATTAGCGTATGAACAACGAACGAACGAACTATTTTAATAACTAGGCCGTTTGCCCATGTCATAAGGTGGGGAGGGGGAAAACATGCATAATTCTATAGTGTAAGAACATGAAAGTCGAGAAGATATTAAACACACCCATATACTTACATAGACCTGCGTTTGACAACCTTTAAAGACCCACCAGATCACGTGTCAAAGTCACGGGTTTCACGTGTTTTCCCTCTTATAGCTGTTAAGAAATCTTGTTTTGACCAGGTTTGACTCGCATACAAATGCCCCCAAATTGAAAACGAAACATCATTTTAGAAAGAGACTCAATTTGAAGTTGGGGGCATTTGCTAACCAGGAAAAAACCAAGGGGCTTAATCGTGGTGGGTCAGTGTGGCTTTAAAACTAATTCTGATCGCTTCTCGGCCTTTTGGCTAAGACAGTGATTCAGGAACATAAATTTTTGTTTATACCCTGGTTGGTTTGTTCAGCCCGTCGTACATGGCGAAAGCCGATACGCGACGTTAAACTGAACTTCCGTGGGTTTAAATGATCAATACAAAAATACCACATTGCGGGGCTTGGCAGACAGCGTCCACTTCTGAATACTGAAATACTGCAATGTTAAATGTGTCCTTAGCTACTAAATCAAGACAATTTTGCTGAATCATAGAGCATGTTGAGTTGATTGATTTTGTAAGCCAGATACAGTGTTGGAAACAAGAGACTGAGAGAGAGAGAGAGAGAGAGAGAGAGAGAGAGAGAGAGAGAGAGAGAGAGAGAGAGAGAGGTGAGACATAGAGGGAGAGAGAGAGAGAGAGAGAGAGAGAGAGAGAGAGAGAGAGAGAGAGAGAGAGAGAGAGAGAGAAAGAGAGAGAGAGAGAGAGAGAGAGAGAGAGAGAGAGAGAGAGAGAGAGAGAGAGAGAGAGAGAGAGAGAGAGAGAGAGAGAGAGAGACGGAGAGAGAGAGAGAGGGAGAGAGAGACACAGAGAGAGACAGAGACACAAACAGGCCAATAATCTAACATACAGACAGTTACATAGACACACACAAAAAAAGGATACATTTTTTTTCAGAAAATTGCAAAGAAGTGCTTAAACAAACTTGTACTTTAGTTTTGCCCTCTGGTGTAAACGCTAATAGAGATAAAGTGATACATCTCATAGCGTGCTACATCATTATTAAGCTTATTATCACCTGACAAACCCTACAGGCGTTTTATGGAACCGTGGACCGGATTTCACTTGAGAACCAGGATATATTATTATTACTAGCGCAACGCCCCGTACCGGTAACGCCTAGTACAGGTAATGCCAAGTACCAGTAACGCTGAGTACCAGTTTCGCCGGGTCAGTGAAATATTATATTTTTACTTTTGTGGCTGAAAACCCAATTTTTAGACCCCTACCACTTTCAAGGCCTACCGATCTCCATGACCTTGACCTTGACCTTGATCAGTATGCAATGATCAGAACAAACATATGCCAAAGTACCTACATGCCAAGATTGAAGTCCCTAAGACCAACGGTGTGGACGTTACAGCCCCTTAAAGATTTTTGGTTGTCAAGGTCATACACCAACGTGAAGGTCATGACAGTGATAATATATGCGCGGATGCCTTCCTCTCATGGTGACACGCCACCACACAAAATTGGAAACGATTCGGTGAAGCGGTTCGGAAGATATGCGTGGGGCAGAAAACCCCAATTATTAGACCCATACCACTTTCAAGGCATACCGATCTCCCTGACCTTGACCTTGACCTTCATCGGTACGCCATCATCAGAACGGCCATAAGCGAAAGTACCTCCATGCCACGTTTCATGACTCCAGGACATGCGGTGTGGAAGTTATGGCCCCTTTAACGATTTTGGGTTTTCAAGGTCATACGCCAAGGTCAAGGTCAGAGCGGCGAAATGTTTTGTGCGGATGCCTTCCTCTCATAGGGACACACCACCATACAAAATTTGAAGTGATTCGGTCAAGCGGTTCGGGAGATCCTTAGGACAGACAGAAAAGAACAAACAAACAAACAAAAAAAGGAAACAAACCTGAACGAAAACTTACTCCTTTGCGATCGTAGATTGGCAAAGGACAAAAACAGAAAAAACGAACTGAAAGCCAACTTAGTTCGGCCTTTCGGCATGTGGGGCATTTGTAAATACAAAGATAGTGAGAACAATACTGGAGGCAATGCCCGGAGGCAGTGCTAAACCAGTAAAGTCCCGATTTTTTAATAATACAGATACGTGTAGTGTCATCCCCTTGTAATCTCCACTGCCCCCCCCCCCCCCCCACCATCCTCCGCCCACACACACACGGACACACACACGGACACTTGGCTTTTTGCTATATGATGATGATGATGTTGATTAAACCTTTCATCCGCCAAAGTCGCATTTTAGCAACACATGTGATTTAACACCTATGTCACTAAAAGGTCTAAAATTGGGGTCTATTATCCAAAGACCCTATTGTCTTAGTTTGGGGGAAGTAAGGATAGACCTTATTTTATATATGTCACAGAAAAATCCCCAATACTGCAGATGGATTTTGTTCTCTACCCAGGTACATTGAATGGAGATTTTTGGCTGAAGCATGGCTGGGGGGTGAAAGGGTTAAAGAAAACATTAAAAAAACAGCCAGCTCACATGGGGCACAACTCCCACCCAAAACAAATCAACAGCAAACTGAAAGGCAGGTGTACAGGGGGATTCAGGGGGGAGACGGGGGGGGGGGGGGGGGGAGAGCGGGCAACGTCCATAAAAAAAGACACTGTTGCATTCTTGTCTTCTCCTTATCAGTTCTGTTTTGAGTCCGATAAACCTTGCCTAGTTGGGTTTGAAACCCCCCCAATAATTATAGCGTCGCTTGAGAGAGAGAGAGAGAGAGAGAGAGAGAGAGAGAGAGAGAGAGAGAGAGAGAGAGAGAGAGAGAGAGAGAGAGAGAGAGAGAGAGAGAGAGAGAGAGAGAGAGAGAGAGAGAGAGAGAGAGACAGAGAGAGAGAGAGAGAGAGAGAGAGAGAGAGAGAGAGAGAGAGAGAGAGAGAGAGAGAGAGAGAGAGAGAGAGAGAAGTCGAAGTCGAAGTCGAATACTTGGCCTTCATTCAAAGGCCAAGGTCCCATATGAATAAGGGGCAATAATTAACAATATCTATACATCAGTGGATTATAGCACTTGAGAACGACAACAAATCGCTTTGGAACACAAGCATATTATACTAGCAAACAATTACAAACTATGACATAATTGTCTCTCTTAACTGGAAGGCTTTGTAAAATACAGAGTTAGATTACGCACTGTTCCCTCATTAGTATTCGTCATCAATAAAGTTAAACGAAATTGACATGGATATTGACAGAGAGAGAGAGAGAGAGAGAGAGAGAGAGGGAGAGAGAGAGAGAGAGAGAGAGAGAGAGAGAGAGAGAGAGAGAGAGAGAGAGAGAGAGAGAGAGAGAGAGAGAGAGAGAGAGAAACAGAGAGACAGAGAGAGAGAGAGAGACAGACAGAGAGAGAGAGAGCACTGAATTCCGGGCTGTCTCGAATCGCTTATCGTCCATATATCGTTGCCCCCCCCCCCCCCATTTTTTGGAGGGGGGGGGGACGATATACAAAATAAAAGGACGTTAAGCTTTAGGTTAACAAAAAAATGAAATCCTTCTGAAAAGGAAAAAGTTGCACCCGTGCGTCTTGCCGCGTCTGACCGCAGTGGAGTTGTGGAATTGTATATATGTTACAGTACATGTACCAAACCAGTACATTTGCAAATTTCCTGAAAATATTAGGAAATTTGCAATTTTTTTTAACATTTTCAGGAAATTTGCAAATTTCCTGTATCAATCAGGGATTTTGCAAATGTCCTAAACATTTTAGGACATTTGCAAATTTCCTGAATTTTGCATGCATTTGTTTCTCAATTGTACTGAAGATTGCAAGTCAGTCAATTTGCAAATTTCTTGGACTTCCAAATCAGGACATTTGCAAATTTCCTGACAATCTTAGGAAAATGTGCCAATGTGCACTCATAATTATGCACTCATATTAGCGCCTCACCATCGCGGGCACTGGGAAGGCCGTGTGTTTTTACTCGAATTACTGGGGGGGGGGTGCGTGTGGATTTTTGTATATGTCCCCCATCTTTTGGGCCGTACAGTGGCATCGCTCCCCAAAAGCCGCTCATTCGGAGTCCGAATTCGCAGCCACACCCTGGCTTGTCAGGTCCCGGAATCTAAAAATCAGCCGTCCAAAGGGAGCGGATAAAATTATTACTTTGGACCGTCGGGAGGCAACCAACAGAGGAGACCTGCACTGCCACTGAGTCACTTCGGTGGAGCTCGGCCAAGCCTGTTCTGACACAGGGAGTCTGAAAAAAGGCATGTCCATGGAGAAGTACTAGCAAAATGGATGGATGGAATCGATTCAAATCTTGCATGCTGGGGTGCAATGCACAGAGTAAAATAAGACATCCGTGCATAAATTATACTCCGTTGTATCACTGAGCATGGCAACAATTTACTGTTTTACAAGTCAATTTTATTTATTTTTTAAATCATTTTCGCAACACGTTTCCAAAGCATAATGCATTATTCTTGCCTGTCCACCTTGAAAACACACTCTTCTCTCTGTGTCTTCTGTGGGTCTGTCGTCTGTGTGTGTCTGATTGTCGAGTATCCGTGCGTGTCTCTCTCTCTCTCACACACGCTGCATCTCTCTGTTGTGTGTGTGTGCGTTGTTGTCTGTGTGTGTGTGTCCTCTGTCTTGTAGTGTGACGTGAATGTCTGTGGCGTGTGCGTCTCTCTCTCTGTGTCCTCTCTCTTTTCTCTCCTCTCTCTCTCTCCATTATAATGGTGTGTTGAAATTGCAGCGTAAATAAAAATTAAAAAAAAGCTCCCCAATGGTTGTTTCACTTTTTCCTCATCGATTCTTATTCTGTCTTCTTCTGGTCTTCTTCTGCCTTCTTCTCACAAAGGCTAGAAAAACCAGACTACACACTAATGTTTGTTAGAACATAGATCACCAAGTTCTCTCTTGTCGTCCCTCTCTCTCTCGTCTATAAAAACATTTGAGCGTTAATAGAAACAACTAATGTGGTTTGTTACATCTCTCTCTCTCTCTCTCTCTCTCTCTCTCTCTCTCTCTCTCTCTCTCTCTCTCTCTCTCTCTCTCTCTCTCTCTCTCTCTCTCTCTCTCTCTCTCTCTCTCTCTAAATCTCGTTCTCGCTCTCTCTTCTCTCTCCAAAGCGAACGTCTTAAAGCCAATACGCTTCTTAAAGGAGCGAGGAAAGAGAAGAAGTTCATCTAAGCTGGCCCAAGCTCCAACGTGGAATGGCTATTATAGTCTGGGATCTACTTCATTTCGTGAAGGACTTCCATCATCACCAGTCTATTATCAATAAAGGCAAAATGCCCAAGTCCCTTTCTTTTCTTCTCTTCCCCGTAATATAAGAAAGAAAGGATGGATATATCTTTTAATCATTGTATTTTTCTTTTCTTGCTTTCCTTCTTCGTACCGTCTTCTTCGTTGTTGTCGATGCGTTATCTTCTCTCGCCTTAATTCATTATGAATGGAACACAAATGCTGAGGGTTGGGAGGAAAGCATAAATAAAAGAGAGAGAGAGAGAGAGAGAGAGAGAGAGAGAGAGAGAGAGAGAGAGAGAGAGAGAGAGAGAGAGAATGCGAATGCGAATAATTTATTCAAATAGGCCAAGGCCCCTTATGAGAGGAACTGAACAAGCAAAGATGAGGAGAGAGAGAGAGAGAGATGAGAGCGAGAGAGAGATGAGAGAGAGAGAGAGGAGAGAGAGAGAGAGGGAGAGAGAGGGAGAGGGAGAGAGAGAGAAGACAAAGAAGAAGAAGAGAAGAAGAAGAAGAAGAAGAAGAAGAAAAAACGAAGAAGAAGAAGAGAAGAAGAAGAAGAAGAAGAAGAAGAAGAAGAAAGAACGAAGAAGAAGCAGAAGAAGAAGAAGAAGAAGAAGAAGAGAAGAAGAAGAAAGAAGAAAGAAGAAAGGAGAAGAAGAAGAAAAAAGAAGAAGAAGAAGAAAGAAAGAAGAAGAAGAAGAAGAAGAAGAAGAAGAAGAAGAAGAAGAAAGAAGAAGAAGAGAAGAAGAAGAAGAAATAAAGGCAAGCGGACAGGAAGGTGGGGGAGACAAAAAGGGAGTGAAGGAGAAGAGATGAAGAATACATGTTTTTTTCTTTAAGCAAGAGAGAGACAGAGACAGGGAGGCAGAGAGACAGAAACAGACAGACAGACTCAAAGATAATGAGAGATAGATAAAGAGGGTCCGAGACAGTAAAGAGGGACTGATGTAGTATTAAGTATACAACAAAAGATGTACGGGGAAGGAAAAAACAGTAACAACAAAAATTTCATTAGGAAAATTAGAGGGTGGGGGCGGGGAGAAGAGAATGGAGATAAATGGGGGTGGGGAGGGGAGGGGGCTTCAGTATCTTTGTGACGTCAGACCAACAGCAAGGGATTAACGGTATATTAGTGACGTCAGTCTGACAGCATGGGATTAACGGACATAAGAGAAGATGGAGGCGGGAGAAGAAGAAGAAGAAGAAGAAGAAGAAGAAGAAGAAGAAGAAGAAGAAGAAGAAGAAGAAGAAGAAGAAGAGAAGAAGAAGAAGAAGAAGAAGAAGAAGAAGAAGTAAGAAGAAGAAGAAGAAGAAGAAGAAGAAGAAGAAGAAGAAGAAAAACGAGAAGAACAAAAAGCAGAAGAAGAAGAAAAAGAAGAAGAAGAAGAAGAAGAAGAAAGACAAAACAATGAAGAAGCAATAAGACAGAAGCATAAGAAGAAGAAGAAAGAAGAAGAAGAAGAAGAAAGAAGGCAAGCGGTCAGGAAGAAGGGGAAGACAAAAAGGGATGAAGGAGAAGAGAAAGGGGGTTGGGGGGATAATGTGTTGGAATGACTGCGAGTGGAGAAGGGCGGGCGACGGGAATGAGGCTTTGTACCGAAAATTCTCTGCCCCCGTCTCGTGCCCTGGGATGCGAACGCCACCTACTTAAGAGTATCGCCCTTGCCTGTCAGGAACTAGTAGTATATAGCCACAGAAAATTATCTGCTCCTGACTCGTCACCAGGGGGCATCGGCAGTTCGGGCCTAAAATGTTCGCCTTTTCGTGTCGGCAAGGAGTAGTATAAAGCCTAATTAAATTATGAACAAAGTTAAATGCGGTTTGGGGATGGAGAGAGAGAGAGAGAGCGGAGAGAGAGAGAGAGAGAGAGAGAGAGAGAGAGAGAGAGAGACGAGAGACAGACAGAGAGAGAAGAGAGAGATGAGAGAGGAGAGAGAGAGAGAGAGAGAGAGGAGGAGACTGAGAGAAGAGAGAGAAGAGAGAGCAAGAGAGAGAGAGAAGAGAGAGAGACTAGGCCAAAAAAAGACAAAAAAAGACAGAGGGATACAGACAGACAGCCAGCCAGACAGACAGACAGACAGAGACAGACACAGAAAGACAGAGAAAGACAGAGTCAGAGTGAAGAGTGAAGGCTGAAACATCTTATTTTACAAGGATGAGCATTTAAGGCCAAGCTTTTTCTGACAATTTCTTCTTCTTCTTCTCTTCTTCTTCTTTTTCTTTTTTCTTCTTCTTTCCTTCTCTTCCAGGGGATGTTTATCCTGCCCCGCGCTCACCGGTCTTCATTTATACCATTAATAGCGCACAGGAAGCGCGCTTATGTGAAATCGTGTCATCCATCCCGCCGGCATACACGGCCTACTCGTACCGAATAGTGGGATGGGCTTTAACGTGTGCGCAAGATCTTGTACATGCGTTCGCACACGGGACCTCGGTTTTTGAAAAAATCTCATCAGAAGGAGCTCGTCCGCGCGCGCGCGCGCGTGTGTGTGTGTGTGTGTGTGTGTGTGTGTGTGTGTGTGTGTGAGTGTGTGTGTGTGTGTGACTGTGCGTGCGTGCGTGCGTGCGTGCGTGCGTGCGTGCGTGCGTGCGTGCGCGCGCGCGCGTGCATGTGCACGCGCGCGCGCGCGCGCGCGTGTGTGTGTAGGTGTGTGTGAGCGAGAGAGAGAGAGAGAGAGAGAGAGAGAGAGAGAGAGAGAGAGAGAGAGAGAGAGTGAGTGAGAGAGAGATAGAAGGTGGGGGGGGGGGGGTGGGGCAAAACAAAGAAACTTTTGAGGGTAACTTAGCCTTCTTCCTAACTAATGGTCAATCAGTATATTAGCTAGAAATTGACTTGGCCTCAACACGACCGGTCGATCGGTCCCTATTGTCAGCCATTCATTATTCAGAATTTCAGGTTAACTGGTCGCTGATCAAAATTCCACACTACCTCTGTTATTAGCTGCTGCACACCAACGAAGGATTCAGAGAGTTCATTACGATTACAGCCACACAGACACAAGCGCACATATACACACAAACATAAACACAGAGAGACAGACACAGACACATGCATGCACCTACGCCCGCAAAAACGCACACACAGATACCACACACACACACGCGGCGCGCGCGCGCACGTAAGAAACCCACACGCGCACACACATTCTTCAACTCCCGCTC
>CM065681.1:72002051-72004551 GCA_017654935.2 Phymorhynchus buccinoides
GTAGCCACAAAACGTTTGCGGCAAACGTCGGCAAAAGATGTTTCTTAGTACCGTTTTTTGCCGATTTGAGCTCACGCTACGTAACGTTCGCCCTTGTGAAATGCTCCCCAGTATTTTGTTGTCGTTAAAAACAGCATCTCTCTCAGCGTTCGTTCTTCTGCGTTCCCAGGCCATATATGGCCTTAATGGGTAAGGTACGTGTATGTATGTGTGTGTGTGTGTGTGTGCGCGCGTGTGTGTGTGTGTGTGCGTGTGCGTGAGTGCGTGCGTGTGTTATTAAGGTTAAGTACTCTTTGCATTATGTGATTCCGCACAGTGCTAACGAGTAACGAATCTCATGTTTTCTTCTACTCAAGGGGAAATCGACACCGTGCACAGTACACGACACGGAACTATCTGTAACGAGCGATGCCACCTTGGAAACCACACACCATTAATTTTGCAGTGCCTAAAGGGGCACACTGACGGTTGAGTTTTTGTAAGAAACACGTCGAGATCACCCGGAAAACACCCTTTACAGAGATTGCAATACTCACTTTGCTCTGGTTTCCTAGGAATCAAACCGTGAAATCGGCGATTCCTCCTTGGCGGAGGTGCTGGAAGACAAATTATTTCACCCAACTAGAAGGCGTGTGCCGTCTCTTTTCTAATGACAGCCAAATCGTTTGCACGAAATGTTCGCAATACAAGCCTTTTTTTCTTACTTTAAAAAAAATTGTATACAGTTTATCTAAAGGACTTTCGCTCACAACAAAGGAAATAGCTCCAATGTTTTTTTTACTGCACTACAAATAAAGAAAACCCTTCAACCACAAACAGTGTCCTCCACCCACCCCATCCAAAATGGCTACTCTCTCCGGTATCTCCGCCAAGGAGGAATCGCCGTTTTGGCGGTTTAATGTATAGGAAACCAGAGCAAAGTGAGTGTTCCGATCCTTGAAAAGGCTGTTTTTCTGGTGATCTCGACGTGTTTCTTGCAAAAACTCACCCGTCAGGGTCCACCTTTAAGGTATCTCTACAGAGAATCTGATATCCGCACGTGTGAATTCAAAATAGAATCAACCCATCCCGATCACATAAATGCTTTTTTTCTCTCAAATCAAAACATCTTATGGTATGTTGTAAGACCTAAGGAGTGCTGATCAAGGTTGTAGTAGTAAGTAATAAGTCTAAAAGTCATGTTTTTGCGTCTCTATAATTAGTCAGTTAGTGTTTACGTCTATTTTCACAGATCTCAGTCCAGGAATAGCATGCTGTGGTATTTTGGTCTGTTTGTTTCGTTATCATGGTGTTTATTTTGATCACCTCCGTATGCGATCAAAATGACTTGATTACTAGCAATGGTGAAAATGACATTCAGAATTAATTAATAAGTCATAAGTCATAAGTCATAAGTTTCTTTATTGTCCATTGGCATTGTACAACGCACATGGAAACTTGTCTTCCACCGTGTCAAAAATAAGATGAGATATATCAAAATAAAAATTTTGATCACCCTTATGCGATCAAAATGATGAAACATAAATTTACATTAAAAGTCAAATATGTTTCTCTCACATTGTACACACTTGTCCCAAAATAGATGAGATATTCAAAATCCGCTCTCCGCTAAAATATGAAACATTACTCATCATGCAACCCACCACCATTAATCCGCTCTCCGCTATCTCGCTTACTCATCATGCAACCCACCACCGCTCCCGCCTTCATTTTTAACATTTCTTTTGTTTCTTTCTTTCTTTCTTTTTTTCCTAGAGTTCCTTTTCTTCCTTTTTTTCCTAGTTCCTTTTCTCTCTTTTTCCCTTTCTTTCCCCCCCCCCCCTTCTTTTTTTTTTTTTTTTTTTAGGTAGGCTTTTCCCCCGCTCTCTTTCATCCTATTGTCTGTGTGGCTGACTAAGATGGACATTTCCAAGATCCGTAAGTGTTGTTGTTTAATAAAGCGATACATAAAGGTACAATTCTGAGTCAGACTGTCGTTTTTCGGTTGTGATGGAATGCAACCATGGCACGCAGACAACGTTTCTGCATCACTCCCTAAGTTGACAGTCACCGACCATCATGATAGCCAATGTGTGATAGCCTCCCCATCGTGTTCCTCTCTCTCCTCTCTCTCTCTCTCTTCTCTCTCTCTCTCTCTCTCTCTCTCTCTCTCTCTCTCTCTCTCTCTCTCTCTCTCTCTCTCTCTCTCTCTCTCTCTCTCTCTCTCTCTCTCTCTCTCTCTCTCTCTCTCTCTCTCTCTCTCTCTCTCTCTCTCTCATGACGTAATTATTTATTGTTGATCTGAGATCTTTCAATATTCATGTCTTTGTGTATTATGTCATTTTTTAAAAAGAATTTATGACAACTACAATTTTTTCTGTCACTTTTTTTGTATCTCACCTCCAGTGATATGGGCCAAAGGCCTAATCATTAAACAATTTGTTCATTGTTCATTGCTCTCTCTCTCTCTCTCTCTCTCTCTCTCTCTCTCTCTCTCTCTCTCTCTCTCTCTCTCTCTCTC
>CM065681.1:72012051-72018272 GCA_017654935.2 Phymorhynchus buccinoides
TATCTTTCTCCTATCTCTTGTCTTTTCCGCCTTCTCTAATCCAGATCAATCCGGCATAATTCCTTACCGCCAAGGAGAATCGCGTTTTTGACGTCTTGATTTTTCTATGGAACCAGGAAGAGAAGCAAGAAAGTGCGAGTGTTTCTTGGGGTGGTCGGATCACTTGAAAAGGCTGACTTTTACTCCCCTTGGCTTGCTGGTGACGCCTCGAGAACGCTGTTTCTTTCGCAAATAAGCGCATTGCCGCTCAGGGTGCAACAACCTTACTTGTCGAGTGAGGCAACGACTTGCACCCAATAGAGATTTGCAAAGGATGTTGCGACAAGAGGCATAGCGTAACGTCATAATACACGCATCTCCCCATGCTTCCCTTCATCATTTCTCGCCCCCCATGTCAATCCCTATTTTCCCTACATCCCTCCCCAGCCCATCCCACACCCATATTGCAAATGGCCATATTACCTAGCTATGCATACCCTAGTAAACACCATCGCCATACTGGTCATTGGAGGGGTCCATCTGTCGTTGATCTACAGTCTACCCACAGGAGGGTCATGTCCGTTGTCTTAAGTACCCGGACAACATTGTTCATAAAAAGTCGCCTATTTGTCGTATAAAAAGAAAGTCTACCACAACCACGCAGAGTCTAAACTACACTACGGCGCCCCCCGTATAAAGACTACTACTCAATAGCAGACACACTAGAACAGCAACGTTAAGTTATTTTCTATTTTTTTTTTTTTTCTGTAAATCTCTCCTGGGGTCTTTATCACTAGGCCCGAAACCAATCCCAAACTCTCTCTGTCTCTTCTAAACTCTGGTCCTGCATCAATCTCTCTCGTATCAATCTCTCCGATCTGTCTGCTGGGTTTCTGCTCTTGTACCCATGCAGACTCTCCTCAACATAACTCTTCACATACGTCTCTTCTCCTCTCTTCATCTCTCACTCTCACTCTTCTACCTCATCTCTCTCTCTTTCTCTCTCTCTCCTCTGTATGTCCCTTCTCGCTATCTTACTCCCTCTCTCTCTCTCTGCTCTCTCTTTCTCTCTCCTCTCTCGCTCATTTCTCTCCTCTCTCTGCTTCCCGTCTCAATCTCTCTCAATTCAGATTCTCTCTCTCCGTTTTTCACCTCTTCTCGTCTGTCTCCCTCTCTCCCTATCTAGTCGATCGTCAATTCTTCTCTCAATCCTTCTCATCGTTCTACAAATGCCTCGCTCTGCTGCACTGGGTGGCGGGGGGGGGCATGCATCGCGTGTCGTGGTGTGTAAATACTCTGTTCCGCGCCCTGCGTCCTCGCGTCGCTCGTCCGGGCTCGCTGCTCAGCGTCTCGTTTCCTAGGTTGTCTCGTTGTGTGTCGGGTGTGTCGTGTGTGTCCGTCGGTCGTGTGTGTGCTGTCGCGAACATAGGGAGCTGCAGTCAAAATACTCATCTGTCGCGCGTCGGGACATTCATTGGCGAGTGAGCACTGAAAATCTCTACGGTCTCTCTCACGTCTGTGCTCTGTTTCGACCTCCCTCAGTCGGTTGTCTCGCTGTTTCTTCGTTCGTAGGTCTGGGGGGTCGCGGGCGGCTGGTTCTCTCTCTCTCCTCCTCCCTCTCCTCTCGTCGGGGTCACGACTCTACGTGCTCCAAAGGAAGTCGGTCTCTCGGGGTGCTCTCGCTCGCATCCGGGGGGGGTGCTCTCGCTGCGCCTCGTCTCGCTGCTGGGGGCGTCTGCGATCGAGGGCTCGTACGATCGTTCCCTCATCTCTCGACGTGGCTCCTTTCCGTCCCATCGGCCAACTGGCCGTTCGGTCTCTGTACCTCTCCAATCCTCCGACCCTCTCTCTCCTCTCGTCTCCTCTCTACCTCCGCATCGGCCTCTCTCTCATCTCCTAGAGGGTCGTTCCTTCACCTCCCTCATCTGTCCTCTCCTCTCTACTCATCTCTCGTCCATCGTCGTCTGCGGTGGCGCGTCTGCGTGCGGTCGTCTCCGTCCTCGTGGGGCGGCAGTCGCGCTACTCGTTCTCACGCTCTCTCCTCTCTCTCTCTCCCTCCTCCGATACCTCTCTCTCAATACCCGTTCAAGAGCTCACTCGTCGTCTCAGTTCGATCTAACATCTCTCCTCTTCAATACTCTCGTCTCTCGTCTCTCTCTCTCTCTCTCTCTCATCGTCATCTCTCTATCTCTGACTCCACCCTCTCTCCCTCCTCTCTCTCTCTTACTCTCTCTCCTCGTCTCTCTCTCTCTCTCTCAAGCAATTGTGATATTACACACTAGACTTCTATTGGGTATTTTGCATAATATATCATGTCATGGCGCGATGCAGCGCGAGTAGTGTGTATCACATAGTGATTTAATATCATGTATGTATGAAGCCCCATTCACCTATTCATCATATTATTTCATAACTCTCGCTGTCTCCCCAACTAGCCGTCTCTCTCTCTCTCATCTCGCCATGCGAAGCAAGTCTCTTCACTCTCTCTCCTCTCTCCTCCTCTCTCTCTCTCTCGTCTCTCTCTCTCCTCTCTCTCTCCCGCTCTCTCTCTCTGTGCTCTTCCCCCATCTCCTCCCTTTTATTCTCATTTTCTGCATGTACATATATTATTTAGTCGTTCTTTTTGATTTATTTCATTTTCCCCAGGGCTGGGTGGAAAAGCATGTAACTTACTTGCTTATCTCATGAATCCCTGTTAAATAAAATTTCGTTTTCAGGTTTTCAGGGGGGGGGGGGGGGTTTTCTTCTCTCTCTCTCTATCGACTCATCTCCTCTCTCTGTGTGTCACCTCTCTCTCTCTCTCCTCTCTCTGTCTCTGTCTCTCCTCTCTCTCTCTCTCTCTCTCTGTGTGTCTCTTTTCTCTCTTTTCTCTCTCTCTTCTCCTCTCTCTCTCGTTCTGATCCTCTCTGCTCTGTACTCTCTCTCTCTCTCCGAATAACGTCAGAAAGCGGGCGGTAGTGTTAAGAGGTAAGAACAAAAAAAGTAAAAAGGAAAAAAAAGATGTAATTGTATTTTTATAATTAGTATTTTTTTGATTGTTATTCTCTCTCTTCTCACCTTCTCTCTCACTTCTCTGGTTCTTCCTCCCATCGTCTCTCTCTCTCTCTCTCTCGTCCTCCCTCTCTCTCTCTCCTCTCTCACTCTCTATCTCTCTCTCTCTATCTCTCTCTCTCGTCTCTCTCTCTCTCTTTGGTTTATGTATATTATGTAAATAATGTTCTTGGTTTTTTATGATTGTTGCTTTGAGGCTTAGTTTGCTAATTTTTTTCTCACTTACTACCTTCTAATTTTTTATTTTGTTGTTGCTTTCGTTGTTGTTTGCCTCAGGGCTGAGAATGAAAAAAGCTGCAACTAATTAGCTTATCTTATTTACCATGATTAAATAACATTTCGTTCGTTCTCTCTTCCCCTCTCTCTCTCTCTCTTTCTCTCGCTCTCTCGCTCTCTCTCTCTCTCTCTCTCTGTCTCGCGTCTCTCTCTCTCGCATCAGCCTTGGCGCTCTCTTCCCTCTCTTCTCTCTCTCTCCCCGCGGTCTCTATCGCTCTCTCTCTCCCCCCCTCTCTCCCGCCCTCTCTCTCCATCTCCTCTTCTCTCTCTCCCCCCGCCTGACCTCTATGGCTCTGTCCTCCTCTCACCGCTCTCCCAACTTCTCTCCCGCCCACTAACTGCCACCCCCATCTTCCTCCTCGTCCCCCCGCACCCTCCCCGCCCTCTCCTCTACCCTCTCCCACGCCTATCCTTAGGCGCCTCATCCCCCCCCGCACCATCCCCCGTCTCCCCGGCGGATCTCTCTCCTCTGTCTGTCTCTCTCCTCCTCTCTCATTCGCTCACTTCCTCCCTCTCTCGATATGTGTATGTGTATGCGTGTGACTATGCGTGTGTTGGCTGGGGCGCCTTGAGTTTTACTTGTCGCAGGTTAGGCCCATACGGAATCAATGAGATTAAAACAATCTAGCACATGAGGAGGAAATGGAAAGGAGAAACAAACAAAAAGAGAGTGGCCATATACACAAGATAAGAAGAAGAGACGCTAAGAAGAAAAAGGAAGAAAAGAAGAGATGGGGACACTGAGACAGACAGACAGACAAAAAGAGGGGGAGACAGATAAGGACAGATAAAAGAGGAACAAGAGAGATAGAGATAGAGTATGATGAGATGTCTAGAGAGAGAGAGGGAGAAGAGAGAGGGAGAGAGAGAGAGAGAGGCGAGGAGAGAAGAGAGAGGAGAGCCAGAGAGAGAGAGGGAGAGAGAGAGAGAGTAGAGAGAGAGAGAGGAGAGATAGAGAGAGAGAGATAGAGGGATGAGAGAGAGGGGAGAGAGAGGAGAGAGAAAGAGAGAGGGAGAGAGAGTGAGAGAGTGTGGGAGAGAGGGAGAGAGGGAGAGAGAAGAGAGAGAGGGAGAGGGAGAGAGATAGAGGGAGAGAGGGAGAGAGAGAGAGAATTTAGAGAGAGAGAGAGAGAGACTAGAGAAGAGAGAGAGAGCTAGAGAAGACGGACAGACGAGACTGATAGGGATAACACAGCTGTTTGTTTGTTCCGCTTTGGTGTTTTTACGATCTGTGATATGTTTGGCTATTGGTTAATAGACGGGATCGTAGCATGGTACTGCCACGCACATGTACTGGCACGCACGCACAGCTAAACTGCACATACAATCTCTTTGAGGTTTGTCCAAAAAAACGACTCAAGCAGTAAAGAGAATCCGAATTCTGGGAACAGAAAGAGGGGGTGGGGGGGGGGAAGGGGGGCGGGCTTTGCAGAGAAGAATGAGAAGAACAATAGTAACAGACAGAGAGACAAAGCGGGAGAGGTGAAGAGAGAGAGAGAGAGGAGAGAAGAGAGAGAGAAAGAGATAGAGAGAGAGAGAGAGAGAGAAGAGGGGGTAGAGAGAGAGTGATTAGAGGGCAGGGAGAGAGAGAGAGATGACTGAGTGAGAGAGGAGAAGAGAAAGAGAAGAGAGAGAGAGAGAAAGAGTAGAGAGTAGATGAAGCGTAAAGAGAGAGAGCGGAGAGAGAGAGAAAGAGAGGCACTAAATGTGGTAGAGAGAGACAGAGGAGACGTGCAGAACGACAGAACACTTAGTACATTGTGCTATCGAGGCGCATTGCTCTTATGCATACGTATCATTATGTGAGACCTAGAGGAGGGAATATAATTTTTATAAAAGACAGACAGTGCTCTACACATAAAAAGAGAGGAGGTGACGTGACGATCACGGGTGAGATAATATAATAGTTAGTAGGATGAAACAGAAGACAATGGTATAGGCATGTCAGCTAAGGCCATGTCAGGATTGTCACATACGTGACGACTGCACAGAGAGTGAGAGGAGAGGAGAGAGAAAGCACATGAGAACATAATGATACAGACAGATGATAGAGAACGATACAGAGACAGACAGACAGACAGACAGACAGACAGACAGGCTTCACAACGACAGACTGTGGGCAACGACAGGTAAAATAGACAGAAGTATACAGCATTACAGTGTCGACAGTAGAGACAGACAGTACGTGATGTCGATTGACATAATTGTAGTGTTGTTTGCTTTTCCAAGTTACGTATGACTGTCGACGTTAAGTGGCCTTCTATACACAGTCATTCCTGTCCGTCCGTTTTATATTTTCTGCTTTTCAATTTTGTTATCGGGGGGGGGGGGGGGGGGTGGTTGGGAGGGGGGGGGGGGGGGGTTTGGGGGGGGGGGGGGGGGGGGGGGGTGGGGGGGTGGGGGGGGTGTGTGTGGCGTGGAGATAAGAGAGGTCTAGGTCGCTCTGGAAGATGCGAGGTGGGGAGGTGGGGAGGGAGGGGGGGGGGGGGGGGGGGGGTGGGGGGGGGGGGGGGGGGGGGTGGAGGGGGGGGGGAGTGGGTGAGGGTAGGGGGGGGGGGGGGGGGGAAAGGTTGCGTCGCGGGAACTTGATTAGCGGGAGCCAAGTGTGGGGTGGCGCAGGGGCCGCGGAGGGAGGGGGGGGGGGGCCCAGGCGGGAAAGGGAGGTCGGACAGCACAAGGGGGGGACATTAGAGGCGACTTATGAGTGTTCTCTACCTGAACAAAACAGGACGTTCAACCAGTCTTTTTTTTCGACTTTGCTGCTTCTAGTAGTGTTTCGTCGAAAGGGAGACAGGCAGAAGGAGGGGGGGTGGGGAAGAAATCGGGAGGAGATGGGGGGGAGAAGGAGAGCGCGGAGCGGGAAGAGAAGAGGGCAACGTGGGGGGATGACGAGAGAAGGAAGGAGGAGAGGCGTG
>CM065681.1:72018772-72021272 GCA_017654935.2 Phymorhynchus buccinoides
CCCCCCCCCCCCCCCCCCCCCCCCCCCCCCCCCCCCCCCCCCCCCCCCCCCCCCCCCCCCCCCCCCCCCCCCCCCCCCCCCCCCCCCCCCCCCCCCCCCCCCCACCCCCCCCCCCCCCCCCCCCCCCCTCCCCCCCCCCCCCCCCCCCCGCCCCCCCGCCCCCCCCCCCCCCCCCCCCCCCCCCCCCCCCCCCCCCCCCCCCCCCCCTCCCCCCCCCCCCCCCCCCCCCCCCTCCCCCCCCCCCCCCCCCCCCCCCCCCCCCCCCCCCCCCTCCCCCCCCCCCCCCCCCCCCCCCCCCCCCCCCCCCCCCCCCCCCCCCCCCCCCCCCCCCCCCCCCCCCCCTCCCCCCCCCCCCCCCCCCCCCCCCCCCCCCCCCCCCCCCCCCCCCCCCCCCCCCCCACCCCCCCCCCCCCCCCCCCCCCACCCCCCCCCCCCCCACCCCCCCCCCCCCCCCCCCCCCCCCCCCCCCCCCCCTCCCCCCCCCCCCCCCCCCCCCCCCCCCCCCCCCTCCCCCCCCCCCCCCCCCCCCCCCCCTCCCCCCCCCCCCCTCCCCCCCCCCCACCCCCCCCCCCCCCCCCCCCCCCCCCCCCCCCCCCCCCCCCCCCCCCCCCCCCCCCCCCCCCCCCCCCCCCCCCCCCCCCCCCCCCCCCCCCCCCCCCCCCCCCCCCCCCCCCCCCCCCCCCACCCCCCCCCCCCCCCCCCCACCCCCCCCCCCCCCCACCCCCCTTCCTTTTTTTTTTTTTTTTTTTTTAGGTAGGCTTTTCCCCCGCTCTCTTTCATCCTATTGTCTGTGTGGCTGACTAAGATGGACATTTCCAAGAGCCTGTAAGTGTTGTTGTTTAATAAAAAGCCTTAAACCGCGATACATAAAGGTACAATTCTGAGTCAGACTGTCGTTTTTCGGTTGTGATGGAATGCAACCATGGCACGCAGACAACGTTTCTGCATCACTCCCTAAGTTGACAGTCACCGACCATCATGATAGCCAATCTGTGATACGCTGGTCCCCATACGTTGTTCCTCTCCCTCGTCTCTCTCTCTCCTCTCTCTCTCTATCTCTCCTTCTCTCTCTCTTTCTCTCTCTCTCTCTCTCTTCTCTCTCTCTCTCCTCTACTCTCTCTTCTCTCTCGCTCTCTCTCTATCGCTCATCATCAGTCATGACGTAATTATTTATTGTTGATCTGAGATCTTTTGTTATTCATGTCTTTGTGTATTATGTCATATTTTTTTTAAAAATTTATGACAACTACAATTTTTCCTGTCACTTTTTTTGTATCTCACCTCCATTGATATGGGCCAAAGGCCTGTATCATTAAACAATTTGTTCATTGTTCATTGCTCTCTCTCTCTCTCGGCTCTCTCTCTCTACTTTCTCTCTCTCAAGCTCTCTCTCTCCTCTCGGTCTCTCTCTCGTCATCGTCTCTCTCTCTCTCCTCTCTCCTCCGATCTCTCTCTCTCTCTCTCTCTGTGAGCGACCTTTCCTCCCCTGCTTGGGAAGCCAAGAGGGCGAATTTCCACTGATCTTGCGCAACTTGTTTCCTTCGTTTGTGACCAATACGGATGGACAATGAATGCTACAGGGATACCTAAGACTTTAGGAAGCTCACTGACCACCACCTTGCTGCAGCAACTGACCCCTGTCATCCTTCACAGTGGAAAGTAGTAGGGGATCGTAAACAGTGGTCGTTCTGCGCTTCAGCGAGCCAACATGTCAACCCCACGCTTCCTGCGCAGGGCCTGTATTCACATTGAGATAGCATGAGACTTAGCATGATGCTAACTTAGAAGCTCTTCCAAAAGTCCTATTAAATCCTATAGGACATTGGAAGAGCTTCTAAGTTAGCATCATGCTAAGTCTCATGCTATATCAATGTGAATACAGGCCCAGGTCACGACAATACTAACATCGCCAGTTATCGTCGTCAATGCCTCTTGCAGTTACCCAGGGACAGGAGACAAGCAGTACCGGTCATCAATGCATGCAGCAAAAGGCAAGTCAATCCGCATCTCCCTCAGGATTGTTCTTCCCCCGACCCCCTCCGACTCCGCCTAGTTTGTTCTAGAACGAGAATAACAAAGTGTCGGACATGTTTTTTTGCGCCTACTCCCGTCTGTGTTAACAAATGTAGGCCTACTACACCTGAAGCATTATTCGCGCAACACGGCTGTTCTCAAGTCGCGGTAGGCCTAGCAAACGACACAAAACATTGAGCTCCCACCGTGTGACAGCAAGGATGTGCAAGTGCAGGCAGATGATTATCAACTAGAGAATCTGAAGCACAGTTGGTCAAACTAGACGAAGATGACGACATACAGCGCGAGTGAAGAAACTGAACCTGAGATGGAAGAATTGATTGATTGATTGACTGATACGGCCATGTCAGGGCTGTCACCACGATCGCAGTTTTAAAAGATCACAGTTTAAAATCCGACCACGTGATATGAGATGGAAGAAACCAACGATGGACCCAACGATGCCTGTGAAGAGACCGCCTTGAAA
>CM065681.1:72038772-72040795 GCA_017654935.2 Phymorhynchus buccinoides
AGTGTGGTACATAACAGCTGGCTATTACGTCAAGACATTATTTATTACTCTCATAACTAAAGTAAATCTCCTTCGTCCCTTTTCTGACCCGTGGTAGAGTCTTCAATCAAAGTCTCGTGTTTTGTGTGTGTGTTGTTTGGTTTGTTTGTTTGTTGGTGTTGTGTTTTGTCGTTTGCCCAACTGCGGTCAGCAAAGGAGTATACGTGTGTTCGTTGTCATTGTCATTCTGTCTCGGTCTGCCCGAGCTATATCTCCTGAACCAATGGAGAGAATCGCTTGAAATGTTGCGTGTTGGTGTACGACTACTGAGCGGGAGGGGTCCGTTGACCCAATCATTACCAGCAACTAGGTTTATTAACGCCCGTGACGGCAAGAGGTTAATCCCTTGTTGGTCAGTATCCATACGGGCGTTCACTCTTGCAAACGGCAGACATTTAGTGGCTTTAAATAGGGTTATTGGCGAGTGTTATTCCCTTTGTTTGGTCAGTACTCAACCATCTTCCTCCCACCCACCAAGGGCATTCATTCTTTTGCAAAATGTGTTCTTTGCAGTGGCTAACAGTGTGAACACCATAGGGCGTACACCAACATAACCAACACAATCATATTCTTCTCTCTCCCTCTCATCCTCTCTCCTCTCTCCTTCCTCATCGAGTCTAATACTCGTCGTCTCTCTCCTCCCTCTGTCTCTCGTCTCTCCTCTCCCCCTCTCTGGTGCTCTGTCTCTCTTGTCACTCTCCTCCGTCTTCTCCTCTCGTCTGCTCCCTGTCTCGGTCTCACTTCTTTCCTCGTTCTGCCTCGATCTCTGTCTACGCTCTTCGCCCTCTCTCAGCTCCGTCTCCCTGGTCCTCTCCCTCGTCTCTTCTGTCTCTCCCGCTTCTCCTCTCGTCTCCGTCTCCTCCCTCTGTCTACTCTGCAGGTCTGCCTCTCTCCTCTAACTTGCCTCTGTCAGCTCTCTTCTCTCTGTCTCCTCATCCTCTCCTGGATCTCGTCCATCGTACATCTCTCTCACCACTGGTCTCTCCTTCTCTCGCCCTGTCTCTTTTACTCTCTCTCCCTCTCTCTCCTCCTCCCCCCTGATTTCTTCTCATCGTCCTCTCCGTCCTCTCTCTCCTCTCCTCTCTCATCTCTCTCCTCTCTCTTACTACTCTTCTCTCTTCCCTCCGTCCTCTCCCTCACACCTCATCTCCGACTCCTCTCTTCTCCTCTCTCTCCTCTCTTACTCTCTCTCTCCAACTCTCTCCTCCTCTCTCTTACTACCTCTCTCTCTCTCCTCTCTCTCACTCTTCTTCTCTCTCTATCGTCTCTCTCTCTCTCGATTTACTCTCTCTCTCATCTTCTCTCTCGCTTCCTCGTCCTCTTACCTCTCTCATCCTCGGTCTCTCTCTGCCCTCTCTCTCTCTCGTCTCCTCTCTCTCTCGTGCTCATCTCCTCTCCTCTTACTCTCGTCTCTCTCTCTCTCTCTTCTCCCCATCTCTCTCCTCTCTCTCTCTCCTCCTCTCTCTTACATCTCTCCTCTCTCTTCTCTCTCTCCCTCTCTCGTCTCTCATCTTTCTCCTCTCTTACACTCTCTCGTCTCCTCTCTCCTCTCACTCATCTCTCTCTTCCTGTCTCTACTCTCTCTCTCTCGGTCCATTCAGATATCTCTCTCTCTCTCCTCTTCTCTTGTACTCTCTCTCTCTCCTCTCTCTCTCTCCTCTTTACTCTCGCTCTCTCTCTCTATTCCTCTCTCTTCCCGCTCGTTCCACGTCCTCTCTCTCTCTCGGCCTCGCTCTCTCTCCTCTCTCAACTCTCCGTCTCTCTTCGTCTCCTCTCTCTCTCTCTCCCCTGTCCCTCCATTCGAGTCTCATTCGTCCTCATCCCCGGCACCACGGTCTCTCTCTCAGTCTCATTCGGGTCTATCTCACTCCTCTCCTCCTCCATCGCCCTCATCCCCCTCTCCCATCTTCTCGTCCGCCTCGCGTTCCTCTACTCGCCGCTCCCAACTCGCCCCCGACTCTCGTCTCTACTCCATCCTCGAGCT
>CM065681.1:72066295-72073795 GCA_017654935.2 Phymorhynchus buccinoides
AGACACGAAGGTCATTGCTCAAAGGTCAAGGTCATTGGAACAGAAATGTTTCTGGCTGGCTGATATATACGTATGTATGTATATGCACGGTACCGTTTGAACGGATGGATCTAGGAGGCTCCAAAATTGCATGCGGTAGGTAGTTAGGATATCTAGGCATGAGAACTATGACGGTAATAGGTCAAGGGTGGAGGTCACTGCTGCCGCGAGGCTAGTTGATGTAGCGTTTTCACGCTCTACTTTAGGTGGTGCGTTTGCTGAAATGATTGTTTTCAACTCGAGATGGCGACATAAAAGACAAGATTATAAATCACCTGTTTTGGACACATAGGCCTGCCACTTCCTCGCGGGCTTCCACCTTGTCGTGGTGGGGGAGCTTTAAACTAAGAGTTGCCCATCATCTCCATCTCTCTTTTAAAAATCTACCCGTTTTTAACAAAATCCAAATGATATAATAAATGTCCCACATGACCCTTAGTCGGTTAGAGAGGACGCTAAAGCAAATCAAAGCATAGGCCTACCATCCATGTACAGCGACATTGCGTACATTAGCACCAACAAACATCATTACGTGCGCGTGTACAAACGGATACACACACACACACATCTCACACAGGATCACACTTGTTCTTTATAATAGGACACTAAGTTCTGCCTTTTCTCTTTATCCACACATTTCTTGCTACTTACATAATATTTGTTTTACCTGCATGCATACCAAACTGCTTGACTGCATAACTGCATAACTCTCCCTCCCCCCCTCTACCCCTCTCTCTCTCTCCCTCCCTATCTCTGTGTTCCTCTTTCTCTCGATCTTCAAATTAAATCAAATAAAAAAAATCACCTTATTATCTCTCACGGTGAAATTGCATCCATGTGCCGCATAGCAGATACATTGACATTTTGCATGCATGGATATAATAAGCACGGTTGTTTTTTTGTAACGAAACAAGTCACATGAACATCGTCAAGACGCATAAGATGCATAAGAACATTGACATTTAGCATGCATGAGTATAAAGTACTCTCTCTCTCTCTCTCTCTCTCTCTCTCTCTCTCTCTCTCTCTCCTCGCGAGTATATGTGTGCGGTGTGTGCGCACGTGCTCGAGAGTATGTCTGTACATAGCACTATGTGTGTGTGTGTGTGTGTGTGTGTGTGTGTGTGTGTGTGTCTGTGTGTATGTGTGTACGTGTGTGTGTGCGTGTATGTGTGTGTGTGTGTGTGTGCGTGTGCGTGCATGTATGTGTGTGTGCGCGTGTGTGTGCATGCATGGGTGTGGGTGTGCGTGTGCGTGTGTGTGTGTGCGTGTGTGCATGTGTGTGTGTGTGTGTGTGTGATGTTCCAAGATTGTGCACAAAAAAAAGAGAGAGAAATGAGAAGACTGAGTAGTAAGAGATCATTTGTGGTTATGGTCTTTTCTTCTATTATTTATTTATTTAGTTAGTTAGTTAGTCAGTTTTGTGTTGTTGTTATATAGTTAATTACTTATTCTTGTTTTTGCTTTATTGTTGATTTGCAAGCACATAGTAACCCTGGTATTGCCTCCATTTCATTAGGACCAGTGTGGTCAATGACATCAAACCAGTCCAGTGTCCACTCTCTCTCTCTCTCTCTCTCTCTCTCCCTCCCTACCTCTGTCTATGTCCGTATGTCTATCACATTTATGTGCCTGCTTATCGATTTGTGTATGTATGTATTTAGTTATTTAGCTGTTCATTTAGTTATTTAGTTATTAATGTACTCATTTATTCATTTATTATTTATTATTTAATTGTTATGGTATGTGCTATGGGTCGGTGGCCTGCACATTAAATCAGTGTCAACCGTCTCTCTCTCTCTCTCTCTCTCTCGTCGTCTCTTCTCTGTGCAAGCTAAGCTAGGCGTTGTGCGGATGCGGTCAAGCTGATTTGATTGACATCTAGGGAATTACTGTGGTCAGTTGATGAGCAACGAGGAGAGAGATAGAGGGATATATATATATATATATATAAACGTACAAGAATTGAAGAAGAAAAAACAACCACACCATTAAACTTTCCTCTTATATATATATATAGTTTGCTTGAAAAAAACTTGTTTTGTGTCCAATATTGAAGTTTGTGAGCCTAAGAAAGAAACTGAATAACTTTAATTTTAACTTTACAATTTATTCTGTGTTCTGAAAAGAATAAAAGAAAATAATGTGCTGATTTACTTTTTCTCCCAATGGGGGGAGATAGACAATGCCTATGTAAAGACAGCTGTTTCATCTTTGAGAAAGATTCTTCAGTCTGCATATCGGCCTGCAAAGTATGTCCACAGTGAACATTCAAACTGAGCTAGAAGACTTTCTACAAGAGAAAGGTTGTCCTCTTTGCACCAGATTGAAAGTCCACAATAAAAGCAAACCAGCACTTAATTAAAAAGAAATGGTAACAATCTTGTGTAAAATAACAAAAATAATAATGTTCTAAAGTTACAATCCCTCGAAGAGAGTAGAAGAGATGGGATGCCATGTTGGTGGATCCAGTGAAGGATTCAATAAGGGAGGCCATAGAAATCGTAGTAAACACCAACATACTCCCGGTGAGGAGGAATGTAGAGAGGTGTGCCTGGATCAGGTAGACTGATGCGCTTTCCTTCTTCCAAGTATAATATAAACGTACAAGAATTGAAGAAGAAAAAACAACCACACCATTAAACTTTCCTCTTATATATATATATATATATATATAGTTTGCTTGAAAAAAACTTGTTTTGTGTCCAATATTTAAGTTTGTGAGCCTAAGAAAGAAACTGAATAACTTTAATTTTAACTTTACAATTTATTCTGTGTTCTGAAAAGAATAAAAGAAAATAATGTGCTGATTTACTTTTTCTCCCAATGGGGGAGATAGACAATGCCTATGCAAAGACAGCTGTTTCATCTTTGAGAAAGATTCTTCAGTCTGCATATCGGCCTGCAAAGTATGTCCACAGTGAACATTCAAACTGAGCTAGAAGACTTTCTACAAGAGAAAGGTTGTCCTCTTTGCACCAGATTGAAAGTCCACAATAAAAGCAAACCAGCACTTAATTAAAAAGAAATGGTAACAATCTTGTGTAAAATAACAAAAATAATAATGTTCTAAAGTTACAATCCCTCGAAGAGAGTAGAAGAGATGGGATGCCATGTTGGTGGATCCAGTGAAGGATTCAATAAGGGAGGTCATAGAAATCGTAGTATATATATATATATATATATATATATATAGAGAGAGAGAGAGAGAGAGAGAGAGAGAGAGAGAGAGAGAGAGAACACTGAACACTGAACTACTTTAATGCATTTTTGGCCATGGGCCACAATACAGTCGTGTGAGGGGAAAAGGGGAGATGATACAACAGTAACAAATGTCTTCTTGTATTGACTATGATGCTAAGAGAGAGAGAGAGAGAGAGAGAGAGAGAGAGAGAGAGAGAGGAGAGAGAGAGAGAGAGAGAGAGAGAGAGAGAGAGAGAGAGAGAGAGAGAGAGACAGAGAGAGAGAGAGAGAGAACACTGAACACTGACAAAACTTTATTTAACAAGAGAGAGAGAGAGAAAGAAAGAGAGAGAGGGAGATAGAGAGAGAGAGAGAGACAGAGAGAGACAGAGAGAGACAGAGAGACAGACAGCGAGTGAGAGAGAGAGAGAAGGGGAGCGAGAGATATATATATATATAGGGTGGTGGAGAGAGAGAGTGAGAGAGAGAGAGAGAGAGAGAGAGAGAGAGAGAGAGAGAGAGAGAGAGAGAGAGAGAGAGGAGAGAGAGAGAGAGAGAGAGAGAGAGAGATTGAAATTTTTGAAAATTCATTTAACGTCCTCCAGTCTGGAACAAGCAAATATGGGACATTTATAGAGATAGAGATGGTGGGAACGATCCTGGAGGCAATGCCCGAAGGCAGTGCAACACCAGGAAAGTCCCCAATTTTTAACGATACAAATGTATTATTTTATTATTTTGGTAAAGAGAGAGAGAGTCAGAGAGAGAGAGAGAGAGAGAGAGATAGAGAGAGAGAGAGAGAGAGAGAGAGAGATATGAGAGAGAGAGAGACAGAGAGAGACAGAGACAGAGACAGCGAGTGAGAGAGAGAGGGAGGGGGAGGGAGAGGGAGAGAGAGAGAGAGAGAGAGAGAGAGGGGGGGGGGGGTGCTTATTGTAAGCGAAGAGAGCAGATAAGCATGATCTACTATTCATGAACAAACAAATGATTGAATGATATACAGCAAAGACGCAGTAAGTAAGCCTACATACTGCCAGGGCTGATCATAGGCCCACGTGTAAGCCTTGTATACGAGGGCTCCATCGTTACGAGTACCGCAGCGAAAACAACACTGTTACGTTTCTTTAATGAGTTTGCGCATCAATCGCACGAGGACATACTCACTATATTGCTCGTGCTCGTAAAATAATACTTAGCGTAACAGGGAGATGTTGATAATATACTTCCTATCTTGCTGATTATGAATGGGGCCTTTTTTTGGGGGGGGGACCTTGGTTAGCTTGAGGACGTGTACATAGGTGACTGCGTGATTGCGGTTTTTTGTTGTTGTTGTTGTTGTTGGTGTGTGTGTGTGTGTGTGTGTGTGTGTGTGTGTGTGTGTGTGTGTGTGTGTGTGTGTGTGTGTGTGTGCATGCGTGCGTGTGCGCGTGCGCGTGTGTGAGCGTGCGTGCGTACGTACGTGCGTGAGTGAGTGAGTGCGAGTCTGCGCGATTGATTTATCTTATTTTTTTAAAATTGATTCCAAATCTGTGCGACGGCTTAGAGGTGGAGCTGCGCTAAAGGGCCTGCTAAACTACGTACGATTCGGATCTGGATGCGATGCGATTGTCACGATGCGAGTCACGATTCACGCGAAATTCATGCATTGGGTCTACTGGAGTAGAGTGAGCGAAAAGAGCAGAATTATTCTTAAGCGGAAGCATTTCACGTGGATCGTGACTCACGTGGCGCAGTCGGATCGCATCCCCATACGATTGTACGCGTGTGTGGCGCCGGTGTCATGATAAATAAGTAGCTCCCATGAAATATCTACCCTTCGCATGCGAACTATAACCATCCTAACCATAACCCTATCCCTAACCCTAATCACGGAAAGAACCAAGAAATAGAGCAGGAGGGTGTACATCTATTTGCCGAGAAATCGATGTACAAAGCCATGCCACTTAGTTTCGTAAAATTCACAATGGCGGACAAGCAAACACTTCGAATGAGGAATGCCTTCTGATTTCATGAGGTAGAATATTATCTTCACACTTAAGAGACGGTGGCCCTTCCTGTGACAAACGATAAACATGGACTTCACAAACCTAGTCAACAAAAAGTTGCAGAAAATTAAACCCAAACAGATGTCTACAATAAGGTTTGCTTTTAGAAACTTGACGTCACAGTTATTTATCTTCACATAGCATTATATTATTATCATTACCGTCTTGTCAACGCGAGCTGTACCTACCAAAGCTGGACCCAGAATTTGACAAGCTGTGCAATGCTACCCCAAGGATTCATTCAGCGCTGGCTGACGACAAAATGTAATGCTGGTACACAACGAAACCACTCTAAAACATAAAGATCCATGGCTCGACTGATATGAATCAACAGTGCCAGCTGTCACAGATCTACACAAACCATTCTGTGCGTGCCACTTGGAACGTCTAGCCATGGATCTAGGCCTAGGCTACTCAACTCCATGACTGTCGATATTAGCAGACGATTCGAGCTCTTCAATTTTGTCACAGGGAGAGTCCATGTTGATAATGTAGACGCAGTACTGTCGCAAGAACAGCTCCAATTCATCTTCAGTCCGGAAATAAAATAAATGAAATACATGCAAAACTTCGCGATATATTAGCGATTATGTGTTTGGGGGTTTGAACCCCGTACCTGGCGCGACCTTGACCTTAATGTAAAACTAAATACATCAGTGGATAGCTTGCATCTTAGCAAACTAGTATAACAAATTTTATGATGATAGACTGAATAGTTTTTGAGACAAACGGACGAATAGCCGGACGGACGGAGGCACGGACGGACCAGACAAAAACAATAGTTCCCCGAACCTTCGGCTCGGGGGGACTAATGAGCCGACTGAACCTGTGCGAAGAGCTACCGCACCTCCGTTTAAAACAATGCGTGTTTTCCGGGCCTGTGATTGACGTTCTTGTCAAAGCTGACTCCCCTCTTTTTCACGGTGTCGTGAAATAGGGCATTTGCCACGAGTGTTCGTTCTCTATGCTAGACTACTAATTTGCCCGCGCTCGTTCTGCCCGAGTTACGCTGACCTTTCTAATTCAACTCTCTGAATTCAACTCAGTGAAAATCAAGGTCGCCAGCGCATGGCAAATGCCCCCCCACCTGTGTGCGCATCTCGACCCTTCCAACGGAAGTGTCGCCATCTTAGTCAGATTTGTGTGTAAACAGCATCGATCTGGCATTTTTTAAACAAAGTTACTGACTAAGATGGCGGTCTCCCATAATATAACACGCTCCTTGTGGCCGGATATGACGACACGTGGGTACAAGCCATTGACTCGCTCTCGTTAAGTGTGTGCGTTTTATTGTTGGTGTTTAGGCCTACAAGTTAAAATAATAGCAATTGTCGTTAGTGTTTCTGTTCATTGCTTCTGTGTGTGTTTATCTAAAAAAAATTATATTATACGTTACATTTTGTCACCACATCTTATGAAGTACATTTGTGTTAAATTTTCTATTTTGTTGAACTATACTCTTTGCGCAATAATGCGTGTTACAGTGTGTGTGCTGCGACCATTGTTGTGAAAATGAATGCGTTTTCATTTCTCTACAGATCTGAGCCTGTTTCTTTTTCTTGCTTTTCTGTTAATACATATCGGTATATATATCTGTTATTACGACTTTGGAATATCCCACTCCAAAGTCCTAATAACTGATAATACGTGATTTCAGAGCGAAACTTTCTAAGTGCAACAAAACTTTGTTCTTTTGTTTGAATGTTTTCCCCAAACCTTCGAAACTGTGTTCTTCTGACAGAATCTCCAATATCCTGCTTGAAAACTCACGCATGCACGCATGCATGCACGCACGCAAGCACGCATACACAAACAGCCACACAGGCACGCATGCACGCGCGCACACACACACACACGCAAACACACATACGCACGCACGCATGCACACACGCACACACACCGAAATGCCACCGAAATATTATATCAGCTCTGACATACAAACATGTACATATTTCATACGCAGACAGGCATACATATATACATACATACATACATACATACATACACACACACATACACACATACATACACACATACATACACACATACATACACACATACATACATACATACATACATACATACATACATACACACACACATACACACCAAGTGTGCTCACACCCCCTCCTCACCCTGACCCCCCCAAAACAACCCCCCAAAAAAACAGAGGCACTTGCGACGACGCGCTCTCCGAGGGGAGAGCAGCCCGAATTGCACAGCGATACGTCTC
>CM065681.1:72096295-72101295 GCA_017654935.2 Phymorhynchus buccinoides
CACAATGCTATCTTCTACTTCTACTTCTTCTTCTTCTCGTTCTTCTTCTTCTTCTTCTTCTTGTTCGATCGCCCAGACAGTGTCCTGTCCATGATGAGCGCAGATGCGTCATGCTGCCGTTATGCGGCTAACTAAGAAATAATTAGGCCCAGTAAGTCCAACTTCGGCTGGAGGAAATCTTTTTGAAAGAGTTTTTTCTTTATAACAAGCGCGGATTCGCAATCGTTTGTGGCGTGCGACAATTTTGGACCGACCGACAGACCGACAGACCGACAAAGTGAGTTATAGGTTTGTGGCTTGTGCCACCAAAAAAAAAGGCAGGAAAATGGACGGGTAAGGCAGAAAGAGAGATAATATGTCACGATGTGGCAGATACAGATGCAGATGACAGTAAGCAAAGGGAAAGGGCAGAGTCAAAGAGAGTGACAAATTAGAGGAAGCTACAAGCACAGAACTTCCAGAAGGTGTTTGTGTTGGGAGGTGTGTGTGTGTGTCTGGGGGGGGGGGGGGGGTGCTATCTTATCTAAGCTAGTACGTTACCTCAACGTCAACCGGGTGGTTGTGCTCGCCTCTTCTCTCAGCATCAACAACCACCAATCTTTCAATATGGTACGTCCCTTGCATTTTCTCTCTCTCACACAGCATATCCAATAGAATTTTCCACAGAATTCCTTCTTCTCTTCTTCTTTCATAAATATTATCCTCCTCCAACGTTGCGAAGATTCTGATAATTTAGTCAGAATTTGACATGTGTAGCCATTTACACGTAGAGCATTGGCTTCTTCTTCTTCTTCTTTTTCTTCTTCTTCTTCTTCTTCTTCTTCTTCTTCTCCTTTTTTTATCTTCTTCTTTTTCTTCTTCTTTCTTTTTTTTTTTCTTCTTCTTGCTTCTTCTCTTCTCTCTTCTTTTCTTTCTTCTTTTTCTTCTTTTTTTCTTCTTTTTTCTTAATCTTCTTTTTTCTTTTTTTTAATCTTCTTCTTCTTCTTCTTCTTCTTTTTTTTTAATCTTCTTCTTTTTTTTTCTTCTTCTCTTCTTCTTCTTCTTCTTCTTCTTCTTCTTCTTCTTCTTCTTCTTCTTCTTCTTCGTCTTCTTCTTCTTCTTCTTCTTCTTCTTCTTTTTTTCTTCTTCTTCTTCTTCTTCTTCTTCTTCTTCTTCTTCTTCTTCTTCTTCTTCTTCTTCTTCTTCTTCTTCTTCTTCTTCTTCTTCTTCTTCTTCTTCTTCTTCTTCTTCTTCTTCGTTACTCCATGTTGCAACAACAAGAAAATTAGCAAACGCGGGTCAAACCGGCACTCACCAAAGTGAACGATTCAACAAGTTGAAAGATCAACACAACAATCACAGAGCTCAACAACAAACTGAACGATCATGAATTGAACAACGATCGTAAATCGAGCATTAAGTAGAACCATGATCAGCACTCACGAATTGTATCATTTGATGAATTCACCTGAACGCATAGCTTACAGTCTTTGTCTGCAATAAAACGGAAATACCATTCAGTGTCGACGAAATGTCGCATGGATTAAATGTCGCGTCGACGAACTGTCGTGTCGACGAAGGAAGAAGTGTTGTTTGTGTTCGACGAAATGTCGTTCGACATGTATGCCTACCCGTGCATGATAACGAACGGAACCGTGGTTTTTTGTTTGTGGCTCAAGCCACAAACCTATAACTCACTTTGTCGGTCGGTCGGTCGGTTTGTCAGTCGGTCGGTCTGTCGGTCCAAAATTGTCGCACTTTTTGAAAAAATTGTCGCACTTCAAATCGAGGCTACACTTCTGGCCGCTCTTTAAAATGATGTATTTTAAAAGCGTACAAAATAATAAACATATGTAATACAGACACGACGAGTATGCGGTGCTTCTTTCGATGAGTATAAGTAGGATACATAGTTTTAAATGTTTTCCAAAAGATATAAAAAGTTACGAAATGGTGCAGAGATAACATTCTGGTTTACATATTAAAATTATTGAAAAGCCAGGGGAGGTACCTCATGATTGGAGTGGTAAAAATAGACCGCGTGCCACAAACGATTGCGATTTCGCGCTTGTTTTTACAAAGAAACCACAAAGCTCATAAATCCCCACAATACCCCGCCCCCCCTCGCTCTCGCTCTCTCTCTCTCTCTCTCTCTCTCTCTCTCTCTCTCTCTCTCTCTCTCTCTCTCTCTCTCTCTCTCTCTCTCTCTCTCTCTCTCTCTCTCTCTCTCTCTCTCTCTCTCTCTCTGTGTCTCCGTCTCTGTCTCTCTCTCTGACTCCTCTCTCTCTCTCTCTCTCTCTCTCTCTCTCTCTTTCTCTCTCTCTCTCTCTCTCTCTCTCTCTCTCTCTCTCTCTCTCTCTCTCTCTCTCTCTCTCTCTCTCTCTCTCTCTCTCTCTCTCTCTCTCTCTCTCTCTCTCTCTCTCTCTCTCTCTCTCTCTCTCTCCCTCTCTCTCTATGTACGCGCGTCACCTTATTATCACATTATCTTTTTGTTTAACCCTTTCGCCGCCAGACATATTTCAGCCAAAAAATACCATTAAACTTAACGGGGTAGAGAAAATAAAATATCTGCAATATTGGGAATTCGTCTGTGATATGCATAGCATTAGGCCTATCCTTATGTCCCAAAATTAGGAAAATAAAATATTGAAATAACAGGCCCTGATTTGATGCCTTTTAGTGACATGGGTGTTAAACCATTGTGGTGCATAAATGCGACATTGGCGGTGAAAGGGTTAAACCAAGCATCCTCAGCTATTCATCATACAAATCCCAGATGAACCAATTAGCGCGCATTTGCAGCTTACATCACACAATGCGCATAAAACATACTGAAATATTTCTTCTTCTTTTTTCCTATTTGATTGATTATTGTGCGTAATGGGCCCCATGTTGCTTAGTTCAATGACCTGACCATTTCATTTGTCGGGGGGGGGGGGGGGTGGGGGTGGGGGCATTCCTCTGTACTGCATGGCACTGCTTTAAAGAAAAAATAGTTCCTTCGTTTCGTCTGGTTTATCACACACAGAGAGAGGGAGGGAGTGCGAGGGAGAGAGAGAGGGGGAAGGAGGGAGAGAGAGAGAGAGAGAGAGAGAGAGAGAGAGAGAGAGAGAGAGAGAGAGAGAGAGAGAGAGAGAGAGAGAGAGAGAGAGAGAGAGAGAGAGAGAGAGAGAGAGAGAGAAAAGCAAACTGAGACAGAGACACACACACACGCGCGCACGCACGCGCACACGCACACGCACACGCGCACACACACACTTACACACACACACACACACTGGACTGGACTGGAACCAATTTATTGTCAGATTAACTATAAAAGCTGTACTGTCAACACACACACACACACACACACCACACACACACACACACACACACACATCTCTTCACCATATCTATTCGTTGTGGATTGATCTTTTTAAAAATATCCAGTTTTCCGTGTTCATCTTATACACTTCAATTGTCTTTCCTGTTACATTTATGACGACATACAATACAGGGGCCCGTGGCCGAGTGGTTAGAGCGCTTGGCTGCGGTGCGGAAGGTCGCTGATTCGAGTCCAGCTTAGAGTCGGATTTGCCTGGCCTGATAAACCCTCTCTGTCCACCCAGCAGTGCATGGGTACCTGATTCGTTCAGGGAAGGTTAAAAGGCGGCGGAAGGAGAGGGATGGGCTCCGCCTTCCATGGTGGCCGTGACCTTGACACGGTGAACTTCCTATAGCAGTTTATAGCCGATAGGCTATGGGACACCTTTACCTTACTTTACCTTTACAGGATAACAAAAACAAGAAGAAGCTTTGTTTAGCTTATTCCTTTATCGTCAAAAAAGATCATTTTGACTTGAGTCCACTCACACACACACACAAACACACATACACACACACACACACCACCACCACCACCACCACCTTCCCGTTTATCCATGTTCTTCACGTCTCTACACAATAAATCCTCCTTTGTCTAAAACAAATGTTATTTATACACGGAGACTACTAGGCGGAACGTAAAACTGAAGCCTTCAGCAGACAAGAGAGATCTACGGACAAGCTCCATAATATATAACGCATTGATCATTATATTAAAAGGCAACTGTCCGTCCGTTCGTCCGTCCATCCGTCCGTCTGTGTGAAGCACAGAACGGGCCTTATAACTCCGCCGTTTTTCGACCGAATCGCTTCAAATTTGTTATCAGCCCTAATGTGGCGATGGCAACGGCAACCAAGGCGGCCGTGTCATTTGCGCGGTTTGGCAAATGCGCGAAACGCTTATCCACCCGCCTCTCGGCGCCCATATCTCCGCTATTTTTGGACGGATTGCCATCACATTTGGAAGGTAGATGACGGAGAACAGTGACTATCTGTGTGCCAAACTCGAAGCCAATTGATTTATAAACGCGCACAATATGCGCCGCTTGCCCTTTTCACAAACTGCACGGCGAAACGAGACCAATCATTGACTCGAAATTTGGAACGTGCATGACCAGAACGTGCATGGTGCAAAGTTTCAACAGCATCCATTCATAAACGCGTGCAATATCAGCCAATTTACATTTGCGCGGACCCGGTACTTCAAGCTGTCCACAGCAAACACTTTACACAGAAATAATTCAGTACTGCACGCCAAAAAAAGGGGTTGGAGAGGGGAGATTACTTTAACGAAGTACAATATCCCGCTATTCACCGAGTGAGAGCAGAGATTACTTTAACGAGGGACGGGGTGGAACGGGATGAGAGAAGAACAAGGAAGGAGGGAGAGACACAAAAGTAATAATATACTATTTCGCGGACACGGTGAAACCGGTACTCAGTGTTACCGGTACTGGGCGTTACCGGTACTAGGCGTTGCGCTAGTACATTAATCTTCATTGCGTGTGTAATTCTTCGTAGTTGGTCTATAACTTTCCATCACTGTGCCGTATCTGTCAGGCTTGGTTTAGCACGTATCTGCTAAATTATTCCGAGTTAACATGATCTAATAATGGATAACTAATAACTATACACCCGTTAAAAGATAGATATTC
>CM065681.1:72113795-72116295 GCA_017654935.2 Phymorhynchus buccinoides
AAAGCTAATTCATTGATTTGTGAATGTGCCACCATCCTTCACACTCCAACCGCCATATGACGTTTTGTTTTTGCTTTGGTTTAATTATTTTCCCTATGATTATAATATTTTTCAACTACACCCCTACCCTCACCTTTCTTTGACACGGGCAGATGGCCCCGTCATTAAAATGTTTGTTGGAGTTGAGCCAAGTTTTTAGTTGAGTGTGTGTGTATGTGTGTGCGCGCGTGTGTGAATATTCTGACAAATACATATGTTTGCATAGGTGAAACTACTGATGCGAGTACTGGTTAAAAAAAACTGGTTCCAAAAGACCGGTTCGGGACGAAAAACCGGTTTAAAAACCGGTTCGAAATTTTGAACCGGTTCTTAACTCTAGTATTTGCCGTGAAATATTGTCGATAGAGCGACTGTTTTTATGGTGAAATAGTGTCGCGTAGCGATCGTATTTGCTGTGAAATAGTGTATTTGCTATGAAATAGAGCGACTGTTTTTATGGTGAAATACTGTCGCGACACTATTTCACCATAAATCGTGTCGCTAGCGATAGGATCAACGGTGAAATGCTGTCGCAGGGACCGGCAAAACAATAACACGTGCAGCCTGGCGTCTCTACATATCTTTACCAAGCTTGCCGGTCTGCCTGCATGCCCGCCTGTCTCACTTTCTCTTTTTCTCTATCTGTCTCTCCGTCAGTCTGTCTGTCTCTCTCTCACTCTCTCTCTCTCTCTCTCTCTCTCTCTCTCTCTCTCTCTCTCTCTCTCTCTCTCTCTCTCTCTCTTTCTCTCTCTCTCAGTCTGTCTCTCTACCTCTCTCTCTCTCTCTCTCTCTCTCTCTCTCTCTCTCTCTCTCTCTCTCTCTCTCTCTCTCTCTCTCTCTCTCTCTCTCTCTCTCTCTCTCAACTTTTCAAATAGCAAGCTATGGAAGGACATCCGATATGATCCTAAAAATAAAAATAATAATACTTGAAATGTAATTGTGCATCATGTATTATCTTCATTTCGAAAACAATATTTCACAAACACTAAATGGATTGTGTTATTAATCCATAAAGTCTTAACTATGCAATGTACCACACCATAACAATTTTTAAAAAAATTGTTTTGTAATAATGTTTTTCTTCTTGATTGTTTTTTCTCGTAATATTTGTAAAGCGCTCTGAGGATGACTTTTTTTTTTATCATCGAAGAGCGCTATAGAAGCCTTATTTATTATTATTATTATTATTATTCCATTATTATTATTATTATTATTATAACTTGCCACAATTGCCCAAATCAGTTTCTTCTTTAATCCCTCATGTCATGTCCCCCTCCCCCACTCTCTCTGAGCAAGAAAAGCACAACTGATTTGATTGACAACAGCACAGAGATCAAAAGGTGAATGCACACACACACACACACGCGCACATGCACGCACACACAACCACACACACACACACACACGCACGTACGCACACGCACACACATACACACACTAGCGCGCACACGAACTTTGATCCATTCTTTGCAGTCTTCCAAACGCATTTTGGGCTTTGGGAATGGGGAAAACATAACACCCCGATAACGTTCTGGACATCGGGGATCGTAGTTGCATTCCCCATAGTAACAATGCTTTCCAGGCATAACGAATCGTAGCAAAAATCAGTAAAAATGGTAATAAATGAGCCTACTTTATTCTTCCGCCAACCAGAAAAAGGGTTTGTTTTGCCGGGCATAGCGTTGGGCTCTGCGGCCACGTGCGATGTTAATTATATCTAGCACGCGGGTTCGCTGCGCGAGTCGGTTTGACTGACACTTGCAGTAAGAATGCCATTCTTAGAATTTTAGAATGGACGGGTGTCTTGCTAACCACTCCCTCTCTCAGCTTGTAACCGAGCCTACACACAACAAGGGCCACATCATTGACTGGCTTATCCCGCGTGTATCCGACCAACTTGTTTCATCAGTGTCAGTATCTAAGATCCTTTCCTCTGACCATTTTGCCGTCCTCGCCGTTCTGAATCTGTCCAAAACTCCCAGAAATAAACGTACGGTCACACGCCGCAATCTCAAGTCTATAGATATCAATACATTTAGTTCAGAGGCAACAGAACTCCTTTCTAACATGAGCGTTTCCGACGATCCTGCCTCGACTTTCAATTCAACTATGAGTAACTTGCTTGATAAACACGCTCCCCCATCCATTCGTATTGTGCCCGATCGCCCCTGCGCTCCCTGGTACACGCCTGAACTTAGAGTAAGTAAACGCACTAGTCGTAAGGCTGAGCGTCAGTGGCGGGCCTCAAAACTAGAAATACATCGTCAGATATATCAGTTTCTTCGCAACATCTTCACTCTTCTTCTGGCCAAGGCAACAACAAACTATTTTTCATCGAATCTTCTTGAAGCCAGCACAACAAAGGTCCTGTTTTCCACCATGTCTGATCTCCTAGGCAATAAGAAATCAAGTCCTCTGCCATCAAATATCAGTCCTGACAAACTGCCAAGAAACATTTTCC
>CM065681.1:72126295-72131295 GCA_017654935.2 Phymorhynchus buccinoides
GATTTATCGGTTATGAAGTTTCATTCTCTCTTTGTCTTTGTCTCTGTGTCTCTGTCTGTTTGTCTGTCTGCCAGCCTGACCTTCTGTCTGTCTGTTTGTTTGTTCGTCTCTGTCTACCTCTGTTTCTGTATCTCTTTATTCTCACCCTTTTTCGGTACTCTCCCTCTCTATATGTCTCTAACTTTCTTCTTCTGTCTCTCTCTCTCTCTCTCTCTCTCTCTCTCTCTCTCGTCTCTCTCTCTCTCTCTCTCTCTCTCTCTCTCTCTCTCTCTCTCTCTCCTCTCTCTCTCTCTCTCTCTGTCTCTCTGTGACTCTCTCTCTCTCTCTCTCTCTCTCTCTCTCTCTCTCTCTCTCTCTCTCTCTCTCTCTCTCTCTCTCTCTCTCTCTCTCTCTCTCTCTCTCTCTCTCTCTCTCTCTCTCTCTCTCTCTCTCTCTCTCTCTCTCCGTCTCTCTGTGACTCTCTCTCTCTCTCTCTGTCTCTCTCTCTGTGTGTCTCTCTCTCTCTCTCTCTCTCTCTTCTCTCTCTCTCTCTCTTTCTTATTTAGTCTCTCTCTCTCTCTCTCTCTCTCTCTCTCTCTCTCTCTCTCTCTCTCTCTCTCTCTCTCTCTCTCTCTCTCTCTCTCTCTCACACACACACACACACACACACACACACACACACACACACACACACACACACACACACACACACACACACACACACACACACACACACACACACACACACACACACACACACACACACACACACGTACACACATATACACACGCGCGCGCGCAAGCGCTTCTCAAGTCTATTAGCTAGCGCCACGAGGTCCACTTTTCTCATTTAAAGTTTTAGTATTAAATTACAACCCTATTTTCTATACCTTCAATCACGTTTCGAGCTTTACTAAGCAAGTTTCACAACTTAATTATTAAAATTAGAATTCCTAACGATGTTTTTGTTTTCAAAGCAGTGCACGTGCTATGAACAACGACATGATTCGAGAACAATTATTTGTTCTTCATTTCCTTGTTTTTCTTCCTTTGCTCTGGATCAAGGTTCTTCTGTGTGAGCACTGCATTTTCGGGGAGATACTGTTTTGCCCTGGGGTGTTTTTTGCCCTATCACGGCGAAACCAAGCTGCGTCAACCCCGCAGTGGCAGTGCCGTTTCGCCCTGGCAACCCATGTCATTTCGCCCTGTCGCTTTTCGCCATGTTTCCATTCTGTTCTGTCTCTCGCGTTCACTGTGAATTGTCCTCGATGGCTTGGAGTCAAAACGGACTATCTTTAGATAGTCCATTGACTTATTATTGAAATTATTGCAAAAACTAATAACTTGCATAAAAAACGTCTGCAGGAATATAAAAAGCATAATCTCCATTCTATATTATTTGCATCTTTTTTAAATACAGGTTCTTAGGTTTTTCAATAACATCAATAATAAGTCAATAGACTATCTAAAGATAGTCCGTTTTGACTCTAAACCATCGTCAGTCTGATTCTATCTCTCGTGGAAATAAGCTGAACAGTTTGATTGATTTGCCATCCTGAATTTTCCAGTGTGTGTGTGTGTGTGTGTGTGTGTGTGTGTGTGTGTGTGTGTGTGTGTGTGTGTGTGTGCGTGCGTGTGCGTGTGCGTGCGTGCGTGCGCGTGCGTGTGCGCGTGCGTGCGTGCGTGCGTGCGTGCGTGCGTGCGTGCGTGTGTGTGTGTGTGTGTGTGTGTGTGTGTGTGTGTGTGTGTGTGTGTGTGTGTGTGTGTGTGTGTGTTTGTGTGTGTGTGTGTGTGTGTGTGTGTTCTCCTGTTCATCCGATAATGCATCCTCATCTGCTGTGTAGTTGGCAATTGTTATAACATGTACATGTCTCTGTACACGTGAACATTTTGTCACTCTTTCCGCATGGCAACACAGTGATAGCTATACTCATAAAGGTATGAATACCCGTTGTTAACATTTTTCATTGTTTTCCCATGGCAATACAGTGATATGCCAGTCATAAGATTACTTGCATGATATCACTGTGTTGCCATGGGAGAAGAGTGGAAACTGTTCACGTGTACATAGAACTTGACAGGGTGCAAAACGACGTGAGCATATGTCTTGAAAAAAGTTACTTCTTCTTCTTCTTCTTCTTCTTCTTTTCTTCTTCTTCTTCTTCTTCTTCTTCTTCTTCTTCTTCTTCTTCTTCTTCTTCTTCTTTATCTTCGATCGCTCAGACAGTTTCCTGTCAATTATGAGCGCAGATGCGTCATGCTGCCGTTAAGCGCCTAACTAAGAAATAGATAGGCCCAGCAAGTCCGACTTCGACTAGAGGAAATGTTTTGGAAAGTGTTTCGAGAGAACAAACGGCAGGAGAATGGGACCGGTAAGGCAGAAAGATAGTAGATGACAGTAAGCAAAGGGAAAAGGCAGAGTCAAAGAGAGTGACAGATTAGAGGAAGTTACAAGCACAGAACATCCAGAAGGTGGGGGAATTATTTATGCAAAAGGCCCCCCGGTATCCCCACGGGGGAAAAGTTACTCAGGTTCATGTTAACTGCTAAAACTGGGTTTTTTTTAAAATAGATATCAGATGCTTATTCCCTGATCTGATGGTTTGTTCCCATCACTCTGAGAGTGAGTTGACGACAACAGCCCTAGCTAGTCTCCAGCTTCAGTCAGTTTGATTATTGAGCTGTCGATGTGGATCTGGTTAGCAAGAGAAGATGGCTGAATTCCACGTGTTGACAACGAAACGTGGAGGGAAGACATTGATTATCGATGGCTATCGATGTCGATTCCAACAGACATTTGAGGCCAAAAAACCCACATTGGAAATGCGTTGATCGTGAATGTCCATCCTGTTACCACACAGACGTGGATATAGTGCATCTCATCAAGGTAAATGCTCCCTCAAACCATACTTTTATCAATTTTAAAAAAAATGGGTAGGCGCTGCACTTGCGGCGACGCTCTCTCCAGGGTGAGAGCAGCCCGAATTTCACAGAGATAAATCTCTGTGACTAGAATATACCAAATACCAAAATACATTTTAATGTTGATAACCTCTATTGAAATGCGTTGAATTTCTATTGAAATATGTTTAGAGGCAGGACGGCAAAATGGGAACAGGGCAAAACGAAACAGGGCGAAAAGACACTGCCATAATCATCAAGGCGAAAGGGGAACAGAGCAAAATGGGCCAGGGCGAAATTGAACATGACGAAACGGGACTTCCCCGCACTTTCAACTGCTTCTGTGCTTCTTCTTTCTTTCTTTTTTTTATCCCCCGAGGCACGTTTTCAGTTTCAATGAGTTTCAGATTTTGCACTTTAAACGGCTCGGGTTGGAAACTTCCGATTCAAAGCAATGGCCAAGAGAGGGCAAAGAGGGTCGTCTTTTCCCATCTCCTGTTTTTAACTTCCTGAAAAGCTGATGAGGTTGAAAGAAAGGGTGGTGTTATTTTGTCCATCAAAATTAACCCGTTGTCCGTGTGTCGGTCGGTTTGTCTGTCTGTTTGTCTGTCTTCCTGAATGTGTGACCTAGCTATATTGCCACGTGGTTTTGTGTTTTATCTTCAGTCTCCTCTCTTTTTAACCCTTTCACCGCCAAAGTCACATTTTAGCACCACAGTGATTTAACACCTATGTCACTAAAAGGCATCAAATTGGGTTCTGTTATCCAAAGAAGACCCTATTGTCTTAGTTTTGGGAAGTAAGGATAGACCTTATTGTATATGGGTCACAAAAGAATCCCCAATACTGCAGATGGATTTAATGGAAATGTTTGGCTGAAATATGGCTGGCGGTGAAAGGGTTGATCTTCTATAGCTGGACTCTGAGGACAGATTGTGAACGTAGACTAAATGTTCCCGGAGACTTCTTCGCATCTCGTACATACACGGAGCACAAGACAAATGACTATGTCAGGCAAAAAGTGAACACGACCTGCTCTCAGAGTCCAGGTAATGTAATGCCCAAACCGGATACACATAGGCATTGCGCAACCAACGAACCAAAGAAGGAAAATATGTGACCCAGCATGCACCACAAAAGGGACATTAAGTCATTGGGCTAGTTTGTCACAACAGGCTTGTAAAGTCAAAAATCCAATTTTGTATCAGCTTTGAGCTATGGGTATTTTCGTGCTCTCGGACATCTCATATTTCATAGTGTATAAAGGACAATCATTGTTATGGTCTCTAAATACTCCAAAAAGTGCTTTCAAATTAGTAGGTTGATGCATTTTCTTCAGCTTGGTTAAACTTCAGACTGTGATTTATCAAAACGGCTGACAGTCACCCCACCAACTTTAAACGCTCATTACTCTAAAAACAGAACGAGTTACAGTAATGGTTCTTATAATTATCATTTGAAAGAGAATTGTCCGAGGTTTCTAACTGTACCATTTTCTCAGAATGGTCATTTGACACTTAATGTCCCTTTCGTGGCAAGAGGACATTAAGCAAGAAAGTTCGCCTACCGCTTTTCACTCGTAATCATTATCCTTGTTTCATACTACAACGGCATTTATGAAAGGGAAAAAAAAGTCCCCAAGCCACATAACCATTAGCTGGGGTCGTGTCCAGTTCATGACTAGCTAGCCACACAGAGTGGACACACTAGAGAGCAGCGGTCAAGCCAGCCTGAAGGACACGATAATTAGCGAACTGTTCCGGTCATCCACAATAGGCAGTGTCCATTCGAAGAGTTACCAATATCCGCTTTGGTCAAGCTACTTTTGTCCTTCACTTAGTACGTTGTGAGCACCTCAAAAGAAAGCGAGTAAAACATATATATATCTATCTGAACACGGATTTTCTTTTAAGGACAACATAGACAAATATCAGGGGTGGGGGTGGTGGGGGGGGGGGGGGGGGGTTGTGGGCAAACGTGTATCAACACCGTCGTTGTTGTCATCGTCTTTGTCATTGTTGTCGTCGGTCATTAGTCGCATCTCTTTATTGTTGTCACGTCGTCGTCGTCATCATCATCATCATCATCATCATCATCATCATCATCATCACCATCATCAT
>CM065681.1:72138795-72143795 GCA_017654935.2 Phymorhynchus buccinoides
CATAACTATTTACATACACACATGCTTTTACACAACATTGATACATGCATGCATAAACTCTCACACTTGCAAATATTCATGCACGCTTTTGAGAGATATGAGAGAGAGAGAGAGAGAGAGAGAGAGAGAGAGAGAGAGAGAGAGAGAGAGAGAGAGAGAGAGAGAGAGAGAGCAAAACGATCAAAATAAGACCGAGCAAAGCGGGAGCACGGTTTTATCACACGTATCATAAACAAATAAAAACATTTGTCAGACAAAACATGAAAAGGGTTGTGCTTGAAACAATGCACAGCCTACCTTCTAGGATGGTTCACTTTACATGCAGCATTATCTAGCAGATGACAAGAGAGTCAACCTCAATCAATCAATAATTTATTGTCCCAATCTTATTACAACAAGGAAATTTGTCTTGCAATCGATCAATACCAACACAAAAAAAATATTAAAAAATGCAATAAATGCGAACACCCATGGTGTCTGTACACGTGAGCACCCCCACCCCCACCACGGCAACAGAGCGACAGGCCAGTCAACCTTCATAATCACCAAAATCATCTCACAAGTTAGTTAGCTGCCGCGAACAAGTTATTATCAAATCGTACACTTCTACTAAAAAATATATTATTAAAGTAGAGAAGCACCAAGAACAAACTGTACTGCAATAGGTAGATTGCGTGTGCGCGCGCATGCGTTTGTCTGGATTCGACAGACACAAACAGAAAGAGAAACGTGTTGTCGGAATAGCGAATTGTCGGACTAGATGTATCATGGATTAAAGACAATTAGTATGGGTCCAGCGGTCCATGCGAATAAAGTATGTACATAAAGCATTCACATTTCCCAGCGCGCGGATATAACAATACCATCCCTTCTAATTCTAGATAGCAGAATTTATAACAGATGATATTCGTTCCGGAAGAAATAACGATATATTTTGTTTTTGCGCCTCCCTGCAGGAAATGAATAAAAATACCTCGACTATGTTTGGTTGTCTTGCGTCAAAACGATTTCACATTAATTGCAGAACATATTGCAGAGTATTATTACTGTCGAATGCGTTTAGTTACATTTGGTCAACATTAGTCAATAACGCCCTCGTCTGTGTGTGTGTGTGTGTGTGTGTGTGTGTGTGTGTGTGTGTGTGTGTGTGTGTGTGTGTGTGTGTGTGTGTGTGTGTGTGTGTGTGTGTGTGTGTGTGTGTGTGTGTGTGTGTGTGTGTGTGTGTGTGTGTGTGTGTGTGTGTGTGTGTGTGCGTGTGCGTGCGTGCGTGTGTGCGTGTGCGTGCGTGCGTGCGTGCGTGCGTGCGTGCGTGCTGCATATGTGTGTGAGTGTGTGTGTATGTGTGTGTGTGTGTGTGTGTGTGTGTGTGCGTGTGCGTGCGTGTGCGTGCGTGTGCGTGCGTGCGTGCGTGCGTGCTGCATGTGTGTGTACGTGTGTTTATAATGCTGTAGACGTATTCAACAAGAGTAGGATGTTGGTAATAACGATGTTTGAGTCGTTGTAAGGAATTGTAGTTGATAATATGTTACATTTATATGAAAACAGTCTCCGTTTATATACCGGTACATTTTCATTTCGTATCCTTTTCAACTCTATAATTTTTGTTTTATTTACAATATGATCAGAACTGTTAAGGCTGATTCTTAGAATATCATTTCATAAAGCGTAACAAATTGCATTGTTGCACCTGAATGGAAGTTAAAATAAGCTGAAAGACTTAACGGAATGCATTACGAGTGATAACCCTTGTCCAAAGCTTTAATCAATATCATTACCAGTTCTTGAACTTCTTAGTGTTCTCGTTCCCATACAGACAAAAATACTGGCAAATAAAACAAAGACGCACACAAAAACCGCAATCTCTTTGGCTTAGGTAAAAAATAAAACATTACAAACAAAATGCTAAGAAGATTACAATATCAAAGAAGGCAAAAATAATGTGCTGACATTTCAATTTCCCACCCGGAAAAAGAAAATCTTACTCCCGTCAAAACAGAAATAGAGTGCAAATCCCCTGTATTTTCCACACAAAAAAGAAGAAAACATGATAGAAGAAAAGGATAAAAGTAAACTAAAAGGGAAAATATCACATTAAACGAATGCACAGAAACTGTGTCTGTGGTACGTTTTCCTTTACTTTATTTCCAGTGGTTCCAGTCCAGGTAAGGCCTGTATTGTTTTTGTCATATTGTATACCACAAGCACGTGTTCTCTTCCAGAAAATATAATTCCTTGTGGTATGACTATAATCAAACAGCCATAATCGTTAATTAATTACAATGCTTGCATGCTGGATAGCCTGGACCTGTAAAATAATTGGTGACTATAATCGATTTATAATCGCGTGAACAATGTGTATTATTGTTGTTGTTGTTGATGTTCTTCTGAACATAACTTGACTGATTATATATCAGATTTGTAATATTTAAAGTATTTTATTATTCAATTTTCGATATTTGAAGTTAGCTTGATAACGTTGATGTAAAAATATATCACTAACTTTGTTATTCAAGTTTCCAATTGCTCACGAAAATTATTTTCTTACTTGCTCTTTGCTAACTTATTTTGATTGCTTATGCCATTGTTTATTTATGGCTGTTTTCAATTGCTGTCATATGCAATACACATGTAGATAGCGAGCACACTATAAGCTTCCAGCCTGTTGCTGCTCAGTTATGTTGACAATGTATTGATGTACATGCGCCCTGTTGATCTGAATAATAAAATATGTAAGCCAACAATACGACACGACAACGAACAAAGAGACACAACAAGGCCTACCGATCTCCCGGACCTTTACCTTAACCTTGCTCGGTATGCCATCATCCGAACGGGCATAAGCCACAGTACCTGCATGCCAAATTTGAAGACTCTGAGACCAACGGTGTGGACGTTATTATTGCCCCTTAAAGATTTTCGGTTTTCAAGGTCGAACGCCAAGGTCAAGGTCAGGACGGCGAAAAGTTTTGCGCGGATGCCTTCCTCTCATGGTGACACACCACCACACACAATTTGAAGCGATTCGGTCAAGCGGTTCGGGAGATATCCTTGGGACAGACAGAAGAAAAAAACACAAACAAACAAACAGACAAACGAACAAACAAAGAAACAAACCGGAACGAAAACATATTCCTTTGCGATCTACGATCGGCAAAGGACAAAAATGTAGAGGAAGAAAATATAAAGAAGAGATAGATCTGACCTGATGGAGTTGACATTGGGGGAGCTTTTGAACTTTTGTCCTTCTTCAGATGGGGGACAGGCAGGTGAGTCACTCACCCGCGGAAGAAGAACAAAAGTTCGAAAGCTCCCCAATGTCAACTCCATCAGGTCAGGGCTGCATTTCTCTAGATAACGGTCGCCGCGCGAATAACGCTTACGCCAAACGGGGTCCAAGAAACACTTTAGAAAACGTTTGCCGAAGAATATTACAAGCTCTTGTCTGATTGGTCCCCCAAAAAGTATTATTTTAAACAAACTTTAATGGACCAATCAACAACAAGAAATGTATTCACCCCCTACTAGTTCTGAATAGTTCGCCGCTTGCTCGGTGTTTGGCGAGAACAAAACGCCACGCGAACTATCGGTAAACGAAGGGTGTTTCTTAGACCGTTTTTTGCCGATTTGAGCGAGCGCAACGTAACGTTAGCCCTTGGGAAACGGCCCCCGGATCTACCTCTTCTTTATTTTCTCCCTCTACCTTGCTTCGAGACCTGGCACTCACCCCTTTTCAACCACTGCAAAGGGAAACAAAATAATATGACAAAATGAAAAAGGCTATGTACATTGTTGTCATTTTGTTTGGACAGGAGGTTAAGAAAATATGCGACACAAAGAACACGTAGGATGTAATATGGATTTTTTTTTTTTAAAGCAAACAAAAACAAACATGTACTGACATTTCAATTCCCCGCCTACGGATGGATAGCGAAAGGTATTATTTTGGTATTTTGATATATTCTACATTCTAGTCACAGAGACTTACCTCTGTGAAATTCGGGCTACTCTCCCCCGGAGAGCGCGTCGCCGCAAGTTCTGCGCCTACCCAATTTTTTTATATTTTATTTTGGGGGGGCACGGAGTGAGGAGGGAGTGTGTGCACACTTGGAAAACCTAGCTACCAATTTGGCCATACCAGGCAGCGGGATTTCTCCCTGCTCTTACCGACTTTCAATTGCCGTGGGAGTTTGACGTGCGTAAAGCGCACGGGTCAGACTAGCTTTAAGTCCCCCATCCGAAGGATTCGAAGTTCAGTTCGATATCCCTGTCAAACTAGAAAGAAAGGGCGAGGTCGTGGGATTCGAACCCGGGTCACTCACGTTGCAGTCACGCATTACATTTGGCAGGCGAACGTCTTAACCACTCTGCTACTTCCTCCAAATCGATGGAAAGGAGTGCATCAGAAACGTGTACATATAATATTTGATACGTAGTCTGTGTCAGGTGGTCGGCTAAGATGTCTGGAAGATGATCTGATTCGATTATACATATATATATATATTACGTCAAAGCTGCTTGGGGGCTCTTTCTCAGAGGTCTCTCTCTCTAGAGCTGCAACAATGTCAGGCTGAACCTCAAGAACGTTGATACTGGGGCATCTGTCAGAATCTTCAGCTTCTTCAATGTGCTGAAGACATGCTTCAAGTTCCTCATCACAGAGAAGTTCTGAATGATCAGATGTGTTGCTTTCAGCCTGTGTTGTCTTGGTAAGGCAAGCCAGCAGATCAGATTTCGTCCCAAGACGCAGCTTGCCTCTGCCAGAGAGCGCAGGAGGGCATGGGTGATTTTCATGCATGCACGTCTTTATGCTGTGCCACAATGTACAGTCGAGAGAACAGGTCCACATCTGTCCTCAGTGTTGCGATCTTGTCAGCTACTCACAAGTCGAAATACGCCGTCTACTGTACCCCAAACGTATTTCTAACGTATGAGTAACGTATTTGACGTCTTCCGGGCGACCATAGAACTTATTGAACGTGTTTCTAACTTACAGCTACTGT
>CM065681.1:72148795-72151295 GCA_017654935.2 Phymorhynchus buccinoides
CACGATTCAAACGGTGTTTTTTGTTTCGTAAGCATGACACAATACTAAGAAGTGAGTCTATAGTATGATAGTTGTTCGGTTGTGTGTGTGTGTGTGTGTGTGTGTGTGTGTGTGTGTGTGTGTGTGTGTGTGTGTGTGTGTGTGTGTGTGTGTGTGTGTGTGTGTGTGTGTGTGTGTGTGTGTGTGAGTGTTGCGTCCGTGGTCTAATCTCCAAACTATAATGTTGGCCTTTTCTCGGGAAATAGAACGGTATACATTGTTCAAACTTTGCACACATATAGATGTCTATGTCTATGTGATGTACTTTAGACACCCCCCCCCCCCCCTCCTCAATCTTTGCTTGTTGTTGCCTCACTTGTTCCTGTTCGAGTGAGCCTTGAAGTCTTTGCCTCTTGTTTGCATTACCTATTAATTACATAAAAGGCGAATCACCCGCTTAGTCAATTAACAGTATTACCATTAACACAATCTGATTGATCCCAACACGTCACTGTAACTGTATTATGCCATCCACAGAATAGAATCATCCTACCATACTGAGACAAGACGAAAGTGTCGATAGAAGACCGATTAAGGAAAACACTGGATATTTTTGTACGCATGTTTTATATATACGTTGCTACCGACCACAGCATAGATTGTTCCTACCTACTCGAAGAAGACGAAAGCGTCGATAGACTAATTAATTAAGAAACAAACACTGGGTACTTTTATGTAAGCACGTTGTCCCAAAATAGATGTCCATACCGTTTTGAGCATGCCTGAAATAAGATACGAATATATCTGGCTCACATTAGTACGCTTTTTATCTGCATCGACGAATCAATTATGAAGAAGAGGAAGAAGGAGGAGGAGGAGGAGGAGGGGGTGAGGAAGAGAAAGAGGTGGGGGACAAAACGAAGAAGATTATCAAGATGATCATGATGATCATGATGATGATCTTGATGATCATGATGCAGACAAGGATGATGATGATGATCGCACTCACACATACCCACAAACGCGCGTGCACATACACACGCGCGAGCGCTCGCGCGCACACAAGCGAACGCACAGGTGCACAGATTTTCTTTCACCGCGCAGTGAGAAGTTGAAGTTACCAATTCTGGCTCTCCACGCGTCGATACCAATCATTTCTGGTTGTTTCACGGTAGCACACAACTAGAGCACTGTTGTCGTACCAATCTGAATGATGTGCACACTGTCCAAACTCTATTTACATGGAATTTTGTCGGGACTCACAGGTAACACGCTTCGCCATGTTGCGCCTGCGCCCCCCCAGAGAGAGAGAGAGAGAGAGAGAGAGAGAGAGAGAGAGAGAGAGAGAGAGAGAGAGAGAGAGAGAGAGAGAGAGAGAGAGGAGAGAGAGAGAGAGAGAGAGAGAGAGAGAGAGAGAGAGAGAGAGAGAGAGAGAGAGAGAGAGAGAGAGAGTTGAATTGAATTGAATTGAACCTTTATTTTGCAACGGTAAAAGTATTGGCATACAGTAGCCATTTTTCATACTTGCCGTTAACATACACAAACAAATAAATGAAGAGAGAGAGAGAGAGAGAGAGAGAGAGAGAGAGAGAGAGAGAGAGAGAGAGAGAGAGAGAGAGAGAGAGAGAGAGAGAGAGAGAGAGAATTGAATTGAATTGAACCTTTATTTTGCAACGGTAACAGTATTGGCATACTGTAGCCATTTTTTCATACTTGCCGTTAACATACCCAAACAAATAATGAGAAGAGAGAGAGAGAGGAGAGAGAGAGAGAAGGAGAGAGAGAGAGAGAGAGAGAGGAGAGAGAGGAGAGGAGAGAAGAGAGAGAGAGAGCGAAATGCAAAAGCATACACGCACGCGCGCACATGCACGCACACAACATCCGTTTAAATCTTTACATATGTAAATACAACGCCCGAGTTGTAATTCTTATAATCACAAACTGCCTTATATTAATGCCAACGAGAATAATCCTAAAGTTGACACAGAACTATTGTTGGCCACGGTCGTTGCATTAAATCCGCTCAAAGGTTTATCCCTAAAACTCACAGACGCACAAGATTTACCTTAATCGCTGTAAGGTCATTAAACGTAGGTGGCTCTTAATCCCTCTCTTTGCTAATCCCTCTAAGATCTAACGGATTTCATTTTGTAGAGTTATGTACGTATTCGATGATTCCGATTTGGTTTCGATCCAGATTTGAAGCGCATTGAATAAGTAGACGGTAAGTGGATGATTTCATATATTATTTTAGTAGGCCTACTTTGTTGTTTGGATAATATTATGAATGTGCACGACATTATTTTCAGTAATGAAAAAATGAGGCATTAAATAAGAAGAAATAAAATATGGAAAGAAAGTTTGGTGAAAATTATTTTTTGGTTTCAGAAATTGCTTTGATGTCTGATGTTGATAATGTTTGTCATTCGTTTTGCGTTTTAGCTGTTCTATCTGTCGTGTGTTTGTTTGCTCATACAATGTTAGAATAGTTGCTCAAGTTCCCCTTGCTCAGCTCAGTTCT
>CM065681.1:72163795-72166295 GCA_017654935.2 Phymorhynchus buccinoides
CGTGATGCGCTATATGAGAGTCAAGGGCTTCACGCATTCACTACTACGTCTAGTTATTGTGTTTATGAGTTTCGTCTCTCATTGACTGTATTAAAGTTTTGACAACAATAGTATCATCATCTGTGTAACAGCAACAACAACAACATCATCTTCCCCGGTGACCTCCGCCACCTCTGCCCATTCTACCAGAATGCCCGCCAACTTCACCTTCCCTCCAGGATTCCCGGCCAACATTCCCGCCAACTTCACCTTCCCTCCAGGATTCCCCAACATTCCCGCCAACTTCACCTTCCCTCCAGGATTCCCGGCCAACATTCCCGCCAATTTCACCTTCCCTCCAGGATTTCTTAACATGCTCGCCAATTTCACCTTCCCTCCGGGATTCCCCAACATTCCCGCCAATTTCACCTTCCCTCCGGGATTCCCCAACATTCCCGCCAATTTCACCTTCCCTCCAGGATTCCCAGCCAACATTCCCGCCAATTTCACCTTCCCTCCAGGATTCCCTCGCCAATTTCACCTTCCCTCCGGGATTCCAACATTCCCGCCAATTTCACCTTCCCTCCAGGATTCCCCAACATTCCCGCCAATTTCACCTTCCCTCCAGGATTCCCAGCCAACATTCCCGCCAATTTCACCTTCCCTCCGGGATTCCCCAACATTCCCGCCAATTTCACCTTCCCTCCAGGATTTCTTAACATGCTCGCCAATTTCACCTTCCCTCCGGGATTCCCCAACATTCCCGCCAATTTCACCTTCCCTCCAGGATTCCCCAACATTCCCGCCAACTTCACCTTCCCTCCAGGATTCCCCAATATTCCCGCCAACTTCACCTTCCCTCCAGGATTCCCCAACATTCCCGCCAACTTCACTTTCCCTCCAGGATTCCCCAACATTCCCGCCAACTTCACCTTCCCTCCAGGATTCCCCAACATTCCCGCCAACTTCACTTTCCCTCCAGGATTCCCCAACATTCCCGCCAACTTCACCTTCCCTCCGGGATTCCCCAATGTACCTGGCAGGTTCACTTTTCCACCTTGGTTTCCAAACAACAACAACAACAACAACAACAACCGTAACAACAACAACAACAACAACAACAACAACCGCGGAGCTTCTCAGGTAAGTTATATTTTAGTTGTTCTTTCTAGTGTAAAATCTTATTTCAGCCAAATTCTCGAACGTGTTTAAGATGTTTGATAGGAGACAACAACAATTTTTAAGTCTTGTGTAAAAGCGTTTGGTGAGCAAAGGACCATAACTTTCTGATAAGCGTTTGGTCAAGTTAGGACTATGATTTGACCGCCAGGGGGCAGTCAAACCAGTAGGGGCTTAGCGCGCGATATTCTTAGTTGGGCGTAGTGAGAGAGAGAGAGAGAGAGAGAGAGAGAGAGAGAGAGAGAGAGAGAGAGAGAGAGAGAGAGAGAGAGAGAGAGAGAGAGAGAGAGGGACTCTGGCGGTAAAATGCACCTCCTAAGCTGCTCACTACATTGGATTGCATGATATTGTTTCTATTTTTACTTTTCTATTGACCTTTTATTAAACACTTTTGTGTTGACCTTTTATTATACGTTTTTGTATTAGCCTTTTATTGAATTTGTTTTTCTATTGACCTTTTTATTAAACACTTTGCTGTTGACCTTTTACTAAACTTTTTTTTGTATTGGCCTTTTATCGGACGCTCTTCTATTGACCTTTTAAATGAACACACTGAACCATTTTCACCTTTTTTCTGCAGGAAGCACAAGATGGTGGCGGAGACACAAACAAGGCCATCCTTACCACCTCCCCGAGCACCGCTCTTTTATTCTCCGTCCTGATGCTGCTGCTGTCTAATATAGCCCTGAAATAAATTGCTCCCAACCACGCTTGAAAGCAACGTCTTCGTTCTGTCAAGTACTATGGCCTTTGGGTTGTATGTGCAACCTATGTTGTCTAATACATTGTTGAAATTAATTGCTCTCAACCACGCTTGGAAGCAACGTCTTCGTTCTGTCAAGTATTGTAGCCTTTGGGTTGTATGTGCATCCTATGTTGTCTAACCCCTTGTTGAAATTAGTTGCTCTCAACCATAATTGAGAGCAATATCTTCATTCTATCAAGTACTGTGGCCTTTGGGTTGTATGTGCATCCTATGTTGTCTAAAACCTTGTTGAAATTAATTTATCTCAACCATAATTGAAAGCAATGTCTTCATTCTATCAAGTACTGCGGCCTTTTGCTAGTATGTGCATCCTATGTTGTCTAACCCCTTGTTGAAATTAGTTGCTCTCAACCATAATTGAAAGCAATGTCTTCATTCTATCAAGTACTGCGGCCTTTTGCTAGTATGTGCATCCTATGTTGTCTAACCCCTTGTTGAAATTAGTTGCTCTCAACCATAATTGAAAGCAATGTCTTCATTCTATCAAGTACTGCGGCCTTTTGGTAGTATGTGCATCCTATGTTGTCTAACCCCTTGTTGGAATTAGTTGCTCTCAACCATAATTGAAAGCAATGT
>CM065681.1:72176295-72181295 GCA_017654935.2 Phymorhynchus buccinoides
GCAATCGCACAAAGAAGCATCACGTCATCATTATCCTCCCAGAAACGTGATAATAATTTGCCACACTGATTCACACGCAATTGGGCTAACATACACATTCATTCGATCCCATTATCTAATTAATGTGAAAAGTTACTACAGAGATAAAGCTCTTTGAAACAAGTAGGTTTCCATTAAATTGGGTTTTGAAAGCGGGAAGTGCTGAATAATTGTGACGGGAGGTGAACAGGCAAGGAGTTCCAGACATTTTACCCTCATGATTTCTAAGGCTTCGTCGACAATGTCGTATGACCGCATTTTGCGTTTTCCGTAGGAGTCCGTGTAGCCGTAAACGATCTGTAGTTCTGGATGCACGGTCTGCATCTCCTCTATCCTGGGGTTGATGGCGTTGCAGAGGATGATGTCCTGAAAATATAACACGAAATATGGATCATCGGCAAACGTTAAGAAAAGCTCCCTCCTCTGTCCCAGCCATTCATTTCAGACGGTCTCCCTACCCCTCCCTCTCTCTACCCCTCTCTCTCGAGACAACCACCAACTGATCACTGATATCCAGGACTGTCTCGAGGTCATCTTCGATCTTCTTGGCTCTGGCAGCCGTGCTCAGTCTCTCGCTCGGTCTCTCCGTCAGCGCCTTGCTGCCGAACGAGTAGGAGGAATACAGGCTGAACGCCCTGTCTCTTTGAGCCATTCGTTCCAGACGGTTTCCGTTAGGGTTAGAGTTAGGAATAGGGTTTGGGATAGGGATAGGGATAGGTTTAGGGTCAGTTAAGTGTCAATCTCATAACATACCATAACTGTTATAATTTTTTTTTTGAATTAGACGGTTTCAGGTTAGGGTTGGGGTTTGGAATAGGGTTTGGGATAGGGTGAGGGATCAGTTTAGTGTCAAATACACACACAAATAAAAGCTAATGACAAAGCTGACCCTAAACCTATCCCTAAACCTATTCCTAACCCTAACCCTAACCTGAAACCGTCTGAAATGAATGAAAGGGGCAGAGGAGGGAGCTATGCTTAACATTTGCCGGACAATCTTGGTGGGGGGTTTTCAAAAGACAACACAGCCACAGCTGTTCCGTTGCATACAAAGTTGAGCTGTACAGTTAAATGATTGAATCTAGAAATCTTAGATAAAGCATACAACCAAGCATTTTTTGTCTCTTTAAAAAAAAATTTGGTTGTATGTTCTTTGTAGGTGATAATTGTCGGGGAAGACGGGGTAAAAAGCGCATGGGCGGGTAAGAACCCCCCCCCAATTATCTCATAAAATGAAGCAAATTTCAGCCTCATTTTACCCATGAGACGAGCGTTAATGTCTAGCATTCGTCTCATGGGCAAATGTGACTGAAATTTTCTTTATTTCATGAGATAATTGGGGTGGGCTTCTTACCCGCCCATGCGCTTTTTACCCCGTCTTCCCCTAATATATTTTTTCCATCAGATTTGCTTGTCTCACTTTGGTTCTGACCCACGCACTGCTAGGTGGATGGTATCGTAATCAACTTTGGTGGAGGGGAGTTAATTAGAAAAAGAGAGTAATTACCCTTTGTTCAATTTCGTTAAAAACAAAACTGTTGTTAAACAGTACCATGCAACTTATTTAGTAGAAAATGTTCTTAAGTATATAATACACTTTTTATCGAAACATAAATACAGAAAAATACCCATGGGTGAAAATCGGACACGGGAAACATAATATAACTAATTTTCCTACATACTAGAGTACTAACAGGTCTGTGCGTTGATGGGGTACGCGCGTACCACCCCCACCCCACCCCCCCTTGAAATCGTAGAGAAATCACGTCATGCTTGCGTCATTGTTGGCGTAATTTTGAGGGGTACGCAACTCCCATTCGTACTCTATACTCTAACATTATTCTTGACTGTTGTTTATGAAAAGTTTCTTAATATGTAAAATTGGCTTGACAAAAATCCTGAAACTAAACGTCCCTCCCGGAACAGCTGTGTGCAGCATGTAAGGAAAAAACCCAGACGAACATGGACAGGTGTAGATAGTCAGAAACAGATGGCAATGCCGAGTCGAAGTGCAGCTTTCTCTTTGGCTTTCTTGTACATACATCCTATGAAAACAAACACAACTCGGTCACAAACGGCCCGAAAGTCAATGGCACCAGAAGGCATTGCCAGTCACAGACAACTCTGCAAAAGCTGGAACCAAACTTCAGTCTGTATCCGTCACAAACAACACAAATTCGACACAGGTCAAACAAAGCGTCTTGACAGCAACGAAGCAGTTCACCAGCCCCCCAGAGAGAGAGAGAGAGAGAGAGAGAGAGAGAGAGAGAGAGAGAGAGAGAGAGAGAGAGAGAGAGAGAGAGAGAGAGAGAGAGAGAGAGAGAGAGAGTCCCAATTTACTAAAGTTCCACACGGAAGAGAAACAGACTGAGAGACAAATATGCAAAGAATCGGATTCGGATTAGGAAAGTTTATTCACACAAGCCATGGCCCCTCGTGAAGGGGTGGGGTGGGGTATTGTACACACGCATTGCAATGAAAACTGTAATTATTATGGACAAACTTATGAACGACAGAACTAGTAGTAGTAGTAAGGAGAAGAAAAAGGGGAGAATGTTGAGACTCTAACCGATAAATCCAGAAGTTTGAGGTTGATGTTCTGCAGCTTCTTCAGGAGGTCCACAGCCATCTCTGCCCCTGCGTCCGAGATGTTGTTCTTCCCCACCTGTGGTTTGGAACAGAAGATCCGCCATTACGTGCAATCGTCAATTTAACACCATAGACTTAACCCTAAAGAAACACCAGATCACGTGTCAAAATCACGGGTTTCACGGGTTTTCCCTCTTATAGCTGGTAACAAATCTTTTGACCCGGTTTGAATCCCATACAAACGTCCCCAAAGGGTCCTGTAACACCCACCCACCCCCCACAAAAAAAGAAATAGAAAACAAAAGAAAGACAGACAATCATACTTACTCTGTTGTTGTTCTAAGGTACATGTTCAAGGGAGCTTTGGCACTTTATTTTATTTTTTTGTAAACAGCTTCAGGCGTTGTTCCTGGACCCCAACCGGGGGCCTATACCCCTTGTTTGTACAAGTTCGCCTTTATGAACCTCCACCCACGGGTCTAGGCCACTTCCCCCCCCCCCCCCCCCCCGGACATTTTCCCTCGGACACTTCCCCCCTGCCATTTCTCCCCCGGACATTTGCCCCCCAGACCATTTGCCCCCCGGCCATTTGCCCCCCAGTCCATTTGCCCCCCGGACACTTGCCCCCTGTCCATTTGCCCCCCGGACCATTTGCCCCCCGTCCATTTGCCCCCCGGCCATTTGCCCCCCGGTCCATTTGCCCCCCGGTCCATTTGCCCCCCAGTCCATTTGCCCCCCGGACCATTTGCCCCCCAGTCCATTTGCCCCCTGGTCATTTGCCCCCCGGCCATTTGCCCCCTGTCCATTTGCCCCCCGGTCCATTTGCCCCCCAGTCCATTTGCCCCCCAGTCCATTTGCCCCCCGGCCATTTGCCCCCAGTCCATTTGCCCCCCGGCCATTTGCCCCCCAGTCCATTTGCCCCCCGGACCACTTGCCCCCTGGTACTTTTGCCCCCCGGACACTTGCCCCCCATTCCTGGGCGGACATTTCCCCCCTGGACATCCTCCCCACCCACCCTGTGTGTACGTATGTGTGTGTGTGTGGGGGGGCAAATGTCCGGGGGGGGGGGGATGGCAGGGGGGAAGTGTCCGGGGGGACAAATGTCCGGGGGGGGGGGGGGGGAAGTGGCCTGATACCTCCACCCACACACAGTATGCTCTATTCACGATGGCGACGAGGAGCAGACCCTTTAACATACCCTGAGAGTCTCCAGCGTGTCGTTCTTGCCCAAGCACTTGAGGAGGTCCAGGAAGCCCTGCGGAGACACCCTGTTGCAGGCGATGTTCAGCTCCTTCAGCACGTTGTTGTTCACCAGGGCCCGGCCCATGGCGCTCGCCCCTTCGTCCTCCATGCCGTTCCAGCTCAGATCCAGCACCTTGATCGACACGTTCTCCTGAGGAAGCAGGAGGAAGCAAAGTGGTTACGACGTTTCGCCTGCCAATTTCAATGCGTGAGTGACCCGGGTTCTTCTTCTCCTTCGATCGCTCAGACAGTTTCCTGTCAACTATTTATACAAAAGACCCCCGGTATCCCCACGGGGGGTACCCGGGTTCGATTCCCTGGCCTCGTCATTTCTTTCAAGTCTGATCGTAAACTCGAACTGAGCGTCGAGTCCTTCGGATGGGGGACTTGGAAAAACTAGTCTGACCCGTTGAGCTTTACGTATGTAAAACTCCCACGTGGCAGTTAAAAGTCGATAAGAGTAGGGAGAAATGAAATCCCGCTGCCTGGTATGACCGCGTTGATGGGTAAGCTACCCAAAGCATCCTCCCTCCTCACCCCGTCCCCCTTCCCCCAAAATACCAAAGAACAAGTCCTTGTGTTTGAAAGGAGGGAAATTAGGAGGATATTTCTCACCAATGCTTAGTTTTCTTTGGGATGTCTATGAGAGAGAGGAGAGAACTCAGAACTCCGAAATGTTTTAATGATTTAGGCCCACAGCCCCTATCATGACATGGCAAGAATAACATGACAAATATCAAATGAATAAACAATCAAATGACAACAAAATCGAATAAATAAATGAATAAGTAAATGCTACTTCAAGACATACATACCAACATAAATGCATAACTATTTACATACATACATAACTATTTACATACATACATAACTATTTACATACATTCATAACTATTTGCATACATACATGCTTTTACACAACATTCATACAGAGAGAGAGAGAGAGAGAGAGAGAGAGAGAGAGAGAGAGAGAGAGAGAGAGAGAGAGAGAGAGAGAGAGAGAGAGAGAGAGAGAGAGAGAGAGAGTATTACTTACAGCTAAGCCTTTTCCCAACATCTGAGCACCTTTGCCGCGGAAATGGTTCCAGCTCAAATCCAGTTCTTGGATACACCCGTTTTTCCGCTGCCAG
>CM065681.1:72201295-72203795 GCA_017654935.2 Phymorhynchus buccinoides
GATGCCGTCATGGTTCGCGTGAAATACTTCCGTCTTAAAATAATTCTACTACTTTTGCTGTATGGACCCAATGCATGAATTTCACGTGAATCATGACTCACATCGTAAACAATCGCATCGCATTGACAGCGAATCGTATGTAGTGTAGCAGACCCTATACGCTCACTTTTTGTGAGTGTATCGGTCCGTCTGTGTGTTGTCCGAAAATCATTCGCCGTAATCCCAGAAAAACGTAGGCCGTAGACCCATAGGCCTTATTTATGTTCTTGATCAAAATCACTCTAGGAGCGCAGTTCCAGCAATGAACCACGTAGAATGGAAGAAGCGATCAGCAAAGCGATCGTGACTAGGGAGAGGGCAGTGGCGTAGGAACAGGAGATAGGGGGGGGGGTATGGCTGTCCCTAGAGTACCTTTATAATGAGCAACTTAGGACGATGATTTGACCGCCAGGGAGCAATCACACCAGTTGGGGCTTAGCGCGTGATCTTCTTAGTTGGGCGTACTGGTTTGATTGCCCCCCTGGCGGTCAAATCATCGTCCTAAGTTGACCATTAAGGTACTCTAGCTGCCCCCTCCCACTCCCGGCTTAAAGGAGGGGGGAGGGCAGACTTGTCTTCCTGCTCCCCACTCCACGCCATTCCCCAATTTGAGAGAGAGAGAGAGAGAGAGAGAGAGAGAGAGAGAGAGAGAGAGAGAGAGAGAGAGAGAGAGAGAGAGAGAGAGAGAGAGAGAGAGAGAGAGAGAGAGAGAGAGAGAGAGAGAGAGAATACGAATACGAATGTTTTATTGAGGGTAAAAAGGATAAGCTACAATAGCTTCTTTACACCTTGCCCTCTCACTCACACATTCATGCCATGCATCAAGCAAAGAAAATTTGACATAAAACAATCAAGTCAAGAAAATGAAACAAAAATTGGCACATGAAATATTTGAAAAAAATGTTTTTTAATGGGAATTCAAGCAAACATGGTAACAATGGTGAACTTGAATTGGTAGTTTAAATTGAGTACGAAAAAAGGGAAACAATTTTGAGACAATGACAATTGTTCAGAATAAAACCACAAAAGAACCCCCAAAAAAATTATAGGATAACATGGGAATATGAGAGAGGGACAGAGAGAGAGAGAGAGAGAGAGAGAGAGAGAGAGAGAGAGAGAGAGAGAGAGAGAGAGAGAGAGAGAGAGAGAGAGAGAGAGAGAGAGAGAGAGAGAGAGAGAGAGAGAGAGAGAGAGAGAGAGAGAGAGAGAGAGAGAGAGAGAGAGAGAGAGAGAGAGAGAGAGAGAGAGAGATTTATAAGAATCTAGGCATAAACTGATGGCATTGGTAACGTTTGAAGTAAAACTCATTAATTAGCATTACTAATAAACAAGATATTCCATTAGGAGCGAGAGAGAGAGAGAGAGAGAGAGAGAGAGAGAGAGAGAGAGAGAGAGAGAGAGAGAGAGAGAGAGAGAGAGAGAGAGAGAGAGAGAGAGAGAGAGAGAGAGAGAGGAGAGAGAGAGAGAGAGAGAGAGAGAGAGAGAGACGCAGACGATTTATTCTGAAAGGCCATGGCCCCTTAGAAGGGGAATAAACAAAAAAATACAACACAAGCAAGTAAATTATATAGGGGAAGACGGGGTAAAAAGCGCATGGGCGGGTAAGAAGCCCACCCCAATTATCTCATGAAATGAAACAAATTTCATTCTCAATTTGCCCATAAGACGAGCGTTAATGTCTAGCATTCGTCTCATGGGCAAATTTGACTGAAATTTTCTTTATTTCATGAAATAATTGGGGTGGGCTTCTTACCCGCCCATGCGCTTTTTACCCGTCTTCCCCTAGTAAAGATGTACCAACTTTGCACTACTTCATAACGAACTAGAAATGTATTATTGTTTAACGTTTTAATATTAAAATGACAAGAAAACACACACAAAACCCACTAGTACTCAACCTATGCTGTGTAAACACTTCGTATTTTAAATGCTTTATGCAAATATACAGCAAGAGATTTTACAATATTTTGATTTGTTGATGCTAACAGTAACACTAGTCTAAATAAATAAACACGGCTCTCTAAAGTATTTATGTGGTAGCAATTCTTCTCTTAACTGCCTAAGACCTGGACACACAAGAACAAAATGTACCTCATTTTCTACGGCATCATGACATATTGGACATAGAAGATTATGAGCAAAAGTCTGCTTATATCTGTAATAATGAACTTGAATATCTGAAATACCTAAACGAAATTTGGTCATAATACGTTTTAAATGTCTGTCAATAGGTAAAGAAATATACGTAGGTAAGCAACGTACTTAACTGAATGTTCTATACAAAATATATCTATCGCTATCTTCAGTTTTACAATTCCAAATTTGACACTAATAATCAATCATTCTCTGCCGAAATGCACACACGAAGGCTCTTACATCTTCCACTCCTTCATTCATCCAAACATATCCAAAACCATATTCACATAATGTCATTCTTACATTAGAAACCCAGTTACTTTTG
>CM065681.1:72208795-72216295 GCA_017654935.2 Phymorhynchus buccinoides
ATTACAAAAACTAATAACTTGTATTAAAAAAAAAGGACTGCTGAAAAAAATAATATAAAAAGCGAAACCCCCTTTTTATATGTCTGCAGTCATTGTTTGATACAAGTTATTAGTTTTTTTTATAATAAGTTCAATAATACGTCAATGGACTATTTAAAGATAGTCCGTTTTGACTCCAAGCCAACGTAGGTCACGAAAACATCTATCAATGGAAGGAAAATCCCTGAAAACATAATGTCGAATTTGCGTGATGAAAAACTAACTCATTTATGCATAATCTCGCACACCTACAATTATAATAGGCCTACCCACGCATACATATATACACATGTACATATGCTTTTTTTAAGCACGAGCATACATTTGCACTACTCACACACAAACATTGATACATGGGTACACAAAGTCACGCGTTCCATACAGACACACACACACACACACGCGCGCGCGCGCGCGTACGCAAAAAACACCCACATTCACACAAGTGTGCACGCACACGCGCGCACACGCGCATACACACAGGCGAACTTCAATCATAATCTCTCCGGACATTCAACTCCAAACCAGTTCGCCTTACCCCTGTCACGCAGAAAACATCCCCGTCCGTTTGGACCCACCACCGTCACAGAACTCCACAAAGCAAATTAAAAGTGAACCAAACTGAGCGAAAGAACACATTCACAGTCTCCAAATGGTCAACAACAAAAACCAACCCAATCACATGTCGGAGAAACGCAAACTAAACCGTACGACATTTAATGCCTGCCGGTCAAAATGGTCGGCTTGGTCGTATTATTGGTACCTACACACACCCACACTGAGCACATAGGCGAGCGACTCGGGCGTAATCTCAGCCAGATCCTTCAACCTTCACGCCCCAAAGAATCCATTACGATTACTGAAACCGGCCAACAGGTCCACAGAGTCTCTGTTTAATTATTAGAAAAATAATCAATCCTTTCTCACCTGGGGCGGAGTTTCTCAAAGAAAGCGCTTTGTTACAATGTTAGAGCTCTCTATCTCTTCTCTAACATTTTCCCCTGGGCTGGGTGGAAAAAACCAGTGTATTGCTTATCTCATGCATCCCTGGTTAAATAACATTTCGTCTCTCTCTCTCTCTCTCTCTCTCTCTCTCTCTCTCTCTCTCTCTCTCTCTCTCTCTCTCTCTCTCTCTCTGTCTCTCTCTCTCTCTCTCTCTCTCTCTCTCTCTCTCTCTCTCTCTCTCTCTCTCTCTCTCTCTCTCTCTCTCTCTCTCTCTCTCTCTCTCTCTCTCTCTCTCTCTCTCCCCCCGACCACCTGTAACGCCTCTGGGCAAAAACTGAACGTAAACTATAATTCTAATAATCATAATTCTAATATTTGTGATTTGCGTCCACGGTTTTCTCTCCGTAATTCAGAAAGAAAAAAAATCAAATTGATGCAATGATAATTTTCAAACTTGTCTGAAAAAAACCACCAATCGAACGTACAGTTTTACTCAGAAACCATCAAAGCTTATGAATCATTTCAGTGCAAACGCAAAAGTACAATGAGCAGCTTAGGACGCGCATTTCACCGCCAGGTGGCAATCAAACCAGTAGGGGCTTAGCGCGTTATATTCTTAGTTGGGGGTAAAAAGAAAGAGAGAGAGTGAGAGGCTCATCTCCATCTATCTCTCTCTCCCTCTCTCTCTCTCTCTCTCTCTCTCTCTCTCTCTCTCTCTCTCTCTCTCTCTCTCTCTCTCTCTCTCTCTCTCTCTCTCTCTCTCTCTCTCTCTCTCTCTCTCTCTCTCTCTCTCTCTCTCTCTCTCTCTCTCTCTCTCTCTCTCCTCTCTCTCTCTCTCTCTCTCTCTCTCTCTCTCTCTCTCTCTCTCTCTCTCTCTCTCTCTCTCTCTCTCTCTCTCTCTCTCTCTCACCTAAGAACTAAGAATATCACGCGCTAAGCCCCTACTGGTTTGATTACCACCTGGCGGTGAAATGGGCGTCCTAAGTTGACCAATTCCGATTACGCCCTCTGCCATTTTGCCACTTTAAATCAAACGACCTCCAATGACAGTCACAAAAAGCAATCCGAGCGCTCAAGATCGACGCGCTAGTGCGCAAAGCGTCAACACAACGATTCCACTAAACAACCCACCCCCAGCCAAAGCGGAGTTTGTGCTTAATAAGAATAATCATAAAAATAAATCCCTTCTGACCCGGCCAGGGGTTTAGGATTTGGTCTTGGAGATCATCGGGCAGCGAGGGAGGTTAGACTGGTGAGGGGTAGTAAGTAAGCCTGGTTGGAACCAACCAACACAGGTTGCATAGGGACACTTATAGGGGAAGACGGGGTAAAAAGCGCATGGGCGGGTAAGAAGCCCACCCCAATTATCTCATGAAATGAAGCCAATTTCAGTCTCATTTTGCCCATGAGACGAGCGTTAATGTCTAGCATTCGTCTCATGGGCAAATTTGACTGAAATGTTCTTGATTTCATGAGATAAATGGGGTGGGCTTCTTACCCGCCCATGCGCTTTTTACCTCGTCTTCCCCTAAGGGCCAGCCACACGTCCACTAAAATCGCACGACTGTACGATACGATTCGAGCACGTGATCTCGATGCGCGCCAATCGCATTATTTGTTCTTGGAGACCACACTAGCATACGATTCGATCCCCTACAATGCGATGCGATTGTTAGGATCGATGTATTTGAATCATGATTCACCGTGACATGCTTCCGTCTAGAAATAATTCTACTATTTTGGGCTCACTATGCTCAGATAGAACCCCATGCGTTTATTAAATACAAATGTCTGATACAAAGATACAGGTATTTCATCAGATTCGTGTACGGGGGGCTACAAATAATACAGTGAACATAACTAGTAGGATTTCATCAGATTCATTTAGACATTAGAATTTCACGCGAATGTTGCCTAACAAATGTCACAAATCGCGTCGCATTGAGATCGAATCGTATGCAGTGTGGCTGGCGATTAACCCTTTCACCGCCAAAGTCACATTTTAACACCACAGTGATTTAACACCTATATCACTAAAAGGCATCAAATTGGGGTCAAAGACCCTGTTGTCTTAGTTTTGGGAAGTAAGGATAGACCTTATTTTATATATGTCACAGAAGAATCCCCAAGACCGCAGAAGGATTTTGTTCTCTACCCAGATACATTTAATGGAAATGTTTGGCTGAAATATGGCTGGCGGTGAAAGGGTTAAGGCTACATCGGGTCTTTCCCTGATGGTTGTTATTTTATGATGCATGCAACTGTATTTCAGTCCTATATCTCTCTGTCTCTGTTTGTGTGTCTCTCTCTTCTCTCTTTCTCTGTCTGTCTGTCTGTATGTCTGTCTCTTTCTCTCTCTCGTTCTCTTTCTCTCTCTATCGTTATAAGTGTGAGTGTGATTTGTTAATAGTGCGGCCTGGGCGTCTTTAAGCGTCCATCAATGTGAGTGTTTCAAGTTGGTTGCGAAAGTGTACTGTAGATTATGTCATTCATTATTTGGGCGTGATTGAGAAATTGACTGAGGGATTAGGGAAGGGGGGTGTTGGTCAACGTTTGATGTATACTTTTTGTTCATTGTGTTTACTATTCATTTTAGTGATTTCTGTAAAGCGCTTAGAGCTTAAAGATCAGGCGCTATAAACGTTGTCTTAATAAATAAATAAATAAATAAATGGATGACACACGCAAGAAGATGGGTGGAAATTACTGTACGTAACATACCTGAGGCCGAGATACCATCAACACCACCTTCAAATTGAAAGGGGTCGCCTTCGCAATATTTCAAGAGAAGACAGACTTTGTCAATCTTGTAGCGTGGTGGAGGATGAACTTCATTTTCTAGACGAATACACGCTGTCTACCGACTTGCGGTTTGCTCTTATTAACTGTGTTAACAGAAATTATGCATTCTTCATTGTTAACATATTTTCAGTCTCCAAGTATCATACTAATTCCATTCAAAAGTACTTTATTCCATTCTATTCAACAGCTAACTACGGTTCAACGACTCTTTTACATCTCTGTCTCTCTGTCTCTGTCTCTCTGTCTCTCTGTCTCTCTGTCTCTCTCTCTCTCTCTCTCTCTCTCTCTCTCTCTCTCTCTCTCTCTCTCTCTCTCTCTCTCTCTCTCTCTCTCTCTCTCTCTCTCTCTCTCAATCGAAATTGTCATCGTTGTAAAAATACAGTTTCTGAAGCCTGAAGTCTGAACTCTCTCGCTCCCTCCATCTCTCTCTCTCTCTCTCTCTCTCTCTCTCTCTCTCTCTCTCCCTCTGCTCTTTTATAACATGGGCAGAAAGGCCTAATCATTCAAATAATGCGTTCATTCGTTCGTCCCCCCCCCCTCTCTCTCTCTCTCTCTCTCTCTCTCTCTCTCTCTCTCTCTCTCTCTCTCTCTCTCTCTCTCTCTCTCACACACACACACACACACACACACACACACACACACACACACACACACACACACACAGACATACCTATACAGAGAGGGGAGAGAGAGAGTGTATATAATATAAGCTACAGGTGTGGCACTCCTCATTAATAAGGAACCAAAACCAACGCAAACAAAACATTTCCGCTTGGGTTCCGGCAAATTGAAAAGAAAGGGTACCAAAACTTATGCCCCTTCACGCTTCGTGCTGCGGACACAAAACACAAAGAAAAGGAAAGAAATATGCTTTCTCCGCTTACTCACCTATGGCAGTAATCAAAAGGCAGCTTCACCCGTGAAAGAATATCACCAAAAAGCCTGAATAATACTAAGAGTGAAAACTCCGCAGCTGACTGAAGCTGGGTTCTTTTGCTCCCACCCTTTCACCTACACTACAGATGGGGATTTTATTATTGTGAACTCACTCACTGCCTCTGTTACCATACTTAACACTTCCCACCTTCCACCTCCATCTTCACCTTCCAGGTGGGGAAGTAAGTAAGAAAGTTGGCTTCATTCTTTTTCTGCCAGGTTTGTAGGCTGCGAAGTACTCACTCTTTGTAGTTAGGCTTTTTGATATCACCTTTTATTTTAGCTTGTTTTGTTCCACGCTGGTTGTCAAGAGTCAGACGTGTTATTGTTGTATGGAGGGGGTGTCAAAACAAAATCCTTGAGTCTAAGGGCAGTGGCAGGGCTTCTGGTGGGAAATGTCCTGACTTAGGGAGAAGAAAGCAACGATGTTTAATTTTGAAAAGAAAGTCGAAGGTTCAGCCGAGAAGGACATTGAGCGCGGCGATTGTGAAGTTAATTCAAATAATATCACATTTTTGTTATTAAACCAGAAAACGCCGATTCGGTGGAAATTTCACTACGAAATTTCACATTAGTTTCAGTGTAGTATTTAAAGCCAAACGACAGCAAACAATGAATGAAAACAACCTCTGTCTGTACAACAACAACACACTGATTTCCATCAAGATTCAGCGCTGTATAAATGCTGAATCTTGATAGAAATCAAATCAATTCGCACACAAACGTTAGCATTCATAACGCATTCAAACAAAAATGCAATACAAAGCGAACACACACACGTATGACATAAATGGTATTCAGCAGAAACAGACATAAAGGCAAGAGAGAGAAGAGAAAGAGAATGGAGCCTCAATGACGGGGGAACAGGTGGGTTTTGAGGTTAGATTTGAAAGCAGAGAGGTTCCGGGTCGCTGACGGAGGGAAAGAGGAAGTTTGTTCCAAGACGTCGGTCCTGAGACGGCAAAAAGAGCGACGACCAACAGTTGAAAGCTTATGCCTAGGGATAAGAATCACAATTTTTAAAAAAATAACAGAGAGAGAGAGAGAGAGAGAGAGAGAGAGAGAGAGAGAGAGAGAGAGAGAGAGAGAGAGAGAGAGAGAGAGAGAGAGAGAGAGAGAGAGAGAGAGAGAGAGTCGGGCTTGCCAGAAAACAAACAAATCCCATAAAACGACCACCATGTGGAGGAAAGAAAAGAAAAAGAAAATTAGAGAACTCTTCAGTGCAGGTCAGATCTGGGCAGACATACCTAATAAATATTTATGTGGCGAACTACGTTGATGATGCGAGAGCATGAAATCGCACAAGATTTACAATCCTAAGATTCAGTTGCATGAACCGAAAAGAGTAAAAAAATAAATTAAAAAAGCCAAAATGCATAACCTCCTTCATTCAAGTGCGTCCTTGCGTGCGTCCGTGCGTGCGTGCGCCGGTGAGTGCGTGCGTCCGTGCGCACCCCCTAAAAAAATACCTAATATCAATCACTGGTTTCTACCATGACCTCAACAGAATGTCTTTCAATCCGTTCGAAGCTTAATTATATAATTGTTTCCAGTAAAATTGTTCTCAAGGAGTCAGTCAGACAGACAGACCACCCGACGACTAAGAACATTATATAGTCTCATATTTTTGGCATGGGAACTCTCTCAATGGCTGGTTCAACGTCTAATTAGGCGTAGCCTCTTATAGACAGATTTAGTATTGGCATGGGAAATGCTAAACTTTTTTCCATTGACATTGTTCGCTACGTTTGCCAAGTTCAAGACTCTGCCCACATGGAACAAAAATGGTAGAATGGGGAAAACTCACCAGGGTTTGGGTTTGGGTTGGGTGATCAAGGGTAGAAAAAGGGAAGAAGCAAGCTTTCCTCTCGTAGAGCTTTCATCAGACTGGGGGTTAGTGGGGAGAGAGACAGAGTTTAAAAGGAAGACAACAACAACCAAACTGAATAGAGCTCAGTATGAACAGAGAGGGTTAATTGAGGTTAGATAGTGCTCTGCCTACGTGGTTTAAAATCAAAGAATGAAAACATAGTGAGGCCAAGAGAGGAGATAACGAAATAGGGCATTTGCCGCGTGCCGGCGACCTTGAATTTCACCGAGTTGAATTAAGAGAGGTAAGCGTAACTCGGGCAGAACGAGTGCGGGCAAATTAGTAGTCTAGCGTAGAGGACGAACACTCGTGGCAAATGCCCTATTGAACAAAGGAGGAGAACTATCTTTATAATTAACTCTCCCTCCACTAAAGTTAATTGCGATGCCAATCACCTGGCAAAGAGTGGATCAGAGTCAAAGGGAAGCAAACAAAGCATAATTCTAATTTTTTTTTAAAAAGTACGAACGAAATCGTTGGTTTAAATTTAAAAATATGTTTTCCAAGTTCGCGTTTATGACCCTACACCCACACAGTACACATCAACAATGGTGGAGAGGACGACATACAAATGAAAACGAAATTGAACAAAGGGGGATAACTATCTTTCTAATTAACTCCCCTCCACCAAAGTTGATTACGATACCAATCAATTCAATTCAATTCAATTCAAAAATCTTTATTATCCATTAAAAAAACAAGTTTAAAATGGAAAATTTTATTCCACAACATGTGCAGCAGATTGAACTAAAACATGTACATTAAATCAATGATTAAGAACACACACACACACACACACACACACACACACACACACACACACACACACACACACACACACACACACACACACACACACACACACACACACACACACACACACACACACACACACACACACACACACA
>CM065681.1:72243795-72271295 GCA_017654935.2 Phymorhynchus buccinoides
GCGACTTGCCGTTGCCGTTGCGTGTTTATGGATTCAAGCAGTAGATATTTAGTTTGAGCGATTTAACACGACATCATTTTTTCCGTTGTCGTTGCCGTCGCCGTGCCGTTTCCATTGGATGTGGATTTCCAGCTTTATTTACCTATTTCGCATCTGTCTCCGGAGAAGCCGAAGTTACAGGCGCACTGGAAGCTCTTTCCTGGAGACTGCTGGCACGATCCTCCGTTCTGGCACGGGTTGGGAAAACACTCTGCGTGACCTTGCAAAAGACAAGATAGAAACAAAAACAGGAAAACAAGAATTTATATCATTTTAGTGATTGATAAAAATAGAGCAGAATAAATGCACCAAAAATAGGGGGGAGGGGGGGTAGCTAAGGGTCAGCTACACTACATACGACACGCTGTCAATGCGATGCGATTGTGACGATGTGAGTCATGATTCACGTGAAATACTTCTGTCTAAAAATAATTCTACTATAGGGGTGGGGGTGGGTGGGGGTGGAGGAAGTATAATTTATGCACTTGTATAATGTAGATGACCAGTGGTCACTGCCACTGACCAATGGTCCCTTTAACGTAAATTCCACATTGTCACTTTTTAACAGCCTATTGGGGTGTCATGAGTACTACTGCAACTTGTACAATGTAGATGACCAGTGGTTAGTGACAATGACCAGTGGTCACTTTGACTTAAAAATCTAAATTTGATTCTTGACAGCTTATTTCCTGTCAACAGATAATTTATGCATTTGCATAATGCAGAAGAGCAGTGGTCACTGCCACTGACCAGTGGCTACATTTGACGTAAATTCCACATTGTTGCTATGTAACAGTTTATTAGTGTGTCATGAGTACTAGAGTACCTTGTACAATGTAGACGACCATGCACTGGTCTGACAATGACCAGTGGTCACTTTGACCTAAAAATCAAATTTTGATCCTTAACAGCTTATTTCCTGTCACCAGATAATCTATGCACTTATATAATGCGGATGACCAGTGGTCACTGCCACTGACCATGGTCACTTTGACGTACATTCCAAATGTTCACTGCTTATGAGTGTGTCATGAGTACTACTGTACCTTGTCCAATGTAGATGACCACTGGTCAGTGACAATGACTGGTGGTCACTCGACACATCGACATGTAGACACATCAACACGTGAGCACGTAGTCACGCGGACACATCGACACGTGGACACATAGACACGTAGCCCGTCAATAGATCTAAACACGCTTCTAAAGCAAACATCTCACGGCTGACACTTTGCGATCATAATCTTGCATACAACAGTCTTATTTTAAAGATTTGGTCTGTGGGTTTAATGAATTAAGACTAACGAAATAACATTAACATTTTAATCGCTTAATCAGTTGATTATTGGTTTGAAAACAAATGTTGTCAATTATTATAATGGTCCAAGCTCCTCCAGGTCAGACAAAAATGCAATCAAGCAAGCGGGGGGGGAGATGATCATGTTCATTTAACTTTTAATATATAACAATCAAAGAGTCTTACCCTCTCCGAGTAAAGTCTTCACATTTAGAGTTAAGACAACCAGCATCGTCAGTACAAAACTCTGCCCAAACATTATGGCCAGTACTCTAAAAATCCAGTATTCAATCTTGCCTTTTTTAGACCCAGCACCAACTAGTCTAGCTATGTTAATTGAGAGGCCTATATTATGCTAATGGAGTCTTCTAGCACGCTGTTGTCAGGTTGGCAACGCTTATGGTGCGTGTCCTTTGAAGACGTGGCAAAATCAGAACGACTTTGTTGATAGCATTATCTAGACTATCTTTTTTAATCTGTTGTCTCTGAAACAAGTCATGACACGAGAAGTCGTGCTTAAAAATCAGGGGAGGTGTGGGGGGGGGTGGGGGGGGGGCAGTAAGGGAAAGTGTCGGGAAGTAAACGGAGATGAAGGAAGGACGGGGGACGGGGGGGGGGGGGGGGGGTACACACACGCATTCGTGCACGTGTGTATACACGCACACACGCGCGTACGCACACGCAGATAGATAGATAGATAGAGGAGGAGAGAGGAGAGAGAGAGAGAGAGAGAGAGAGAGAGAGAGAGAGAGAGAGAGAGAGAGAGAGAGAGAGAGAGAGAGAGAGAGAGAGAGAGAGAGAGAGAGAGAGAGAGAGAGAGAGAGAGAGAGAGTTCAAAAAGCCCGTATATTCGTTTGTATGTAGGTCGCGCGCTCACGCGCACACCCGTGTGTGTGTGTGTGTGTGTGTGTGTGTGTGTGTGTGTGTGTGTGTGTGTGTGTGTGTGTGTGTGTGTGTGTGTGTGTGTGTGTGTGTGTGTGTGTATGTGTGTGTGTGTGTGTGCGTGCGTGCGCGTGTGCGTGTGCGTGTGCGTGTGCGTGTGTGCGTATGTGCGTGCGTGTGTGGGTGGGTGAGTACGTGCGTGCGTGTGCGTGCGTGCGTGCGCGCGTGTGTGTGTGTGTGTGTATGTGTGTGTGTGTTGATTATTCAGTTAATATTGCGTGTCATAATAGGGCCTAATACAAAAGAAAGTAGTCCAAAGGTTGTCAGCCCGGAAGCAAACCATTGTTACCACATACCGCTTGAACCACACCGTAACTTTACATCCATGATACACTATAATCAGCCCAAGTCCTTTATAAAGGCCTACAGTCATTCACATAATAAATAAAACATAAGATTCTTTATTGTATATGGTACAAATAGGCTACAAATTGAAATTAGTTTACACTACTGTGTAAAATGGAAAGAAAAGAAAAACAGATTAACTAAAATATGAAATAGAAAGTTATATTTTTTAAAAACAACATTATAACACATAACACCTCACACCACACCCTTACCATACATCACTATGCAAATAGCTGTTTTTCTTTTTCTTGAATAAAAAGCACACATATTCTCCGTACTGTGTGTGCGTTCATGTGGGCGCGCGTGTGTGGGCATGCGTGTGTGTGAGTGTGTGTGTGTGTGAGTGCATGTGTGCGTGTATGTGTGTGTGCGTACGTGCGTGCGTGAATGCGAGCATGTGTGTGTGCGTGTGTCTGTAAGAACATCTGTTTATGGCCTCGTGTTGAATCCAACTTACTACTAGCTATACCAGCAATGACAACATACTAGCCTAGCCTTGGCGGAGGTGATAATGTTGAAAGTGACTTAGTGACACAGCCCAACACCTGCCAATCAAACTAGTGTGAGTTTTGAACACAGCTGCGGTATGTGCTCAGCTGTTGGCTAGTATTGCTTCCATCTGCAAATGACGGGTGTTGATTCTTACTGATGATGTGTGTGTGCGGTTTTGGTTAGTAAACACACGTTTTGGTGTGTTTGTTTGTTTGTTTTCTCTTGATAGCTATAAGTCCATAATTTTTTTTTTATAATTTCTTTTTGTTTTTTGTTAAACGCACGTACAAATATTTTGTTGCTTTCTTCTGTAATTGTTAGATCTTTTTCTATTTCTTTTCAGCTGACAAAAAAATGTGAATTTCATAGGAAACAACGTTTTTTAAGGTCTTGCCACTTTGACAAGGCAATCAGACATAAGCATACCAATCACCGATATTATCCGCCCAGAAGATAGTCTACGTTCTTGGAACCAACCACACAACAGCAATAAAAAAAAAGTCAAAGACCGGACCATCGCGAGCAACCCCAGAATAATAGCATCCACGACAACAATTGTTAACATGGACGATAAAGGAAACTACAACGTGCCATTGACAGAACCTTCAACCTCTTATGGAGCCATCAGCCATGATTCCTTTGACGGTTCCTACGAACATCAAACTTCAACCATCCTGGACCAACAGCAAGGCCCACCTGAACAAAAACAACAACAACAACAACATCAAGAAACGCTCAGTCTCGAAGATCGTCCCACGAATCCGGAAGCACAGCCTGACACAAACGATCTTCGAGACGATGCCCGTGGTTTTGGCTCCTCCGTCGCCCACAGAACTCAGTCTCTGTTCTGCGGTGTGGTGCTCATCGAGGTCCCGGCTTTCCTCTTCCACCTGTCCTACAGCATGATCGCCCCGCTGACGCAGTACTACCTGACCGACCGGCTGGACGCTGAGCTAGGGTCTGCAGCCGCCAACGGTTCCGCTGGGGGTGAAGACGATGGTGGTGAGTCCGTTCTGTCGGATGAGGTCCAGGACAAGGTGGCCTCCTACATGATGGCCATCGCCTTCCTCACTTACTTCCCTGCCATCTTCCCCGCCTTTGTCATGGGCTCTCTGTCGGACAGGTACAGTTTTGTTTTATATATTATGGTTGTTTCTTTCCAATTTTCATCTCTCTCTCTCTCTCTCTCTCTCTCTCTCTCTCTCTCTCTCTCTCTCTCTCTCTCTCTCTCTCTCTCTCTCTCTCTCTCTCTCTCTCTCTCTCTTCCCTCAATTTTAATCTTACTTTATTTTTTTTGCATATTTAACCTCTTTTTGGGGGCAACACATTGCATAATGAAATACGAAAAGAACCAAACACACACAAACACACACGCGCGCGCGCGACACACAAAGGGAACAAAACCGACCAAACAAGATATCAAGTAAACAAAACAAACAAACAATTTAATCTTTTTATTGTTGTTTTCTTTTCGTGACCGGTATACTTTTCTCCAATGTTCAATACTGATAACAGTATCTTTTTTGTTTGTGGCACAAGCCACAAACCTATAACTCACTTTGTCGGTCTGTCGGTCTGTTGGTCGGTCGGTCGGTCTAAAATTGTCACACATATTGTAAAAGAGAAAGAAAAGCGTGCCACAAACGATTGCGAATCCGCGCTTGTTTATAAACACACTTGTCTTTGACGCTATTTTGTCTATGTCTGCCTGTTTGTCTGTCTGTCTGAACATTAGACTGTTGGCTATTGTTGCGCATGTATCTAGCATTGTGTACGTAAGAGCGTGCATTATATATCAGTGTGCACCCATATGTGCGCGTGTATGTGTACGCGCGTGTGTGTTTGTGTCTGTCACTATGTCTGGATCTTAGATGACGAAAACACCACAGTACGAACTCAGATAGCTTCAATATTACTCTATTGCTCACCAATCCTTATCAAACCACAAAGTGTTTTTTGTTTGTTTCCCTGTTCGTTTGTTACTTTGTTTGGTAGTTTGTTTGTTTGTTTGTATATTTTTAACTTTTTGACATTTTCCAAAACATTTTCCAAAATATAATGTAAAGAAAAGAAAAATGCATAAATAAAATAAGGAAAGAAAGCGGGGTTTTTTTTTAGTGTGTTTTTATCCATATCTATAATTTGTTTGTGTCTGTTTGTTTGATTACTCACCAATCCTTATCAAAATACAAAGTGGGTTTTTTGTTTGTTTGCTTGTTCGTTTGTTAGTTAGTTTGTTTGTTTGTTTGCTAGTTTGTTTTTAACTTTGGGACATTTTCCAACATTTTCCAAAACATTTTCCAAAATATTTTCCAAAACATTTTCCAAAATATTTTCCAAAATATTTTCAAAAACACAATGTAAAGAAAAAAAAGAAGAAGAAAAAAAGGACAAAAAGCGATTTTTTGGGGGGAATCCATATCTATAATTTGTCAGTCTGTCTGTCTGTCTGTCTGTCTGTCTGTTTGATTCCATCTTTGCTTTTTCTCTTCCAAGATTCGGCCGCAAGGCAGCCCTGTACATCGTCCCCTCCGGCATAATCGTGCGCATGGTGGTGTACGCGCTGGTGTTCCAGTACCGCTGGCCCATCGAGATCCTGTACGTCGGGGGTCTGGCGGAAGGGGTGACCGGCGGGGTGTGCACCTTCGTCATGGCCACCTTCTCCGTGGTGGCCGACGTCACGGAGAAGGGGAATCCTCGGAGGGCCTGCAGGATCACCGTTCTGGAAGCCGTCACCATGATTGGTATTAAAAAAAAAATTTTTTACCAGCTTCACGATCTTTACTATCAATCAAAAAAGACCACAATATTGATCATCTTCACACTCTTTACTATCAATCAAAAAAGATCAATATTGATCAGCCTCACACTCTCTTTACTATCAATCAAAAAGGACAACAATATTGATCAGCTTCAGTATGAAAATTTGTGTTTTCTCTTGATAGCTATTTTTATCATGAAATCCTCGGAGGGCTTGCAGGATTACCGTTCTGTAAGCCATGACCGTGATTGGTATGAAATTGGTGTTTTCTCTTGATAGCTACTTTGATAATGAAAGCCTCAGAGGGCTTGCAGGATCACCGTTCTAGAAGCCGTGGTCATGATTGGTATGAAATTGGTGTTTTCTCTTGATAATCTGATAATGAAAGCCTCGGAGGGATTGTAGGATCACCGTTCTGGAAGCCGTGACCATGATTGGTTATGAAAACTGTGTTTTCTCTTGATAGAAATTAAAGTTTTATTATTTTATTTTATTTTTGCTTTTGTTTCTAATAGCTGAAATGCTGTGAAATGTATAACCAATGTTACCGTGTTTATAAAAAAAACAATGTAAAACAACACACCAAAATAGTGGTAACGCTTAGTAAGCGCAAAGCTTTTGAAACTCTCTCTCTCTCTCTCTCTCTCTCTCTCTCTCTCTCTCTCTCTCTCTCTCTCTCTCTCTCTCTCTCTCTCTCTCTCTCTCTCTCTCTCTCTCTCTCTCTCTCTCTCTCTCTCAAGCTCAGATTTAAGGTTCGTATTGCTTTGTTAGTAAGTAAGTCAGTTCACAGTTCATTAGTTAATTACTTACTTAGTTTGCTATATTTGCAAACGATATGCAAACTGTCACTATTTAATGGGTCATCATCACCTGTGTTCTTCCTTAATTCTGCTGAAGCGTTCGTTTCATGGAGACAAAGAGTGAATCACTGGTATGCCCACTGCCCGTGTCAGTTCAAACAATACTTTTTCTTTTCATCTTGATGTCTGTGCAAATTGCCCCTGTTGTGTTTTGGAGTGCTTTATTACTCACAGCTGTTCGGTTGCACACATATTTGATCTGTAGTCTATGATCTGTTTAGTTAAATGACTGAATCTAAAAAATCTTAGATAGGCCTACAATTAAACTACACCAAGCATTATTTTCTTCTTAAAAAATATTTTGCCTGTAAGTACTTCATAGTATTTTTAATATAATTTTGTATTTCTTCCATCAGAGTTTTTGTAAATATTTGTTGTTGAACAGTACCATGCAACTTATTTAGTAGAAAATGTTCTTAAGTAATACACTTCTTTTTTTTAATTTATCGCAAACATACATAAAAATGCTCTTGAGTGAAAATCTGACACGGGATCCTGAATACAACTCAGTTTCTTACATACTATAGGCCTAGATATTATTCTTGACTGTTGTTTATGAAAAGGATCTGGCGTGAAAAAAAATATACTGAAGCTAAACGTTCCTTCCGGAACAGCTGTTATACTACTAGGACACGCCAAAATGATGTATTAGCTTGACATTGGGGGGGGGGGGGGAGTAAAACGCACGCAATCGTTGCCAAAACTAGACTTCAAGGCTGCCAAGAGTCTAGGATTAGAGGGTTAGTCCGCCTCCCCGCCCCCTCCTAACCCAGTCCACCCCCGCGTGTGTGTGTGTGCGTGCGTGCGTGTGCGTGTGCGTGTGCGTGCGTGCGTGCGTGCGCGCGTGCATGCGTGCGTGCGTGCGTGCGTGCGTGCGTGCGTGCGTGTGTGTGTGTGCGCGTGCGTGCGTGCGTGTGCGCGTGTGTGTGTGTATTTGTGTGTGTACATGCGCATGTATGCATAATGTTCCTTGCCTATGATTTGACGCTCAGTGGCACTCACAAGTGTAATACAAATACTGCCTGCAGTAGATAATAACTTATAATAACTGTAAGGTCATTTGCATCATGGGCTTGCAAGGATTGTCACTACAGATTAAACTTAACTCTTCTAGACCATGAGCGAATATATTCACCCCAAACATCACTCTACACTCCCACCAAACTCTAGCATATTCACTGCCAAGCACCCTGCCATATGTTTGTCTGTTTTCAGAGCTTTTTATCACTTGTTTCTGCTGTTAAAGCAATGCATGCGCATTCAGAAACAAATAGTACTTCTCTCTTGTCGGTTGAGATTCAACGGACAACCAATAACATAAGAAATAGATGGCGCTAGAATAGTTAGGTCGTGTACACACATAAGCGGATATTCCAGGCGGAAACCCGTGCGAAATCCATAAATAAGTGAAACAAAGAAGGGAGCAGATTTGCGCACGTGTCCGAATTTTCCCTATATGCGTAAACTTTTATCCTTCTTTCTTCCACTTATTTAGGGTTTTCCGTACGGAACTTACGCATCTGATGTGAACCCGGCCTTAAGGAACCTATTCTAGGGTAAGACGGGGTAAAAAAAAAAAAAAAAAAACATGGTCGGGTAAGAAGCCCATGCCAATTATCTCATGAAATAAAACAAATTTCAGTCACATTTGCCCATGAGACGAATGCTAAACATGAACACTCGTCTCATGGGCAAAATGTGACTGAAATTTGCCTTATTTCATGAGATAATTGGCATGGGCTTCTTACCCGCCCATGGGCTTTTTATCCCGTCTTCACCTATATGTCTCTGGACTCCAGGCATGTCTGTCGGCAATATGACGGCGGGCTACTGGGTCACGGCAACGGGCTACGTGACTCCCATGCTCTTCTGCATCGGCCTGCAGGTCAACGTGCTGCTCTGCGTCGTCCTCGTCATCCCGGAGACCTTCAGGGGGTCTGAGAAGTCCTCCAAGCCCGTCACGTGTGCTGTCTTGTTCGGGAGCGTTCAAGTGTTTCGCAAGGTCATTCCATTAAATATGCTTTCCCCTGAAACGCTTGATTCCTGAAGAAGGTTTTTACATAGGGAGTGGTAGCTAGAGTGGCTCAGAGATAACGCGTTCCCCTCGTATGCAACAACAAACCCGGCGATCGTTACCGTGGTCGCAGTGGAGGTTGTCCGCTCACTTTCCACTTGACCTTTTGGTATGAACGCTAACTCTTTCTGTTGAGACGACAGAAACCTAAGTCTCGTGGGCCCATTTTAAAGAACCCAGTAGCAAAGAAAACGTTGTCATTGATATTTTGGTCAACATTTCCCTTACTTTCCCATCTGTCACACAAAACCCGCATGCAAAGAAAATGGGTGGCGCGCTCTCAAAGTGGGAGCAACCCGAATTTTACAGAGACGAATCACTATAAAACTAATAGCAACACCAATATTAATACCGATATGGAATTTTGTGTAACCGTGGTCTTTGCTATGCTCATGGTGAGAACAAAAGTAGCAAGCTAAGGAAAGGCAGTCTTCCTGTTTGTTCTCTTTCTTCCTGCAAAATGTAAAGTCATGTCAGCTAGCAATGTGCATGTATTGGTGATTGTGATTGATATAAAATGAAACCAATTGTAAATCGAGTCCATTGGTATTGATGTGAATATTTTTAAAAAAGAAATGCACACATAATTGCATTATTGTGATGATGAAAATAAAGACGAAGATTGGAGTGAAAATAGGCAGAAATGACTGTCCTCCCCTATTGATACAAAGTCAAGTAAAGCACAGTTCTTTCTGTAGACAAGTAGCAACACTTATTAACTGAAATGGTATTTAAAGACATGCAGACGATGTTGATGATGATCACAATGATGAGGAGGAGGAGGATTAGGACGATAATGATGATGATGATGATATGGTGATGACGATGACGATGATGATGATGATGATGATGATGGTGATGACGATGACGATGACGATGACGATGATGATGATGAGAAGCAACAAATGACCGCAAAGACAATCATAACAATCGCGAACCATATTGATTATGAAACCCTGAACATCGTCAAGACCAGCCATCTAAACAACCTTTTTTTTTTATAATCCACAGCGCGGGAAACGCAACTTTTTCTTCACCTGCCTCACAGCATACCTGCTAGGACATTTCGCGGTGACGGGGGAGATGCTCATTATCGTCCTTTACCTGCTCAGTCCCCCTTTCAACTGGACGGAAAACATGGTGTCCCTCTACGTTGGACTGTCCATGATTCTGTCCTGGCTCACTGTACTGGCCGTCATGTCTTGCATGATTGGCAGAGTGGCTAATGACACGTCCGCCCTTCTTGGGGGCCTGTTCGGGATCGTGGGCTACACGTTGAAGGGGCTGGCCACGTCAAATTTGTTCATGTACATTGGTGAGAAAACGTTGATGCGCTTTCTTTCAACATGAAGTATGAACTAGTGGAAGTGGTGGAAGTAGTAGTAGTAGTAGTAGTAATAGTAGTAGTAGTAGTAGTAGTAGTAGTAGTAGTAGTAGTAGTAGTAGTAGTAGTAGTAGTAGTAGTAGTAGTAGTAGTAGTAGTAGTAGTAGTAGTAGTAGTAGTAGTAGTAGTAGTAGTAGTAGTAGTAGTAGTTGTTGTTGTAGTAGTAGTAGTAGTAGTAGTAGTAGTAGTAGTAGTAGTAGTAGTAGTAGTAGTAGTAGTAGTAGTAGTAGTAGTAGTAGTAGTAGTAGTAGTAGTAGTAGTAGTAGTAGTAGTAGCAGCAGCAGTAGTAGCAGTAGTAGTAGTTGTTGTTGTTTAGTAGTAGTAGTAGTAGTAGTAGTAGTAGTAGTAGTAGTAGTAGTAGTAGTAGTAGTAGTAGTAGTAGTAGTAGTAGTAGTAGTAGTAGTAGTAGTAGTGATTGTGGTGGTTGTGGTTGTTGTTGTTGTTGTTGTTGATGCTGTTGTTGTTGCAACCAGACATGTAATATGTTTGATCTTGGAATATTTAACATAAAATGTTACGATGAGTTTTCAGTTATTGTGTGTGTGTGTGTGTGTATGTGTGTGTGTGTGTGTGTGTGTGTGTGTGTGTGTGTGTGTGTGTGTGTGTGTGTGTGTGTGTGTGTGTGTGTGTGTGTGTGTGTGTGTGTGTGTGTGTGTGTGTGTGTATGTGTGTGTGTGTGTGCCTGTGCTTGCATGTGTGCGTGCGTGAGTGCGTGCGCGCGCGCGCATGCGTGTGTCTGTGTGTGTTTGTGTGTGACCGCGCGCGTGAGACTTCAAGCCTAAATTAAATAACTTGTGCTTATAACATTATATGGTCTAATGTCGTTTTCTTTCAGCTGCTGGTGCATCACTGTTATCTAACTTGACATGGCCGATGCTAAAAGTTTCAATGTCCAAAGCGGTGACTTCAGACGAACAAGGTAAGATCAGTATATATTTCCAGTGCTCCAAACATGACACCTCTAAGCTTGCACCCTTTCATCTATAATTATGCATCGTTTCTCTTTCGTTTAGTTCTACCTTTATGTTTGTGAATGTGTATGCTTGTGTGAATGTCTTTCTGTCTGTTTACCTCTCTCTCTCTCTCACTCTCTCTCTCTCTCTCTCTCTCTCTCTCTCTCTCTCTCTCTCTCTCTCTCTCTCTCTCTCTCTCTCTCTCTCTCTCTCTCTCTCTCTCTCTCTCTCAGAATGGAAAACTAGCCCCAGCCTAAATTCTTATCCTTGTAAAATAAGGTGTCTGAAGTCCGAAGTCTCTCTCTCTCTCTCTCTCTCTCTCTCTCTCTCTCTCTCTCTCTCTCTCTCTCTCTCTCTCTCTCTCTCTCTCTCTTCTCTCTCTCTCTCTCTCGTCTTACTATTATACGTGTTGAAATACGTATGCTGTTTATACATTCTTGTAGCTTTTTTCTCTTTTTTCAACTTGAATGCACGTTTGTTTGCTTAGCTATTTGTTGTTTGTTGGATTATTTCGTTTGGCTCAAACCTTGTTTACTTTGATGTCTTGCGTCATTATGTATGTCCATATCTATTTTCCTAATTGTTTTGTTTAAGTCTTGTTTTCGTCCCAAGTTCAGATTAGAAGAATAGGCTTGGTCTAACATTTCGACTCTCTGTCTCTCTCTCTCTGTCTGTCTCTCTCTCTCTCTCTCTCTCTCTCTCTCTCTCTCTCTCTCTCTCTCTCTCTCTCTCTCTCTCTCTCACTCTCTCTCTCTCTCTCTCTCTCTCTCTCTCTCTCTCTCTCTCTCTCTCTCTCGCTGTCTCCTCTCTCTCTCTCTCTCTCTCTCTCTCTCTCTCTCTCTCTCCTCTCTCTCTCTCTCTCTCTCTCTCTGTCTCCTCTCTCTCTCTCTCTCTCTCTCTCTCTCTCTCTCTCTCTCTCTCTGTCTCTCTCTCTCTCTCTCTCTTTCCCTCTTTCTCTGCATCTCTTATTTATGCAGATCATGACTTGTCATTTTCACGTTTTCTCTATAGTCACATTATTACTAGGCCTGTCATTCTTGGCATTCTTTTGGACGGGGGACAGACACCCAATTCTAGTATAAACATTCTTGTTTGGGTCAAATTGGGTGTATATGATGGTGGGTTTTGAAGACTTCAAATCATTGACGCCATGTTCGTAGTTACTAATGAATCAATGAGGGAAGGGATAAATGAAAAGATGAATGAACACGGGGCCCTTTAACCGTTTCACCGCCAAAGTCGCATTTTAGCACCACAGTGATTAAACTTATATGCCACTAAAAGGCATTAAATTGGGGTCCAAATACCCTATTGGCTCAGTTTGGGGAAGTAAGGATAGACCTTAGTTTATATAAATATATGTCGCAGAAGAATCCCCAATACTGCAGATGGATTTTGACCTCGACCCAGGTAAATTTAATGGAGAATTTTGGATTTTAGAAAAAAGGCTGGCGGTGAAAGGGTTAAAAGCAGCCTTACACGTGATCTTCCCGCCCAAAGGCCATGCCAAAATATTCACGTGGCACTGGTCTCGGTGTGGCCCCAGACTGCTTAAGCTGGGGAACGAAAACAACAACAACACCAACATGAATGAACGCATTGATGTGCAATGGACGGAAAGACAACAAAGAAACGTACATCCAGTCTATGCCTTGGTGCGTTCGGATCAAAGTCACGGGGATCAGTGTGTTCTGGGGAGCTGTCGGTGGACGGTCGTGGTGGCGCCCTCGGAGGAGGACCTCACTCACGCGCTGGCTCCGCGACTAAGCGAATAGTGTTGTCATTAGGGGGTTTAGTATGTTATGTCCTGAACAGGCTCCGCTGAACTCCACCGAAGCGACTCAGCAGCAGTGCAGTGTCTCCTCGGTTGGTTGCCTCCTGACGGCCTGACATAGATTCGCTCCCCTTGGACTGCTGGTCTCGGGTTCTGCGACTTGAACAAGCCGGGCTGTAGCTGCGAATTGGGGTTCGGAATGAGCGGCGTGGGAGCAACGCCACTGAACGACCCAGAAGATGGGACAGCAAAATAAATCAACAAAATAACGTACGAATGAATTAACACACATTATAATCTTGCAGAGCAACTCCCTTAGCAGTGCCTGTATGTAGACTATGACATCCTACAGGCTCCCTGTTCGGTGGCATCGCCGTGATGCAGATGCTGGCTACTACACTGACCGGTGTTATCTCCCCTGCCCTCTACAAGGCCTCCCTGTACAGCATTCATGGCTTGCCCTTCTTCGTCTACGCTGGAATCGACGTCGTCGTCGTTTTCTGTCTCGTGTGAGTTGAAAGAAAGAAAGAAGAGAAGAGAGTGTGCGATAGTAATAAAACAAATTAGTAACTTAAAATCCCTGCACGTCACGTGTAATGAATGAATGAATCTTTTCACGTGAACAGTGAATTTAGACAACATGCAAAAATTTAACCAATTTAAAAAATTAAAGAAATGTTTTACAGCACACAAAGAAAAACATCTACAGTAAGCTTCCAATAGGCGTGGACAGCACTAATTTAGCAATTAAAGCAAAGTCAATTTCTGCGTCAATTAAGAAAACATCCTTGATAGTATTAAACTTATGGAAAAGTCCATATTGAACACGTCACGTGTCACATTCCTCTTATGCTAGGAAGACTTCTTAAAGATACGCTGACCCACCACGATTACATCCCTTGTTTTTGTTTTTCTGGGTAGCTGTGACCCACATACAAACGCCCCCAACTTGAAATTGAGGCTGCTCTTTAAAATGATGTTTCGTTTTCAGTTTTGGGGCATTTGTATGGGAGTGAAACCTGGTCAAAACAAGATTTCTTACCAGCTGTAAGAGGGAAAACACGTGAAACCCGTGATTTTGACACGTGATCTGGTGGGTCTTTAAGATTCCTTACTAGCTATAAGAGGGAAAACACGTGAAAACCGTGATTTTGACACGTGACGTGGTGGGTCTTTAAATGCAGTAATGAGCGATTTAGCTGCTGATTTCCCCGCCAGGTGGCGAAAAGCTCAAGAGGGTCTAATCCTAGTGATATCGTCTCTCTCTCTCTCTCTCTCTCTCTCTCTCTCTCTCTCTCTCTCTCTCTCTCTCTCTCTCTCTCTCTCTCTCCGACAAAGGATATCACTATGATTTTCGCCACCTGGCGGTGAAGTCAGACTGCTATAAGTCAACCATTGCTGGTGCTGCTATACAGTAAATGTTGTTGTAAACGTTGGTTGTTGGTTGTTGGGTTGTTGTTGTTGTTGGGTGTTGTTTTTGGGGGGGTTGTCTTTCCGTAGTATTCCGGTTGGTGTCATGCAATGCGTGTAATGTATTATGCAAGTAATTTCGCTCATGATGATACAACAGTGGAATTTATTCAGACTTACAAATAGGGGGATAATTTTAATACTTACAAAGAAGGGCAATGTCACAAAGAAAAGTAGATCTTAAGTGAGAGGGGGGTCTTAATAAGGAGGGTCTTAATAGGGAAGTTCCACCGTATCAAACAAAAGGTAGGTAATTTTCTATTTTAAGAAACGCGTCACTTCTATCACGAGCGCCTCTATCATAATTTCGCAGCTCTAAATGACTCAAAATGCCACAGCCAATCCATCGCATTGTAAAAGAATCTGAAGAAAGGACGAGGGAGTCTTAAAGACCCACCAGATCGCATGTCAAAATCACGGGTTTCACGTGTGTTCCCTCTTATAGCTGGTAAGAAATCTTGTTTCGACCAGGTTTGACTCCCATACAAATGCCCCCAAATTGAAAACGAAATGTCATTTTAAAGAGCAGCCTCAATTTCAAGTTGGGGGCATTAGGATGTGGGTCACCGCTACCCAGAAAAATACCAAGGGACTTAATCGTGGTGCGTCAGTGTGTCTTTAATGTGAATGCTACGTATTGTATGCTAATTAAAGTATACCCAGTGACAAGCAAATAGACAGAGAGACAAGATTCCAACGTCTATAATTATAGTCAGACTTTTTTTTCTCTTTTCCAAAAATAATAATTATTATGCTGACAAACTGTAAAACAAATGCATGTCAAAACGTTTTTTGTATGAGGCGTGAGCACATTTGAAATAAGTCCGTTTAAGCAGACAAACATGCAGTGAAAGTATGAAACTGTCAGAAAAACATACCGGTTTATGCGCATGATTTTGCAATGTTTGTACGCTAAAGCAAAAAGCTGCATTCCAAAGTTATTCCCCTTCTTTCTGATGACGTCGTCAGTGACGTCATCAAGTATGTAGTTGATGCGTTATATGGCAGTCAATGGGGTTAAAGACCCACCACGTCACGTGTCAAAATCACGGTTTTCACTTGCTTTCCCTCTTATAGCTGGTAAGAAATCTTAAGAAATCTAAAATCTTCCTAGCGTAAGAGAGAATGTGACACGTGTCGTGGGGGGGGGGGGTCTTTAAACCGGTGATTTATACAATATAGTTTGTCATTTCGTTTTGTCTGTTTTCAGCTCGCTGATAGTGAGACGAAAGGCGCTTGATGCACAAGAAATACACGAAGAGGAACATATTATTTTGGCAGATGATCCACCTTCACAAGAATAATTAAGGCGCTACTTTTTTCCCCCAGACTGAGACCCCTGCGCCTTATATTGGGGTGTGCGCCTTATATTGGGGTGTGCGCCTTATAGTCCGTAACATACGGTGTTTCTCTGCTTTGAACATGCATGCAGAATTCCATGTGCTGCTCATTGAGGCATACGAATAGCAAAAAAAGATTTCAAACTCTGTTTGTAAGCAACAACCAACCACTGTTCTTTTGGAACAGCCATTCAAGCCCGTAGACGATCTATTAAAATACAAGCTTGCTATGATTATTTTTGAAGGTTCTCTGTCAACGTATATTACTGAACCATGTAAAAAATAACCGCGTCATAAATTATTTTCTCACTTTTTTATGTTTTCGTTTCTACACAAAATAGTACATTTCCTACGTTCTAATACACGTGTTAATTTGACACAGTACTTTCATTCGAACCAAGATCTGAATAATATTAAATTTGCTCTATTGAAAAGGACAGTTAGTTTTGTTTAATCCAAAATGTGGATATGTTTTTTTTCTTCTTCTTCGCCTCAGGCAGCCAACTTCATCAGGCTGAAGATGCTTCTGCACTTTGGGGGTGGGGGTGGGGGTGTGAGGGGGGGGGGGGGGGGGGGTTGTAAGAAGACAAGAAATTAGAAAGCAGATGAGATAGAAGTAGCCTAATGGAAAAGGAAAGTAAGCATGAAATCAAACCTGGTGTGGATCTGTATGATTTTGTTGGTGTTGGTTTTTTAAATGCTGAACTTCATATTCTGTGGTATCCTGTTTGCCCACAATCGTCTTGAGAGCCAAAACCGGATTTGTTTGGCATACTCCCCCCCGGATTTTTTTACAAGTTAGACGACCGACCAGAATCTGCTTCTAATCATCCATCCTTGCTAAATCTGACAGGCAGAAAACTAGTGGAACCTCCCTTATAACACCTTAAAAAATAATCAAAAATGAGGTCTTATAAGGCAGGGGTCTTATAAAGGAAGTAAATGTAATACTTACGAAGAAGGGCAATGTCACAGACAAGTAGGTCTTTTCTTTCTTCTTCGTCTTCGTTCGCTCAGACAGTTTCCTGTCATGTCAGCGTAGATGCGTCATGCTGCCGTTGTGCGCCTAATTAAGAAATAGTTAGGCCCAGCATGTCCGACTTCGGCTGAAGAAATCTTTGTAAGAATGTATCGAAAAAAAGGAAGGAGAATGGATCCGTAAGATAGAAAGATAGGAATGTCACAGAGAAGTAGGTCTTATGTGGGAGGGAGTCTTATAAGGGATGTTCTACTGTACTGTGTCTCACCCATGTATGGGCCTACCCTGCTAATCGACATAACTACTCATAATTGTTTGTGTGAGGAACTTACAAAACTCAGTCCTTTTGCCAAATTGGTCGTCCATGGACTGGGGTGAAGGTTCATAAAATTGGCACACAGGCTGAGGTGAAACCGCAAGACACTTGCCTACATAAGTGTAAAGTAACTCTTTTTTGTAAGTATTATGAAAAGAGAGATCATAATCGTCTTTCATCCACACACACACATACACACACACACACACACGCACGCACGCACGCACGCACGCACGCGCACGCACACACACACACACGCACACACACACACACACACACGCACACACACTCCTTCCTTCCATATAGCGACTACAGTCACTTTATGACTATTTTGTCCCATTACCATCCCATAATTATGGAGTCAGTTATTTGAAAGAGTAGCTTTCGTTATTTTATCAAAGAGAATAAAGGTATTGTCATAAAGGAGAAGAAGGAAGTATGTTTTTCAAAAGTGCATCGTGGTCTGATTGTTAACATTAGCATTCACACACACACGCGCGCGCGCGCGCGCACGCGCGCGCACACGCACACACACACACACACACACACACACACACACACACACACACACACACACACACACACACACATATATATATATATATATATAAAAATCAAATCATGGCTCTGTTGGCAGTCACCCAATCTTCTTTTTATATTTTAAGCTTTCGCCGACAGGCTTTGTCACAAATGCATTTGTGACAAAGCCTGTCGGCGAAAGCTTAAAATAAAAAGAAGATTGGGTGACTCTGCATTTGTGACAAAGCCTGTCGGCGAAAGCTTAAAATAAAAAGAAGATTGGGTGACTGCCAACAGAGCCATGATTGGATTTTTCTTTTATTGTGTGATTGCTCTGTTCTACTGTGGTGCGGTGCCTTGCCTTCGAGAGGGGTGTGAATCCTTTTTGTATAATAATATATATATATATATATATATATATATATATATATATATATATATATATATATATATATATATACACACACACACACACACACACACACGCGCGCGCGGTAATCAAAAACGGTCTGGGTGATCAAAAACGGTCACACTATAAATGTTCTTATCCCTAGTTGATGCACTTGTACCATTGTGTCCAAGTGCTAATTCCGCTGCTGGGATGATCCCTGGAGTCTTTTAACCAGGGTATGACAACAACTACAACATCTGCCGCATTAAACCTACAAGTATATGGACATAAAATGCGCTTAGACCCAGCACGCCACGTGTCAACATCACGGTTTTCACGTGTTTTCCCTCTTATAGCTGGTAAGAAATCTTATTTTGACCAAGTGTTGCTCCCATACAAATTGCCTCTTGCACGAAAACGAGACATCACTTTAAAGAGCAGCCTCGATCGTATACGAGGAAAGTCTGAATGTGGGCCACACCGACCCAGAAAAAAACAAGGGACTTAATCCAGCCGGCTCTGTAGGTCTTTAAAGGAGTTACCACACAAGGAAGCAGTTGCTTCCCTTGGGTCTTTATCCCAACGTTAGACTCTACATCCACCTTTTATTCTTTGAATAAATATAGGAAAAATGCACACACACACACACACACACACACACACACATAGTGCTGCAGCAATGGGGATTCGTTGTGATGATTCACACACACACACACACACATACATACTTTAAATCCAAGCTGTATCCCAAGCTTTTAAACTGCCCAGAAAGCTGTTCTTCGGTTACTCGTGTTTTGCCTGTATACTAGAATATAGTGCAATAAAGCATGAACATGTGTGTCTTTCTGTGTGGGGCATATTATATACTGACCGGCAAAAGAAACTATGCACGTGCATTTTATATGCAGCAATATTTTTAACTGTGTGAGTAGCAGTTCCTCGGAGCTTTCTAGGCCGGTGCGCCCCGGTTTGCATATTGCCGCTTCGCATAAAGCCGATTCACATACTCCCGCTTCGCATAAAGCCGATTCACATACTGCCGCTTCGCATACAAAGCTTTGTGGACATGGCATTTCGCATAAAACTTCGAAAGTTAGGGATAGTGTTAGGAATAGGATTAGGGATAGGTTAGAGGAAGGGTTAGGGATAGTAAGAAAGTAACAGAGAGTCACGTAGAGTGCATTAGAACCTGCAAGAGTGCATAATATGCGAAATGGCAAACCCGTTTATGCGAACTGCCAGGTTTTTGGGGGGAAGAGACACTCGACTTGAACCCGCGGCTCTGATCAAAGGATTATGCGAAACGCATTATGCGAACCGGTGGGCACCCTTCTAGACACATTGAACGGGTTTTATGAGACATCGTTTAAAAATTGTGCCTTGCCAACAACAGTGGACACACCCAATGTTCGCACTTTTGTTTTTTGCCAAACTGTTTTGTGTGATTTTAAAATGTGGGGGTGGTATTGTTTGTTGAGCTATTGAAGGGGACGACGGGGTAAAAAGCGCATGGGCGGGTAAGAAGCCCACCCCAATTATCTCATGAAATAAAGAAAATTTTCAGTCAAATTTGCCCATGAGACGAATGCTAGACATTAACGCTCGTCTCATGGGCAAAATGAGACTGAAATTTGCTTCATTTCATGAGATAATTGGGGTGGGCTTCTTACCCGCCCATGCGCTTTTTACCCCGTCTTCCCCTATCGAAACTAATTGCACGAATGGAATACAACTGAACATTTTGAGTACACAAATAATTGAATTAGACATCTGCAAAATTTGAAATGATTTGAATGAGCCCTTCTTTTATGTGCATATAAAGTGCACGTGTGTAGTTTCTTTTGCTGGTCAGTATATTTATCTCTAGGGGAAGACGGGGTAAAAAGCGCATGGGCGGGTAAGAAGCCCACCCCAATTATCTCATGAAATGAAGCAAATTTCAGTCTCATTTTGCCCATGAGACGAGCGTTAATGTCTAGCATTCGTCACATGGGCAAATTTGACTGAAATTGTCTTTATTTCATGAGATAATTGGGGTGGGCTTCTTACCCGCCCATGCGCTTTTTACCCCGTCTTCCCCTACATTAAGCTCGTGGTTGTGTGTATGCATTGTATATGTCATTATAGCTATGTGTATATGAGCGCGTTTATATTAGCAAACGTGAATATGCCTTACAGAGATTTTTTTAAATGATCATGAAAGCAAAAATATTGCCCTTGAACTTCACTGCAGCGTGATTGTGTGTGCATGTTGGGTAATCTTAAAGGGGCACACTGACGGATGAGGGTTTGCAAGAAACACGTCGAGATCACCAGAATAAACACCCTTTATAGAGATCGCAACACTAACTTTGCTCGGGTTTCCTAGAAATCAAACCGTCAAATCGGCGATTCCTCCTTGGTGGAGGCGCTAGAAGTCATATTCTTTCAGTGAAAGAGAAGGCATGTGCCTTCTCTTTTCTAATGCCCGCCTGAGTCGCTTGGACAAAAATCACGAAATGTCCACAATACAAGCCTTTTTATTTACTGTTAACAAAAAGGCGTTTCGCTCACAACAAAGAAAATAGCTCCTTTTTATTTTACTACTGCTCTACAAAGAAGAAAAAGCTTCAGCCACTCAGTCTGAGTGTCCTCCACCCACCCCATCCAAAACGGCTTCTCTCTCCGGCAACTCTGCCAAGGGGTTAAGGAGGAATCGACGTTTTGACGGTTTGATTTCTAGGAAACCACAACAAAGTGAGTGTTCCGATCCTTGAAAAGGCTGTTTTTCTGGTGATCTCGACGTGTTTCTTGCGAAAACTCATCCATCAGGGTACCCCTTTAAAATGTTGTTATAAAAACAAAAGCGTTTGAACTTGACCTCAAAGATAAACATAGCACTGACCTGTCCACCTATCTTCCTGCGAGACGATTGTGACTGGTCAAAAGGTGAAGACTGATACCCTTTAATACCCAACTTGATACAAGCAATGAATGTGATAAACTGTACTATGTACTTGTCCTTCACTATCGACAATAACGCTTAATAGGTTGCCTTCATCATTCGTGTAGAAAGCCTCTAGTTTCTTCATCGAAAAATAGGTGCAACCATCCCAAAATATGCTCATAGTGGTAGATAGGCCGACAAAAGTTTTTAAATATATGTGACCCAGCACCACGAAAGGGACATTAAATCGCTGGGCTAGTTTCTCACAACAGGCTTGCAAAGTCAAAAATCTATTTTGTTGGTTAATTTGTGGTTATGAGTATTTTCGTGTTCTTTAATATCTTATCTTTCATATTTATCAAGGACAATCTTTAATATGGTCTCTAAATGGTCTTGTGAATGCTTTAAAACGAGTAAGCCAATACATTTTCTTCAGCTAGGCCAGACTTTAGACTGTGTTTTCTCAAAATGGCCGACGCTCACCCTCATAACTTTAAATGCTCATAACTCTGGAACGGAAAAAGATACAAGAATGGTTCTTGTATCATTAGAAAGAGAATTGTCCGAAATGTTCACATGTGTAATTTTCTCAAAATGGTCAGTTTGACACTTAATGTCCCTTTCGTGGTGCTGGGTCACATATAAGCTTATTTGTCGTTTGCGCCAGTACATTTTCTATGTGACTATACAATAATTATATGATTCTTGTTTTGGTGAGGGGGTGGACCTATCTAGACGACTGTATTTAAATTGAACTATAATGTGTTTACATGAGATCGATTCGCACACTAGGTTTTTATATAGCAGGCTGTATCGCCATTTGCGACACAAATTGAACGTAGGCCTATGACATACCATGGTCATTACGTTATATCGAAGTTTGTATCCTTGATACCTTTAGAAAAACTTATAATACCACACAATTCCACACAAACAACCCTTTCAACATAGATATCCACAATCGCTCACCCTCTGATTTCACCAGACCTCGTTTCTTGACCGACCTTCTTATCTTCAGCAATAACCAATCCTATCTGGTGTTTTACAATAAGCTAGTCACACACAACAAACCAGGATCAATATGTAGTTCATTACTGTACAAACTGATGGATAAGCATAAACGGACAAAACTTGCCTCCGTCTACTTGTGTCTACGTTCCTTAAACATTATTCTACTTTATAGTCACATAGGCTTATGTAGTGTATTGTTCGGGTTGCTCCCACCTGGAGAGAGCGGGGGGCCAGGGGCGCGCCTCCCAATTTTGCGTGCGTATTTCTGTGTGAAGGAAAGATTAGGTTTTGATGACTTTCTTTAATTCATATTTATGTACTAATGTGTTGATCCTTTTTGTCTGCAAATTGACAATATTTTGTTGCCACTTGATGTTTATATAATCTGTGTTTATGCCTACGCACACGGTATTAATGTTAGTATTTATTGTAGTTTTCAGTATTACTTTAGTGACGCTTATTTACGTGTTATTTTAATCAAGTGAAACGCAAAGAAGGGAAAGATTTGCTGAGAGGTGTCCGAATATATAAAATATGCATAAACTTTTATTATTATTTCTTTCTTCCACTTATTTAGGGTTATTCCGTATTACTTACGCGTCTAATGTGAACCCGCATAAACAGTGCAAACAAACAAAAAATGCCTCCGTCTACTAATTCGAACTCGTTCCTTAACACATCATTAAACACTTTCAGTGTGGTTTTATTATGTTCACAATTCATTCAAACTGGTTGCAGTTGCTGTAATAATAGACGTTTCCCTTACATCGGTGCATAATCTGTACCAAAAAGCAACGAGATGCACGTGCATAAACAAAGACGTGCAACAAAACATTATTATTACCAGTTGTTTGACAAAAAGAGTCATAACACACAGTTCAGCAACGGTTGCTTGAATATAAGCATGGCTATAAGTAGGAAACCATAGCAAAAGATAGAAGTAACCCTCTGCTTTTTGTGAGAAGTATACCTATATTAATTAATCACATGTTTTGAGCGTTGAAGCTATGAAACCTTACACCGATATCAGCCAATCACAGAAAACTAGTATTGAACATCGTTGATGCTATGTGTTTCCTAGGACAGACGCGACACTCGCTGAACACAAAAATGGTTAAACAAAGAGTTTATACTTTATCATAAGGTTTCAGACAATAAAGTTGCCCGTATTTCAAAATGGTGGTACTACAAAATGCTCCAGTCTTGCGTTTGTTTGTCTTCAGGCACAGATGATGTAAGTACTTTCTTTGTGACTTCCATTTTTTTTATCTACATCATTATAACTTAGGATTTATGAATTGTTGAATATTATTGATGACTTCCTGAAATTGGAGGGAAATAAATACGCATTTACAAGAAATTATTGTAGGGGCAATGTATTTGTGATGGACTCTCTCTCTCTCTCTCTCTCTCTCTCTCTCTCTCTCTCTCTCTCTCTCTCTCTCTCTCTCTCTCTCTCTCTCTCTCTCTCTCTCTCTCTCTCTCTCTCTCTCTCTCTCTTCTTATTCACTTGTTTTGATGAGCATGCGAGATGATAAAACATTAAGTGTTTAAAAATGTTCAGACATGGCTTGAGATCATTAATTTGTTCTTGTTAATTAAATATAAACCAATGCGTGTTTGTGCGTTGATTTGTCATGATCGTTTACCTATGATTTTCTAATAATAAAAAGGTTGTATCTTGAATTGTGATAGTATTTTTTATCATTGAACTAGCATAAATATTGCCATTATATACATGACTCACTCTGTCTCTGTCTCTGTCTCTGTCTGTCTCTCTCTCTCTCTCTCTCTCTCTCTCTCTCTCTCTCTCTCTCTCTCTCTCTCTCTCTCTCTCTCTCTCTCTCTCTCTCTCTCTCTCTCTCTCTCTCTCTCTCTCTCTCTCTCTCTCTCTCTCTCTCTCTCTTCGTTGTTTCAGTCACTGGGCCAGTGTGCCGAAAGGGAAGAGTACAAGGAAGCTCCTCCACTCCTGAGCACCTCAGGCCCAGAGAATAAATATATATGGAAGGACTCCTTTAAATCAAGGGAAACTCATAACTTCACCGTGAAAAATACTCACCTTCTCTCCCTTTCAGCTGAGTTGCTATGAACTTATTTCTCCTTACCACACACCCTCTCTCTCCTTCAACTCGACTTTCTTGAACTGTCATCATCTGATTCTACTAAGCAAGGAAGACGCCTCTCAGTGCAGCCCTGTCTCCAGTTTTGAAAAAGAGTTAGGATCGAAAGCTTAACTCCACCCCCACCCCCACCCCCCCCTTCGACCCATCGTATCCCCAATTCCCAGGGTAGTTCCCATATTTTTGGATCGGCAGTCAAAACTCATTTTTGTTTCATCGAAACTCGGGAGTATTTGACAAAAATACCGTCTGGATACTCAGAATAATGGATGACAAAGAACGATTACTCACGCCATCCCGGAAGGACTCCTCGCCCGCTTACTGCGCCATCACTTATGACATCGTTGTTAACGAACGTAGAAGCCGAGGTTCGACCAACACATCCGTCAATTATGAAGAGGAAAGGAACCTCCACCCCCATCACCACAACGACCCATACCACCACCATCACCACCACGACCCACATCCTCAAGAAAACGTTCAAAACGGTGGCGTCGCCCGCGAAATTCCGACCCCAAATCCACAAGGTAAATGTTGCGCGTTCGTGTGCATTGAGATCCCCGTGTTTCTGTACTTCATGTCCGTGAACAACTACCAACCTTTATCGCAGTACTACCTCACTGAACGGATGCAAGAGGAATACGGAGTGTCCAACGTCACGATGAATCCTTGCGCTCCTGCGAACGAGAGCAAGATGGCGAACGAGACGGCCTTGGCTCTGATGGATGAAATCGAGGCGAGGGTTGCTTCTTATACGATGATTCTCAGTTTCTTGGGAACTTTTCCGGCAGTTGTCATGATTCTCTTCATTGGGTCTTTGTCTGACAGGTGGGTATATATTTGCTTTTTCATTATCATTATCATCATCAGCGTTGTAAGTATTATCATCATCGTCATCATCATCGTCGTCATCATCATCATCATCATCATCATCATCACCACCATCTTCATCATCATCATCGTCGTCATCATCATCATCATCACTATTATTAATCATCATCATCACCATCATCATCATCATCGTCATCATCATCATCATCATCACTATTATTAATCATCATCATCATCATCATCATCATCATCACTATTATTAATCATTTCCATTGTCTTTGTCAGCATCATCATTAGGCTAGCTTCCTTGTCACCGTCGTCATCAGAATCAACAACATTGTTGTCTTCTTTCTTGTCACTCTACGCTTGTGGATTTTCTTCTAAATGTTTGGAAAGGAAACGGTTCTTGACATCAACCCCTATCCAAATGCTCATTTACATTCTAGTGTTCCACTGGCACTTTTTGTTCCTTGTCTTTTACGTTTTAGATATTTTTGCTTTCTTTTTCTGAAAGGTATGGAAGAAAAACGGTTTTGAAAATCGTTCCCTTAGACACCAATGAAGCTTTATACTGAAAATTCTCTGCCCCTGTCTCGTGCCCTGAGATGCGAACGCCACCTACTTAAGATTATTGCCCTTGCCTGTCAGGAACTAGTAGTAAATAGCCACAGAAAATTATCTGCTCCTGACTCGTCACCAGGGGGCATCGGCAGTTCGGGCCTAAAATTATCGCCCTTTCGTTACCCACATGCTGATCTCACCACAGCTTCCGTTTTCACCCATCACGAAAGGAGGCTACAACGTTTCTGTTCTACTATTACTGTTAGGCCTGGTACACAGTACATCGGGATTTTCCGGGCGGAAATAATCAATAAGTAAAAGAAAGAAAGGAAACATATACGGATTAGGGGAAATACGGACACGTCCGCTTATTTTCTTTCTTCTTTCTTTTACTTATTTAGGCTACTGATTGCGCTTACTTTTCCGCGCGGAACATCTGCGTGTATGTGTACACGGCCTTATTCCTCTTTTCCCACTTTTGCTCTTAAGTCTTCTTCTATTTCTGCTGCAAGGTATGGAAAAAAAAGGGTCCTGAACCATCGTGACCTTAAACACCAATTACCCCAAAATACTGTTGATCTGACCACAACTTCCGTTTTCCACAATCACAACAGAAAGTAGGCTACAACGTTTCTGTTGCACTAATATCACTGCTATTCCTCTTTCTCACTTTTGTGTCTTATTTCTTCTTCTATTTCTGCTACAACTAAGGTATGGAAGAAAAGGGGTCATTGGGGTTTACTGACTCAAGAACCCGTAACAGTGATTTAAAAATACTAACCCAGTATAGCCGAACTAATATTAGAAAACATTTCTTTTCTAACAGAGTAACAAAGTTTTGGAATACTCTTCCTGCACATATTAAACGAGCACAGAATCTAACACAATTCAAAACCTCCTTGGTGGATACACCAACATATCAAAACTACAATACGAGCATGACTAAAAGGCAGATTTGCCGAAAACAAAATACAAAAACCTCTCAGCTGTGCAAAAGTTCAAACAAAAATGACAGGAGAGTGAAGAGGCCTCGAGGCCTAATGTCCTAACTACCTGACCTGACCTGATGAACATCGTGACCTTAGACACCAATTATGCTTACCCAAAATAATGCTGATCTGACCACAAGTTCAGTTTTCCACAATCACAACAGAAAGTAGGCTACAACCTTTCTGTTGCACTAATATCACTGCTATTCCTCTTTCTCACTTTTGTGTCTTATTTCTTGTTCTATTTCTGCTACAACTAAGGTATGGAAGAAAAGGGGTCATGAACATCGTGACCTTAGACACCAATTATGCTTACCCAAAATAATGCTGATCTAACCACAATCACAAAATCACAAAAAAGTAGGCTATAACGTTTCTGTTCTACTAATATCACTGCTACTCCTCTTTCTCAATTTAGCTCTTATATTTCTTCTTCTATATTTTCTGCTACAACTAAGGTATGGAAGAAAAAGGGTGCTGAGCATCGTGACTTTGGGCACCATCATCCAAATGCTGCTGTACACTCTAGTGCCCCCCCCCCCCCCCCCCCCCCTCCCCCCCCAACCCCCCCCCCCCCTATCACTTTAATTCCATTTTCACTTATTTTTCAATTTTATTCCTAAGCTTTCAACAACGGCAAAACGAATATGAAATAGTGAGGCTAAGAGAGAGAGGATATAGTGAAATGAATAAGGGGAAGGAACTTCTCGTAAATTAACTCCCTTTTTTTTACCAAAGTTATTTATGGCACCGATTCGTCTGCAAAGTGAAAGTAGTTGCCACAACAATACAGTTCATCCTTGGTAAAAATTAAAAAAAGGGAGTTAATTTACGAGAAGTTCCTTCCCCTTATTCATTTCAACAGCCAAACGGTTAACACCGTGACTTTACGTGGTCGTCATTACCCAGATGCTCATCTAGTTACAGCCTGGTGTTTCACGATCTCGAAAATACGTAAAGCTACAACGGTTCGGCTAATGAGACACCCCTCTTTACATTTTTTGCATCGAACATTTTCACCGAGAAAGAAGATTAGCATTCTGTCATTTCCGTGAAAGGGATAGGGTTAGGATCAACCTAGGATTGTCATAATACGGAAGGAACCAGATTTTGAGATTGAGAG
>CM065681.1:72276295-72283795 GCA_017654935.2 Phymorhynchus buccinoides
TGTGTGTGTGTGTGTGTGTGTGTGTGTGTGTGTGTGTGTGTGTGTGTGTGTGTGTGTGTGTGTGTGTGTGTGTACGTGCGTGCGTGCGTGCGTGCGTGCGCGTGTGTGTGTGTGTGTGAGTGTGTGTGTGTGTGTGTGTGTGTGTGTGTGTGTGTGTCTGTCTGTCTGTCTGTCTGTCTGTCTGTCTGTCTGTCTGTCTGTCTGTCTGTCTGTCTGTCTGTCTGTCTGTGTGTTTCGTTTTGTTATTTTTGTTGTTGTTTTGTAGTTTTGTTGTTGTTTTGTTGCTTTGTTGTTTTTTGTTGTGTTATTTTCTTTGGGGTTTTTTGGGAGGAGGTGGAACGGCATCTTCTTCTTCTTCTCCTCCTCCTCCTCCTCCTCCTCCTCCTTCTTCTTCTTCTTCTTCTTCTTCTTCTTCCAATATAGTTGTGAAGGTCAGTTCTGTCCATTATTACAACTGAAAAGGGCGAAGAGGTCGAAGAGAGAGAAAAGAAGAAAAAACAAAAACAAAGGAGAGAGAGAGAGAGAGAGAGAGAGAGAGAGAGAGAGAGAGAGAGAGAGAGAGAGAGAGAGAGAGAGAGAGAGAGAGAGAGAGAGAGAGAGAGAGTGAGTTAGTTTTGGTGTGTAGACAGCCAGACAACCGGCCAGACTGGGACCGCAATTGCATGCGCAATTGGTTCGAGATTCCTGGGAATCGCTGCGTATTTTGTTTTAGCTCTGTGGCTGATGACAATAACACTCTGTCTTTACCATTGTCAAATTGTCAATAGTCATTGTTATTTGGTATTTGGTATATTCTAGTCACAGAGACTTATCTCTGTGAAATTCGGGCTGCTCTCCCCCGGAGAGCGCGTCGCCGCAAGTGCAGCGCCTACCCTTCTTTCTTTTTTTTTTTTTTTGGGGGGCACAGGTTGAGGAGGGTGTGTGGACACACTTGGAAAACCTAGCTATCAATTTGACCATACCAGGCAGCGGGATTTCTCCCTGCTCTTACCGACTTTCAACTGCCGTGGGATTTTTATGTGCGTAAAGCTCACGGGTCAGACTTAGCTTTAAGTCCCCATCCGAAGGACTCGACGTTCAGTTCGATTTTCCTGTCAAACTAGAAAGAAAGGGCGACGAGGCCGGGATTCGAACCCGGGTCACTCACTCACGGCTGCAGTCACGCATTGCATTTGGCAGGCAGAACGTCTTAACCACTCTGCCACCTTTCTCCCTTTGTGATTTTTGTTAAACCAGGGGCACATATCCCTCTATAACGGGGGCTACCAGCTGGCCTCCTGGCTGGCCGTTCTCGTGGTCACCGCCTGTCTGAACAGCAGGGTGTCTGACGATAGTCTGGCTCTCGTTGGGGCACTGTCCGGGATGGTAGGCTTCATCTTCCAAGGGCTGGCCGAGTCAGATTTGTTTGCATATCTGGGTAAGTAAGTAAGTAAGTAAGTAAATAGCAAGCGCGTGAGTAAAGTGGTAAGCAAACAAGCAAATAAGCAAGCTAGTAATAAAAATAATAATAATTAATAATGCTTATATAGCGCATAATCTTGCTAAGCAACTCAATGCGCTTTTCACTCACCATTCGTACAAACATTTCTAACAGACTGGTTCACGTATCCTCACCATACATCTCTATGAAAATGAGCAAGCAAGGAGTAAATGAGTGAGTCCGTCAGTTTGTCAGTAAGCAGTAAGTTATTAAATAGCCTAAGTAACTACATTAATGGGTGATTAGTTAGGTCAGATCGTATAAAATAAATATATTGTCAACAAAATGAAACACACAATGTATTTGCATATCTGGGTGAGTAAGTAAGTAAATAGCAAGCTAGCAAGCACGTGAGTAAAGTGGTAAGCAAGCAAGCAAGCAGATAAGCAAGCTAGTAAGCAAGGAGTAAATAAGTGAGTCAGTCAGTCAGTCTGTCAGTAAGCAGTAAGTTATAAAGCAGCCTAAGTAACTACATTAGTGGGTGATTAGTTAGGTCAGATCGTATAAACTAAATATATTGTCAAAACAAAATTAATGAAACACGCAATTTGTATGTAGGACTTTCTTTTCAAGTGTCATTACTTTCTAAACAAACTGCAGCGATGGAGAAGAGGCGAAACGAAGTGTACACAGCAACATGGTCACCACCCTCCTTTATGGTTGTGAGACCCGGGTGCTATGCAAGAAGTAAATACAGCTACTTGAATGCTTCCATCAACGGTACCTCCTCTTCATCATGGGCAAGACTTCATTACGAACAACGAAGTCTTAGAGCGCGCCAACATCGCTAGCATCGAGGCTATGCTTCTGTCCGGGTAGCTCCGATTGGCGGGTCACCTGTTACGTATGGAGGACACGAGAGTGTCAAAAGCCATGTTTTATGAAGAGCTCTGCCAGGGAAAACGTGACAGGGGATCCCCTCGAAAAAGCTTCAAAGAGCAGCTGAAGCGCCCACTGAATACAGCTGGTATCCTAGATTAAGATTGGGAGATTATGGCTGGAGAGAAGTCAAGGCGGTGAGACCTTCCAGGGTGCCGGGAGAGAGGCTGCAGAGGACAAGAGGAGGAGCATAAGAAAGCGTCAGCTGCTCAGAATTATTCTGTTTTAGAAAAGTTGTTCAACAGTTTTAGCAACTCTGTCATATTTGTCTTACGGAAAAAGAAAAAAGATTATATATAAGAAATTTAAAATCGTCGGTAGGTCACATACAGAAAGTAGGCCCTATTCTAATCTGCAATGTGAAGTTCATTAAAGAAGTTTATTCTCTTTTTTTTAACTTTGGGTTTGTCCGCCTGTCTCTGGGCATCTTTATACAAACACTTAAGGGAAAGTAATGAAATGTGAACAGTCAGTATGTCTGCCAATAAACATCCCACAATATTTTAGTTCTTACTTTCAAAAGTATGATTGTGTTTATCTTTTATCACAAAATAAATGCTGAAAATGTGTAAACTGGTTTTTATTCCTTGTGATTTGTTTAGTACAAATGTCTCATATGTGCCCTTATGGGCCGAGAGGACGTAAAATCCTAAGTTTCTTCTTCTTCTTCTTGTGATTTGTTTGTTTTCAGCGGCTGCCACATCTTTATTAGCCAACCTGGCATGGCCAATGCTTCGGGCTCTCATGTCTAAAAGGGTATCTGCACATGAACAGGGTAAGTATTCACTGCAATAGGGCATTTGCCACGAGTATTCGTTCTCAATACTAGACTACTAATTTGCCCGCGCTCGTTCTGCCCGAGTTACGCTGATCTTTCTAATTTAGCTCTCTAAATTCAATTCAATTCAATTCAAGGTCGCCGGCACGCGGCAAATGCCCTATTGACTTTCCTTCGCTCTATGAATAGGCCTAAATTATCATCATCTGGCCTTGGCTTAAGGCTGTGTCAGACCAATTGACATAAGCTAGAACACCAAGGCTACATCAAAATGTTGCTATGTTCTGCTTAGTTATGCGGGGGTTGTCTCTAGGCATGGCAAGGTCCTAGCAGAATCCTAGCCAACCAATCCCTTTGGATGCTGCACTAAATGTTAGTACAAACTCTCATACTCTTCCACAAAAGACTAAATGGTCAGCCACACGTCCACTATAATCGCGCGACTGTACAATGCGATTCGATCACGTGGTCTCAATGCACCAATCACATTCGTATCATATTGTGCGATTTCAGTGGACGTGTGGCTGGCCTTTAAGTTGTAGGCCTACTATGGTTTTCCTTTTAAGTAAAGAAACTTTGAAGGCTATTACTGTATTAGGCACAGTAGATGACAGCTTCTCTTTCTTCCTCTTGTTCTTATTCTTCTTATTATTATTATTCTGCGTTCCCAGGCCGGCCATATGGCCATAATGGATAAGGTACGCATGTGTCTGGGTTTTTTTTTCAGTTTTCACTGGTCTCCCCGCTGCATGCAGCCGACACATTCCGATTTTAGAGAAGCTCAAAGCAGAGAATTTATTTGGAAGATTGAAAAATACAAAATGAGGAGAATGAGACAATAAGTCAAATAAAATAATAGATGATAGTAAGAAAAGGAAAGGGCAGGGTCAAAGAGAGTGATAGATGGGTGAACACAGAAGGTGGGGGAACTACTTGTACTGAAATAACACCGCCCCCCTCCCCGGTATCCCCACGGGGAGGGACTCGTGGATGGGGCAGGGTCGTCCAGCTCCCCGGCCCAATGGAGACAGATGGTATATCCAGTCACTGTCCCACAGAAACGACAACAATATTAGGTATTAGGTATTAGGTACTTTATAGTCACAGAGGCGTCTCTGTAAAATTCGGGTTCCTCCCACCTGGAGAGCGCGTCACAGCCAGAGGCGCGCCACCCATTTGTTTGTTTTGGCATCCGACTTTTGTGTGACTGATGAGGAAGGAAAGGGGGTGGGGTGGGGGGCCAATTTTGACCAAATGACAACTTTTTCGTTGCCACTGGGTTTAACGTATGCTAAGTGCATGGGCACACGGGACCTCGGTTTATCGTCTCATCCGAAAGATGAGAAAGGGATGTACAATATGGCACGCTACAAACTTACAACAGCCTTTCGGTTATAGCAATGGTCAGTCTATCCATCCCACGCAGGTTCGCTGTTCGCTGGCATCGCGGTGACAGAGATGCTGGCCACCACAGTAGCCGGGGTGGCCTCTCCGGCCATCTACAGGGCCTCGCTGGGACACGTCCACGGCCTGGCCTTCCTCTGCTACGCAGGGGTCGACGTCCTCCTCGCTTTCTGTCTCGTGTAAGTTGTTACTATGGGTGTGTGGGGTGTACTCTGGGCAAGGCATATCCTGCTGGGAGGATGTACCCTGGGCAAGGCATCTCCAACTGGGAGGATGTACCCTGGGCATGGCATCTCCTATTTTGGGGAATGTACCCTGGACAAGACACTTCCTACTGGAGAATGTACCCTGGGTAAGACACTTCCTACTGGAGAATGTACCCTGGACAAGACACTTCCTACTGGGGAATGTACCCTGGGTAAGACACTTCCTACTGGGGAATGTACCCTGGGTAAAACACTTCCTACTGGGGAATGTACCCTGGGTGAGACACTTCCTACTGGGGAATGTACCCTGGACAAGACACTTCCTACTGGGGAATGTACCCTGGACAAGACACTTCCTTCTGGGGAATGTACCCTGGGTAAGACACTTCCTACTGGGGAATGTACCCTGGACAAGACACTTCCTACTGGGGAATGTACCCTGGGTAAGACACTTCCTACTGGGGAATGTACCCTGGACAAGACACTTCCTACTGGGGAATGTACCCTGGGTAAGACACTTCCTACTGGGGAATGTACCCTGGGTAAAACACTTCCTACTGGGGAATGTACCCTGGGTGAGACACTTCCTACTGGGGAATGTACCCTGGGTAAGACACTTCCTTCTGGGGAATGTACCCTGGGTGAGACACTTCCTACTGGGGAATGTACCCTGGGTAAGACACTTCCTACAGGGGGATGTACCCTGGGTAAAACACTTCCTACTGGGGAATGTACCCTGGGTGAGACACTTCCTACTGGGGAATGTACCCTGTGTAAAACACTTCCTACTGGGGAATGTACCCTGGACAAGACACTTCCTACTGGGGAATGTACCCTGGACAAGACACTTCCTTCTGGGGAATGTACCCTGTGTAAAACACTTCCTACTGGGGAATGTACCCTGGGTGAGACACTTCCTACTGGGGAATGTACCCTGTGTAAAACACTTCCTACTGGGGAATGTACCCTGGACAAGACACTTCCTACTGGGGAATGTACCCTGGACAAGACACTTCCTTCTGGGGAATGTACCCTGTGTAAAACACTTCCTACTGGGGAATGTACCCTGTGTAAAACACTTCCTACTGGGGAATGTACCCTGGGTAAGACACTTCCTACTGGGGGATGTACCCTGGGTAAGACACTTCCTACTGGGGAATGTACCCTGGGTAAGACACTTCCTACTGGGGAATGTACCCTGGGCAGGGCATTTGCTATTGGGTATTGTCCTAGGGGGGAAATGTCCAGGGGGTGGGGGGGGGGGATTATCCAGTGGGAGTTGTCCGCTGGGAGATTGCCCAGGAGGGAGTTATCCTAGAACCGTGAACCGTGTGTGTGTGTGTGTGTGTGTGTGTGTGTGTGTGTGTGTGTGTGTGTGTGTCTGTGTGTGTGTGTCTGTCTGTCTGTCTGTCTGCGTGTCTGTCTGTCTGTCTGAATGATGTGTGCGTGTTTGTGTGTCTGTCTGTCTGTGTCTGCCTGTGTCTGACTGTATCTGTGTGTTGGATGTGTGCATGTGTGTGTTTGTGTGCGCGTGCTCGCGTGCGTTAACCATTAGTGTCCTACAATGACCTCATAGAGAAGAAGAAGTGACTGCTATTCTGGAAGGTGGCCTGCAAATTTGTCTTTAAAACAAATGCCTTGTCAGTTGTCATATGGACATAATCGTCTCTTCTCTCTGTGTCAATGCAAGTGGACTCCATTAGGACAGCTGACGTTGGAAGTCTGTAAAGGCAGACTTCTTTCCCCAACATTTAACATCATGGTGGGTTTTTTTAAAGAACAACAACAAAACTGTTGTAAAATGAATCAGGGGAAGGAACTTCTTATAATTAACTCCCTTTTACCAAAGTTGTTTATGATGAACTCGGGTTTATATTGTTGTGGTAGCTGCTTTCACTCTGCTAGGCGAATGGGTGCCATAAATAACTTTGGTAAAAGGAAGTTAATTACGAGAAGTTCCTTCCCCTGATTCATTTCATTATATCCTCTCTCTTAGGTATTATTAGGTATTAGGTACTTTATTGTCACAGAGGCGTCTCTGTGAAATTCGGGTTGCTCCCACCTGGATAGCGCGTCGCAGCCAGAGGCGCGCCACCCAATTTTTAAAAAAAAATTTGCATGCGATTTTTGTGTGACTGATGAGGAAGAAAATGGTGGTGGTAAAGTTTGACCAAATGACAACTTTTTCGTTGACAATGGGTTTAAGTGTGCTAAGTGCACGGGTACACGGGACCTCGGTTTATCGTCTTAGCCTCACTGTTTCATATTTGTAAAAAAAAAAATGTTGTACGTTATAGTTCCTTAATTCCGATTAACAATTCTACTGTGTCTCGTGCTTGTATGTTCTGTGCACAGATCTTTAATCGTTCGGCGCAAGACCAATGCCACAAACAGCGGAATACAACGGGGAGGATAATAGAGAAACAGAACCTGGAACTATCCCGTGACTCCAGCAAACAACAAAATAATGGGCAAAAGCAGTGTCAGTTACAGCGTATATCGTTCTGTATATTATAAAGTTGTGTACTGTATGTATCATACAGGTCCCACTCAGCTGTTGTTGTTGTTGTTGTCGTTGTTTATGGATGCTTTTCATTTAACGAACGGACGTACACTGTCGTTTGTACACGCCCGTGCGCGCTGGTACGTAACAATTACGTACATCTGCGCGCGCGTGCGCGCATACACATACACAGGCACACACACACACACACACACACACACACACACACACACACACACACACACACACA
>CM065681.1:72288795-72328795 GCA_017654935.2 Phymorhynchus buccinoides
CAAAACATTATCTGCTCAGTACATATTGCTAGTAACCTAATTAGGGTAAGGTACAAAACAAGTGTTGACTGGCCATAAAAAGGATTCCATATCGTTAGTGTTGTAATGAGAACTAAGCCAATAATACACACGCGCGCGCACACGCGCGCGCGCGCACACGCGCGCACGCACACACACACGCACGCACACGCACACACACACACACACACACACACACACACACACATTTAAAGAATGCTTTGTTTATAACAATATGAGGCATCCACTCCTTGACTGGACACCCCCGCACCCAGTGCATGCTTACTTGTTTGCATCCCCCTCTCTCTTTCCCCCTCTCCTCTTTCCCCCCCTCTCTCTCTCTCCCTCTCTCTCTCCCTCTCCCTCTCTCTCTCTCTCTCTCTCTCTCTCTCTCTCTCTCTCATACGCACTTCCTATGTATTTGTGTTCTTTGTCATCACCATATATTTGTTGTTATCTTTACCCCCCCCCCCCCCTTTTCCCTACTTGATACGGGCAAAAAGGCCTAATCAATAAACGTTTTTGGATTGGATTGGATTGGATTGGATCTCTCTCATACGCACACTCACCTCCACAAAAACATCTTGACCAGTCATTTAAATATTCCCGGGCGTCATCTCACCTCACCTCGCCTCTCTCCTTAATATTGCAGTATTATTCAAACCACTAAATGACCGGTCCAGCGATTAATATCTTAATCCTTTAATCCGCTGACAGGTCTTGTTATATTAATCCGTTTCTTTTGTCAAAGTCTGACCCGTGGGTGCGTAGGTCACGTGCAATAATTGAGCAAGATTAGTTTGATCCTTACGTAGCAAAGAACAATCTCTCTCTCTCTCTCTCTCTCTCTCTCTCTCTCTCTCTCTCTCTCTCTCTCTCTCTCTCTCTCTCTCTCTCTCTCTCTCTCTCTCTCTCTCTCTCTCTCCACTCTCTCTCTCTCTCTCTGTCTGTGCTTAGAATCATATAAAATCAGTCTGCAGGCCTGCTCCTTATCACACTGATAGTACAGAGTATGCCTCTGTCTAAGCGCGTGCACAACATGGCGACCCTCTCTCTCTCTCTCTCTCTCTCTCTCTCTCTCTCTCTCTCTCTCTCTCTCTCTCTCTCTCTCTCTCTCTCTCTCTCTCTCTCACACACACACACACACACACACACACACACACACACACACACACACACACACACACTGAAAGAGGAATCTGGTATATTATTGATACCAGCCAGAGGATAAATAACATTCATGCCAGGAAGTTGAATTTGAGGCTTGCAATATTAGGCCTAGTTTGGTGTTTTTTGTGTGTGTTTTTGTTTAACTGCGAGTCCTTTGTTGGTAACTCTATCTGCAAGTCATAAAATCGTTCTTTTTTTGGTGTGAATATTAAACATGTGAATATTAAAAATGGGGAGGGGAGGGGGAGGGGAGGAGGATTGTTCAGAAATGTTCCAAGCATGATATTTACATCATTTAATTTTTGTTTTTAATATTTTCAATTCCAAATCGTTGGGATTTTTTGTGTTTTGTTTTTTAATTTAGCTGACATACAAAAAAAATGAAATAGCAGCAATAAAAACGTGTGTAGTTCTGAGTTCGACTGACAATAAATTAGATCGTAAGCGACTAGGTCATAAATCTTTTTTATGAATAAAATAAAATTTTGAATTTTTTAACACTAGCCCTTGAATTTCAATCTCGGGGGGAGATGTGGTTTCGGTTGGGTAACAGACAACAAAAATAATTTTTAAAACTAAAATCTTAACTAAGCGTAGTAAATTTAATCAGTGTCATCTGACACAAATAACTATTTTATAAATTTTACATTTTTTTACAACAATCATAGACTCGCGCTCCTTATATTAGAATTCCCCTTTCATTCTTTATGTATTGTCTGCGTCCTCGTTTTGTCTTTTTACGTTTTGTCCTGTCTTATTTTTAGTTTCTCATACTAACCCAGTACAAATGTCCCATATGTGCCTTCCCAGGTCGAGAGGACGTAAAACACAAACATACATACATACATACATCCATCTTTTTTTTTTTTTAATCTAAATCCTTTCATATTCTTTTTAGATAAATACATATAAGATAGAGAATAAAGAAACAGATTATACCGACAAGCAGACAGAATTTTACAAGAAATAAAAACACAGCCTTCTGTACGTAATAAAAGAACACGCTGTTCTAATTATTAATAGTTAGCCTTTGAGATATGGAGTAAAACGCATTTCAACTTGTCATTACAATATCGTGTTGAAAAGTCAAACCTGAGAGTAGCCAAGCGAGTCACAACATGTTTGGCTCAGGCGTGTTAGCGAAGTTAATACGAAGTGAATCTATAGTATCATAGTTGTTCAGTCGGTTGTGTGTGTGTGTGTGTGTGTGTGTGTGTCGTCCGTGGTCCAATCTCCAAACTTTATCGTTGGCAATTTCTCGGGAAATCTAAGAAGGCGTACCTGCCAATGGTTCCGGGTCCGATTCTCGCACGGGCTCTTTTTTTTATAAGTTGTATCCATTAACGATAGTTTCATTTGTACTTTAAAATTATATTGGCAATATTGTACTTTAGAACCCCCCCACCCCTCAATCTTTGTTTGTTCTTTCTTGTCCCACATGTGCCTGTTCGAGTGAGCCTTGAAGGCTTTGCCTCTTGTTTCTATACATCTACTTACAATCTGATTGCCACCCCCATTACTGACATACCATTGCCTCTATTATACCTACTGCAAAGATCAACTATGAGGGGTTCTTTGTTTTTTTGGTTCAGTGCTTTAGTATCTATCACCTGTGAATCCTCCAGTTTCTGATCTTTGTCTTCGTATATTGGTGAGAAGATTATGTTCCTGCCTTTAAAAAAAAATTGTCTACGCGGGCTGTTTTATTTTTTGTTGGTCGCGTGTTTTTTTCTTCTCAAGAACAACCGTTAGGTTTTAGGCTCCTGTAGAATATTTGATGCATTTATTTTCTTGTTCAGTGAAAAAGGTATGCAATTATATTTCAATCAACGGGTTAAACTATGGTTTACTGAAGTTAGATCGGGCAGAAGACAGTTTTATAACCCCCCACCCCCCCTCTCTCTCTCTCTCTCTCTCTCTCTCTCTCTCTGAGGGGTAGAAATAACTGGGTTACTAATGTTCGGAAATGTTTATGTGAAAATGGATTTGGATATGCTTGGATTAACCAGAATGTTGGAAGTGATCACGTGTTCATTAGATCATTTAGACAAAGATTAATTGACATTAGATGACAAGCCTGGAACAGTCATGTGCAAAACAGTGACAGATTTTACATGTACAGAATGTTTGGGATTGATGATCATATTGTTGAAACCTACCTGAAAAGTAATATTGGCAGGCATTTAAAATTCGTTATGATTAGATTTAGACTTGGGATTTCTGACCTCTTTGTACATTCAAAGCGATACGCTGACATTCAAAACTTAACATGCCCCCTTTGCAAGGAAAATCAGGACAATGAGTTACATTTTGTACTTGCTTGCCCATTTTTTAATGAGTTGAGAAAAGAATTGATAGCACCGAAATTTTACAGAAATCCCAGTTTATTTAAGCTTAGTCTATTGATGTCTAGTAGAAATGAGAACACCATTCATAAACTGTCTATATATTTGTATAAGGCCTTTAAGATTAGAAGTGTTGCTTTGTCATAAGTATTGTATTGTTGCTAATTATTGATGTATTGATAAACCGCTTTTTTATAATGTTGACACACACCCTTCCTAATGGGGCGATGCCTTTTCTGGAATAAATATTGTCATTGTCATTCTCTCTCTCTCTCTCTCTATCTCTCTCTCTCTCTCTCTCTCTCTCTCTCTCTCTCTCTCTCTCTCTCTCTCTCTCTCTCTCTCTCCTCTCTCTCTCCTCTCTCTCTCTACGTGTACCTAATAATAAGGAAAGATTTTAGCAATTAAAAAACAATGAAATCGTGAGATTTTGAGTGATAATGATCGAAGCATTTAACTATAACACTTCGTTTTAACACACTACAGCATCGATCAATAGTGCAGTTTATATAACCGCTGTATCAACTTCAGCGGATAAGATTTTAGTCTTGGAAAAATACGTTCAACAACAGCAACGAAATAATAAATAAATAATCAGTGTCTCATCGATTTTTGTTTTGAGCTTGTATCACTATCTTGCAGTGCTGCTTTTCTTAAACCCACAATCGACAACTGAACACCAAAGCTGAAGTTTCAGACAGTCCACCTTCTCACCACTCATCCCCAGCCACCAACCACACTACCCCCACCCTCTCCTGCACACCACTGCACGCACACGTTACCCTTTCCTTCCGTCCCCTCACTCATAACCTTTACGGCTGTCCCATGTTACGTAGCAGTGTGTTCCCGTGTCTAGGCTTTATACCGAAAATTCTCTGCCCCTGTCATCGTGCCTTGAGATTCTCTGCCATATGTCACCGCCGTGCCTTGAGATGCAAACGCCATATACTTAAGAGTACCGCCCTTGCCTATCAGGATGCGAACGCCATATACTTAAGAGTATTGCCCTTGCCTATCAGGATGCGAATGCCTGTCAGGTAACACTTGCCTGTCAGGAACACATGCCCCACATGGCCGAAAGGCCGCAGAGGGCGTAAAACCTTATTTCTTCCTGTCAGGAACTAGTAGTATATAGCCACATAAAATTATCTGTTCCTGACTCGTCACCAGGGGGCATCGGCAGTTCGGACCTAAAATTATCGCCCTTTCGTGTCGGCAAGGAGTCGTATAAAGCCTCATTGTCTCTTGTGTCGCCGTCTCTGTTATATTTCCGTCTACATGTGTCCCTGTCTAATATCTCTCCATCTCTTTGATTATCCTAACCCTTAATGTATCCCTAGCTCAAACACTAACCTTAACCCCTAACTCTAACGCGGGGACACATCGAGACGGGGACATATAGAGTCCGGGACAAATAGAGACGGGGGCACATCGAGACGGGGACACATAGAGACGGGAACATACTTATAATAATAATAATAAAATAATAAATAATAATAATGATAATAATAATAGCCTAATAATAATAATAGCCTAATAATAATAATAGCCTAATAATAATAATAATAATAATAATAATAATAATAATAAAGAATACTTATATAGCGCGCGTTCTAGGTGTAGCTTACTACTCATAGCGCTTTACAAAAACTAAGAATCGCTCCACATACAAAATTACAGTCATAACAAACATACTCAGACGCGCTCGCATACCCACCCTCATCCTCACGCTGTGACATACACATAGACATACAAAACATGCATCTACGCATAACACACAAACGCGTCCACACACACGCACACGCACACGCGCACGCGCGCGCGCGCGAATAGAGACGGGGTCACATCGCACCGACCCCGTCCAATCGACCCTATCCGCACCAGCTATAGATCGTCGGTCATTCCTTTTGCAGGTGCCGCTCCGCCAGTCGCCACAACGACGACCGCCTAGGGTGACTGATTGGCCCAATCCAGCCAAGCACGAACCAAAGAACCACCCCTCTCGCCTGCTGACCACAGCTTAGCTTAGCACCGCTCCGCTAACCATCACACACACACACACACATAAAGCCCGGTGGCCCCTTCCAGACTTGGGATCAAAGATACGCTAGTTACTTACCTACCTCAACGCAGCTTATTACCTTTAAAAAAACCACAGGTGCTTCAGTTGCTTGTTGCTGCTGCTGTTGTTGTTGGTGTAATCTCCGAGTCTCCTTGTTTCCTGTTTCCCCTAGAACATGGGCTGTAATTCCAGCAAGTCAGGTCCTGCTGCTGGCGGATCAGAACCCTCCGGTGCCCAGGGCAACAACGACCAGCACGGGAGTTCTGGCGACAAAGGAGGCCACTCACCCCGAGCAGGTAAGAAGAGCTGGGAATCTTTTGAAGGATGTGGTGGATAGATGAGGTATCAAGTTAGCTTCAATACTTTAAAAGTGGGTTTTTTTTAATGTAAAGACCCACCACGTCACGTGTCAAAATCATGGTTTTCAAGTGTTTTCTCTCTTATAGCTGGCAAGAAATCTTAAGAAAACTTCCAAGCATAAGAGGGACTGTGTCGTGTGACGTGTGGGGTCTTTAACTGTTCTTGCTTTTTCGTGTATTTCATTCAAAGCAAGAACTTTTTGTTATCGAACAGTGAATTGTTGCAAACAGACTAAACAATTATGGCGTTTATCATTTGATGTTTTGGTGAAACCAAATGTAAGAATTTATAATTGGAACATGTATTGAAGTTTATTTTCTTGTTGTGATATTATTTCGATGACCATGTCAATAATGTCTCTTTAATTGAAACGTATTTCCGTGTGCGCTTCATTAATTTTTATTTTCATAACATCTTCGAAAACGATTGCACATGGAAGCATTGTTCCAGCGTGCCTTTGAAATCAATAGTATTTGCGTAACTTTGAAAACAATAGGGTGGTTCTTTTTGTAACTTTGGAAACGATGTTTCTACGGTGTCCTCATAAACAATGGTTGCCCTCGTGTATGTCTGGACACAATGGAACAATTTGTAATTCCTGCGGGGTTTTTGTGGGGTGTTTTTTTAAAATGTTATTTTATTATGTTTGTTCGCGTGTGTCTTTCGAACTCTCCAAGTCTTGTATGCAAGATCATAAAATGAGTTATGCGCGTGCTCATATACATTGACTATTGCAGCTCTCTCAGTGGCTTACAGTCTCTCTCTCACTCTCTCTCTCTCTCTCTCTCTCTCTCTCTCTCTCTCTCTCTCTCTCTCTCTCTCTCTCTCTCTCTCTCTCTCTCTCTCTCTCTCACACTCTCTCTCTCTCTCTCTCTCTCTCTCCTCACACTCACACTTCACACACACACACACACACACACACACACACACACACACACACACACACACATTGCAAGCACGCCCTTTATTTGTTTTATCACCAGATTAAACGTTTTATGATCGTGTCATATCACCCCCGACTATTAGCTCGATTGCTATTGTCTCGCGCTCCTTATCTGTATTTGTCTTCCCCCCCCCCCCCCCCCCTCTCTCTCTCTCAAATCTATATCCTCTCTCTCTAAAGTTCTTTTCTCTCTGTCTCTCTCTCTCCTCTCTCTCTCTCTCTCTCTCTCTCTCTCTCTCTCTCTCTCTCTCTCTCTCTCTCTCTCTCTCTTCTCTCTCTCTCTCTCTCTCTCTCTCTCTCTCTCTCTCTCTCTCTCTCTCTCTCTCTCTCTCTCTCTCTCTCTTCTCTCTCTCTTTCTCTCTCTCTCTCTCTGTGTCTCTTCTAACAGTAAGTATGAGAAATGGTCAGTCCAGGCAAGTACACATTCCGTTGTAAAATAAAGGTTCGTTTACAATTATCATCATTGTATATCATCTCTTGTATATCTCTCTCTCTCTCTCTCTCTCTCTCTCTCTCTCTCTCTCTCTCTCTCTCTCTCTCTCTCTCTCTCTCTCTCTCTCTCTCTCTCTCTCTCTCTCTCTCTCTCTCCTCTCTCTCTCTCTCTCTCTCTCTCTCTCTCTCTCTCTCTCTCTCTCTCTGTCTCTCTCTCTCTCTCTCCTCTCTCTCTCTCTCCCGCTCTCTCTCTCTCTCCTCTCTCTCGCCGTATTGCTTATGGGGTTGTAGCCTAATGCAATAAATCATTTCGCATTCGCATTCATTCTCTCTCTCTCTCTCTCTCCCTCTCTCTCTCTCTCTCTCTCTCTCTCTCTCTCTCTCTCTCTCTCTCTCTCTCTCTCCCTCTCTCTCTCTCTTGCTTCAAATGATATAAAATCGACGTGTACATGCTTGCTCCTTATCACACTGATACTAGTACACAGTACCCCTCTCTGTGCGTCTGCACACCATGGAGACTCCCACGTCATCATTCTGCACAATAACATGACATCACTCGTATGACGTCTATAAGCCTATTAGATATCGATCAGTGATCAATGAAATGAACGGTACCTGTGTACCCGAGCTAACTCTGCTCTTCTTATCCCCCACCCCCCAAAGACTGGGCTCGTGTCGCCATGAAGTTAAAATCAATGGCAAACAATGGGCTATTGTTACGTTGCAATCCGGGGAAGGGATAAGTTGGAGAGGGGGAGGGGGGAGGGCGCAAAATATTGAGGAGGCGGCGAACTGAAAGAAAGGGTGGAAACAAAACATTACTGGGATTTGAGGAATTATATGTATATGTTACAGTCAAACTCGGAATTCAGGCATTCACAATGTTGCCTAAAAATAAAATATATACAAAATAATACAAATTTTAAAAAAGTCTGTGTGTGTGTGTGGGGGGGGGGGGGGGGGGGGGTGGGGGGGGGGGGGACTGTTTCGCATTCTTTCGTTTACTACCAGAATGACAAGTCTAGCATTAAAACACACACGCCCCCCCCCCCCCCCCCTTTTTTGTTGTTGTTCATACTATTAGGTAAGCATTCAAAACCTAACACACGTGACTGAAAACTTCAAGTGGCATTTCCACTTAGCCTGCTCACAGCGACACACTTGGGTGCACTTTATTGCCGATGCCATTGTCTGCACCACGCCAACATAGGCCTAATCTAGAAATAATAGAGGAAATTCTGCATTTTCTCCTTCTCCCCCCCCCCCCCCCCCTCTCTCTCTCTCTCTCTCTCTCTCTCTCTCTCTCTCTCTCTCTCTCTCTCTCTCTCTCTCTCTCTCTCTCTCTCTCTCTCTCTCTCCTTGTTCCTGGTTCTTGTTGGGTCATGTTGAAATCCAATACACCCTCCCTTCCCAATTAAACGCTAACTTTACAATAACGGGACAAAAAGTGTTTCCAAAAACGAAATGGCCGAAACTGTTTGCTGTCTAGATCAGCTTCTCAAAGTTTAAGCGAGGGGTAGGGAGAGGGGGGGGGGGGGGGGTGTCACAGATTGATTTAGAACTTGGATTATTGATTGATTGTTTGCTTGCTTGCTGGTTTGATGAATTCAGATGAATGGGTGGGCTGATGATTGAGATAGACAAGTACATTGATTGATGATTGATTGAATGATTGATTTCAAGACTGTCACTAATTGATTGATTAATTGAGTGGCTGCTGGTTGATTGTGTATCGCTTATGAACGCGTTTGTGCAATATAAAGCAACAGAAAAAATGCCACGCAGATTTATTTATGTTCGGAGATGTACTTCGTTGTGTTCGTAGTTTGTTTCAAATGAATGGGCATTGTCGAATTAGGTAGTGTATTCACATCTGTGAGCGTGTGTGTGCGTCTTGTTTATGTCCCTGCGTATTAGCCTAGTTGTCCGACATAATAAAGACAGGGGGAAAGAAAATACACAGAAGAGACTAGAAAAAATGGAAAAAAACTCTCTCTCTATCTCTCTCTCTCCCTCTCTCTCTCTCTCTCTCTCTCTCTCTCCCTCTCTCTCTCTCTCTCTCTCTCTCTCTCTCTCTCTTAAAGAGCCCCCCGATCACGTGTCAAAATCACGGGATTCACGTGTTTTTCCTCTTATAACTGGAAAGAAATCTTGTTTTGACCAAGTCAGACTCCCATATAAAGTACCCCAAATTGAAAGCTACAAGTCAGTTTAAAGAGCAGCCTCAATTTGAATATGGGGTATTTCGATTGCGGGTCACAGCGACCCAGAAAAAAACAAGGGACGTAACCGTGGCGCGTCACGGGGTCTTTAAATTCTAATTCCCTTACGGTTGTGGCCTACATTTCATATTGTCTATTCCTTTTCGGCTGTGGCCTACATTTCATATTGTGTATGGGTGTTTTTTTTGTGGGTGTCAGTTTATAGCTTTGTGTGATTTATGTTCTTTATAGTAATTATTGTGTTCAATTTTGTTTGTTTGTCTTCGGATATTGTAAGGACGTTTGTGCAATTTAAATATTCGAGTTCGAGTTTTCCCCCCCTCTTTCTCCTGGGAAAAAATGTCACGTTAATGTTATGAAAACAATGAAATGATATGCGTGTTTGTAACGAGATATAGGAAGATTAAAAAGTGATTGGTATTATTGAACCAAATGAAGCTTACAATAATGAGCGGAGAAGCAGGAAGAGGGTCTATTGGGACATAAAGGAGAAAAATAGGGATTACAGGGTTTTTCTATTATTAAAGCTCTTAACTTGGGTTACATGCGGCAGGCAATTGATTCGGGAATAGGTAAACCATGAAAGAGAGATTACTGAGAAATTAGAGGTAAATTCCAAGAGGATAAACCACAATGAGTCAACGCTGTAATTAATTTTTTTTTAAAGACTTGGAATAGTTTCGTTGGTAGTGCACCTACACTCGTGATCCTGGATAATTATAATTGAAAATAATTAAGATTTCTGATTTGAAATTTTGTTTGGGCACTCTCAATGCAAGTGATTTTTCTTCGGAGATCATGTTATTTTCTTATTACATTACCTAAAGTTTTTTTCCAGACACAAAATGTTGTTTGTAAATGTTTACATGACATCAGATGCGTGGTTTCAGTCAATGTTGATCTTTCAGAAGGGTAGGCCATGGTGCAATGGAGGCATGGATTAGGCCTGTTACTTCTTTAATTCATTGTTATGTTCTGTTCCAGTGTCTTGTTACTTTTGGCAGCCAATATTGTGCAACATATCTGTGTTTGAGCGCCTTGTATAAGTTCTAAGCTTGTTGTGCTCGTTTCCATTTGTTTATGTTGCTGCTTTATTGATTTTCAATAAAATTCGTTTAAACCAATGGATTAGGCCTATTATGACCAAGAAAATGAAACTCATAATTATATCACTGGTGTTGCAAATCAATGAAACACGTGCATCACTGGTGTTGTAAGTGAGACTTTATTCCCTGAAAGAATGCGGTTACCTAAACAATAATTTGATTTATGTATAGCCTACGCCAACAAAAATAACACCACCAAACAAATAATAACTGTTGAATCTCCGAGGCTAGAAAGAAAGAAGATGATGAGCCGCTCCCCAAAAAAAAAAAAAAAAAAAGAAAAAATCAAAAGAAGGCGGGGACAGTGGAGGGTTAAAAAAAAGAGGAGAAAAAAAAGAAAGAAGATAAATGAAGATAGGAGCTGTTAATATAGTTTAAATTAAGCATTGAGGCAATCAAGTAGCTTAAGGCATCAACCATTGACATACAATCGGATCGATAGTGACGGAGTCTGGCACAAAAAGACAGATCCTAAGAAAGGACGAGGGGAGCTTAAGGTGGGTAGGACGAATGGTCATGCGACGGGAGAAGATTTTGTTAAGTAAGGTGAATGAAACTTTACTGCAAGTCAAGAGCAAAATGATCAAACCAAAAAGGTAATACGGGAATTCGTAAAAATGAACCGATTTAACCCTTTCACCGCCAATGTCGCGTTTTTGCACCACAATGATTTAACAACCACGTCATAAAAACTCTTGAAATCAAGGTCTGTAATTCAACGATATTGTGTTCCTAAATTTGGGCAGTAAGGATTGACCCCATTCTAAATGTGTCACAGAGAGATCCCACAATATTGCAGACAAAATCTGTTCTGTAGCCAAGTAGCTTTAATGGAAAATTTTGGCTCAAAGATGGCTGGCGGTGAAAGGGTTAAGGAAAGTAGGCCTACACTGAGGCATATGCAAGCAAACAGAAATGACTTACAGATAAAACAAACATATACGAAGAGAGAGAGAGAGAGAGAGAGAGAGAGAGAGAGAGAGAGAGAGAGAGAGAGAGAGAGAGAGTATGACACGCAATAAAAGACCACGAATGTCGGTATAAGAACCAAAAAAAATATGAACGGTTGGTCAGCGGGGCTCCGGAGGATCGGACGCAAGAGAAGAGCTCGGAAGAGGCATGGGGAGCACAGACAATCCATTTCTTTCTATCAATGTCGACTGTTCCGGCGAGACATCAAACATTTATGTACACGCACAATAGGTTTTCACGTACAACTGCGGAGAAGAAGACAGAGAAAATGTCATTGAGGAAAGGGAGGTGGGGCTGTAAAGGTCTTTTCCCGGTCAGACCATTGGATCGTGTCTTAGGCGAAACCGTTATTGTTTGTGTACCTTAGATACCGTTAACCAACACCACATCTCCCACACCACAAGCGGTCTCGGTTGCGAAGGTAATAAAGGGGGCAAGGATGTTTGGTTGTGCCTGATGAAACGTGGTGAAACGTGTATGGTTGGAAAAGAATGTGTGTTTTGGGGGGATGGTGGGGGTTTATTGGGAACAGCCTAATATCATTCTGAACGTGCCATGAATCAGCAAAAACGATTATAAGCCTTATGAAGGGGTCCACGCGCGTGCGCATTCATATTCACGTTCACACATACACTCACGAATAGAGGGAGGGGGTGGGGTGGTTAAAGGATTGAATAGTCTGTATACTGAAAGATTCAAATGCTCGTATATGATCTTTATTGATGTGATTATTTATTTACCTGTAAGTTTCAAACGATAATGATAAATTATTCACTGACCTATGCTAACTTGTTTGACAACTACATTAACTTGTTTGATTCATATAAATAGTACCGATTTGATAGTATCACAGGAAGTTGTTTTGGATAATATAGCTTTTTGAAGAGAGACTAAAAACTCTTTCGTTTCATGCAGTTATAATAATATATACAGGTCTATTCATGTCCAGAATTTGATGAAATACAGCTATTGTTTCTTGGGGGAAATTCCTTTCGTCCTAGACGATGCCTTACTGACCCTTCTTCACAATGCCTTTCTTCACTTAAATACCCCCAACTCTTTTGTTCGTATTTTATTCATCGATTTCTCCTCTGCCTTCAATACAATACAGCCCCATTTACTGGCCCAGAAACTACTAGACCTGAATGTTAACCCCAAGCTCATTCTCTGGATAACCAATTTCCTACGCAATAGAACTCAGTCTGTCCGCTTTCAATCTGCAATCTCCTCAGAACGTTCGACTTCTACAGGTGCCCCCCAAGGAACAGTTTTGTCCCCAGTTCTTTTTACATTGTACACAAACGACTGCAGAGGCACTGAAGAAACACCTGTCATTAAATACTCAGATGATTCTGCCATCGAAGATTTGTCAAACTCTGATTCTGTGTACTTCAGTGAAGTCAAAAGGTTTTGTTCATGGTGCAAAGATAATTATCTGGATTTAAATGTTGTTAAAACAAAAGAACTGCTTGTAGATTTTCGTAGAAACCCAGTGCCAGTGCCACATTTGGAAATTGATGGTGAAACGGTTGAAAGAATTGATGAGTACAAATAATAGGCACAGTTTTAGACAAGAAACTTACTTTTGATAAACACATTGAGCATATACATAAGAAGAGTCAGTCCAGGATCTTTTGTTTACAGAGGCTAAGGAATATTGGTGTCTGTTCAGATATTCTTCAAACCTACTACCGATGTTGCATTGAATCTGTTCTTACTGTGTCATTTATCTGTTGGTATGGAAGCTTGAGTGTAAAAAGTAAGCGTGTGTTGAGTGATATGGTGAATGTGTGCAGTAAAGTTGTGGGTGCAAGGCAGAGTGGTATGCAAGAGTTGTATGACAGACAAGTAGTAAAGAAAGCCAGGAAAATTCTTAATGATAACAGTCATGTTCTGGCAAAATACTATGAAGTATTACCATCGGGCCGTCGATACAGAACTCTAAAACTGAAAATAAGAGCACAGAAAACTTTCTTACCAAGATCAATTCATCTGTTGAACTCTTAATGCACTGCATTGAGTGATTGTTTTGCTGAGCAGTCTGTCCATCTCCTTGGGATTGAATTTGTATTCGTATTCATCCAGTTTGTTAACTACAATATTGCAGTGTTATTAGTTATTAGTTTATATTCTTTATTGTGTTTATTGTTGTTGTGGTTTTTGTTGTTGTTGATAAATGTGTTTATTGTTGTTGTTTTTTCTTATGTGCACTGGCTGCAATTTCTCAGTTATGAGATAATAAAGATGATTTGATTTGATTTGATTTGATTTGATTTGATTTGTAGAATGGTTTGGGACAAATGCCTGTTGCTAGTCGTGCAAAGTTTTATCAGTGAGTAGACAGATTCTTCTGCTGCAGTATTCCAGTCTGTCAATGAAGACCTATTGTGCGTTGATTGACTCTTTCATCTCGCAATATTATAAACTAGATATTGAGGCACTGTCTGTAGTTGCGTTGAACTTCTGTCTGTTGTCGATAATCTTATTAACTGTGCGTTTGAGCTAGCTGCGTCAGATATGTTTTCGATGTTGAAATCTATTAGCTCATACTCGATCAATACACAACGCTTACCTATCTTTGTATGTAACAGAGTCAGCATAACATCAAACATTTGGTAAACGTTTAGAGAACGCTTGGCTATCTTTGTATGCAATAGAGTCAACATAACATCAAACATTTGGTAAACGTTTAGAGAACGCTCGACTATCTTTGTATGCAATACAGTCAACATAACATCAAACATTTGGTAAACGTTTTGAAGGTTAGTTGACCGATACATCTGGTTAGGTTTCATGCTTTTGTTAAATGACGTGGCGTTTGATTTCATCTGAAAATATTTGAAATGCTTTTTTGGAGTGGGTGTACAATCTTTGAAGACTTCATACCATTTATAGGCATTGTATTAGGTTTTTGTTTTCTGTCACACAGTCGAATATCCTGTCAAAGACAATTCTACTAAACCGTGTCTTTGTTGTTATTTTTTTCGAGCATCATTATTCGTATCTCTGTGTGTGTGTGTGTGTGTGTGTGTGTGTGTGTGTGCGTGTGTGTGTGTGTGCGTGCGTGCGTACGCACGCACGCGCACGCGTGCGTGTGTGTGTGTGTGTGTGTGTGTATCAAGTCAAGTCAAGTCAAGTCAAAATTATCTTTATTGACGATAAAGGAGTAAGCTACAAGCTTTTTTTCATCCTGTCGTCATGAAAAGAAGAAAAATACTGAATCAAATAAAATGTAAAGATCAACAATGAAAATTGGTGTGTGTGTGTGTGTGTGCACGTGCGTGCGTGCGTGCGTGTGTGCGTGGGTGTGGGTGTACGAAAGAGGAGACAGGGGCATTTCAACTGAATTCCTTATTTATGATAATTCACGGTCACGTTTTATCAAAAGCATTCTTAGTGGAGATAATGCTTGTATGTTATAACTATCATAGAGGAATAGTAGATTAAGTGATTGCAAATCCTATGTAGGCGCTAGGCTAGTGTGAAAGTCTCCGTTTTGAGCTTTGTGCCCACAACGATTGACTCTTCATACATAGCCACACCTAATGTGTCCCCGTGTTCGCCAACAGCTGCTGTCTGTTCATTAGCTAAATTCTGCTTTAGGGTGATCAAGCAAAACTGTAAAAAAAAAAATCAGAATCAAACCATTCTTTAAGGAAAGCATGCGTGTGAAGGCAAATTTCCCTGCAATGTGTGTGCGTGTGCATTCACGCACATGCATATGTGCGCCTGGACGCTATATGTGTGTTTGCGTTCCCAAAGACAAAACAATGTACCTTGATCGTGTCAGTCGATTTTCTGCCACCAAACTGTTCTGACTTGGTAAGTTTGGCCATGCAGCAAGCCGTTTGCTAGTACTTTTAAGACAGTTTGAGACAAAAGTGTTGGTCCTCAAGTGCACAGTGTGATAATCCAGCTTAATTAATTAAGTCTGCACAGTCGGATTTCTCTTCGAACTGCAAGTCTAGCGTGAGTAAACGAAAAGCTGCGGGGAAATAAGCTTGGCAAAGCAGCACGCCACTGCCAACAGGGACCGTAGGCATAGTGGAACTTCCCTTATAAGACCTTCAAAAATCATCCAAAATAAGGTCTTATAAGGGAGGGGTCTTAAAGTGAGGACATTTTGATACTTACAAAGAAGGGCAATGTCTCAGAGAAGTAGGTCTTATGTGGGAGGGAGTCTTATAATGGGAGGTCTTAATAGGGAGGTTCCACTGTAGTAGGAGTGTGTGCTTGTCATAGTACTTGTAATATACTGTCATTGATCTACTGCTGCTGTTGATTCCATTTCCATTGTACTGTATCTGGTTGCCTGACTGACTGACTGTGTGTGTCTCTCTCTCTCTCGCTATCTATCTCTCTGTCTGCCTGTCCGTCTCTGTCTGGTTATCTGTCTCTCACTCTATCTGCTTCTGTCTGTCTGTTTGTCTCTCTGCCTCTCCCTCTCACTCTCTCTCTCTCTCTCTCTCTCTCTCTCTCTCTCTCTCTCTCTCTCACACACACACACACACACACACACACACACACACACACACACACACACACACACACACACACACACACACACACACATACACACACATGTGCGCGCTTGCAAGCACACGCACACACACATACCCACAACTCTCTCTCTCTCTCTTTATTTTTTCTCACTCACTCTCTCGTGCATATGTCGTGGTCTTTTTACTTTAATCCAGAAGATATCCCCATACCTACAAATACTTAGCCATCATACTTTGCTACTTTCATGAAAATTTACTTTATTATCCTGCATTTCTTACCTCCTAGCATTTTTTTGAAAAAAAGGTTTTTATTCGCATCATCTGACTAAGTTCTGAAAATCTCTCAAAAAGCTGCAAAATATTAATGACACGGAGAGATAATTATAAAACCTTTTTTTCCTTTTCTCTTGAATGCACCAGTGTCGTCGATGTGGGGATGGTGGTAGTTGATGTGGAAGGGAAGAAGAAGTAGGGAGAGGTGGAAGAGGAAGAAATGCGACAGTATGATGTTCAGTTCCTGTCGGACACGAAACCAAAGACTGTACAGGGGAAGATAAACATCCGGTCTCTTTTCCCTATATGAGTAGTGAGGACAGAAACACTGGTTATGTCCCTTTGAAACGTGACACATTTTACACATCGATAGGCCAGTTGAATTCTCCGTTCAAGTTCCAGTCCGAGTTTTTGGATAGCCTCCACTGTGAATAGTGTACACGTCCGCACTAACGATAACTCTATCAGCCCGGTTCGCCGAGCTTTTAAGTAATCCATCTTACCCTTTTAGAATATCTTTGACGAAACTGAACATTGTGATCGGGAACTTAATGCACAGCTAATACAGTTTTGATATATGTGTAACAGAAATTATCGAAGAGAAAACAGCACCCCAAGAAGAAACCAACGAGACGCCAGCGGGTGAGGAGGCCACAGCATGTTTGTTATCTAGCATCACAATATATTGCACTGGTTGACAATATTTTTGGTTGTTGTTTATTTTCAGTGTTGGAGGCATGCTTTGTGTTGATGACATGCTTTAAGTCGATAGCATGATTATTGTCAGCGGTGTTAGCATGTAGCTGTTCTTGGTTTCCTTTTTGTTCTAAGCAGGCTCACAATTTGTATAATTATGTTGCTTGTTTTGTGACGAATTATTACACAGGGTAACGTTTACTATCCAGTTCGGATATCATAGCCGCCACCCGGCAAATCGGTTGAAGAAAACCGATGAAATGAGCCCGCAACTGGAGAAGAAACCACTCCTAAACAAAGCTGAACCAGAAAAAGCCACCCCTGCAGGAACTGAACCAGAGGAGAAAAAAGCGCCTGTAAAGAACCAGAGCCACAAGCATCTGCCCCTAAAGAATTTGTGCTAAACATATTACAGCTCTTACAGAACCTGAACTAGAGAACAATCCGTAAAACAATTGAACCAGAAAAACCTGACCCGAAAGTACAAGAAAAAGAAGAATGGAAACCAAGTGAAAGCCAAAGAGCCCACGCCTAAAGAAGCAGTGCATAACTTTGGAGAAGATTAAACTCGAAGGTACAATCACCACTGGGCTTGCAGTTCCTCGACAGTGAAAATCTGCCTAACGTCCTCCGGTCTGGAACAGACACATATGGGACATTAGGAGATATAAAGATGGTGGGAACGATCCTAGAGGCAATGCCCGGAGGCAGTGCAACACCAGGAAAGTCCCGATTTTTTAACAATACAGATTTGTATATATATAACAATTGCGAGTTCCTCGACAATCAGCGTCTCGCGTGTTATATAGACACGGATAGTGCTCGGAAACCTGGGGCTAAAGAGAGTGACATGAGTCAAGAAACCAGACCGAGGAAACGGCAGTGGAAAGGTCTGATAGTATGACAGTATGAAGTGAAGAAAGAAGCCCAGACGAAAACTGGCGATCGAGGTGGCGAGGGTGAGGGGTTGTGTCGTCTAAGAAGCACCAAATTAGTTTAGTTTGAAATTTTGAAATTGTTTAGTTAAAATCAGGGCTCCCCATTTTGTTTGACCATAGAGGGTATTTTCACCCCCAGGAAGCAGCTATAGAGGGTCTCTTCACCCCCAAGGTGAACTTATAGAGGGTGAAAAATCAAAACAAAATAAGCATAAAGACATGTGGGTATTGTCAAAACAATGTAAAGTATTGTATGCACAGGCAGTATGAAGCATTACATGCCTGGCATTTCCGACACACAAATGTTACCAACACAGTCACACACAGCCACACTCACACACACATCATTCAAGAATCAAGAACTTTAATCCTTTGCCCTCTTTTGAGGCATTGAGGATGAAACAACAAAATTATAAAATGTCAAGCAAGGCATGACAATTTATGTTGAACATTCAATAGCACACACATGCACACACACACACACACACACACACACACACACACACACACACACATCTTAATTATCTCTCTCTCTCTCTCTCTCTCTCTCTCTCTCTCTCTCTCTCTCTCTCTCTCTCTCTCTCTCTCTCTTTCTCTCTGTCTTTCGCCTTACTCTTGGTCCCACAACCAACCTGTATTTATGTCTACACAGAGAGAGAGAGAGAAAGAGAGAGAGGTGGGGGGGAGGGGGCAGAGGGTAAGAAGAGAGGATAGAGTTCATAAGAGATGGAGGGGGGGGGGGGGGGGGGGGGCAAGCAAGCAGACAAAGACAAACTTCTTGATAGGACTGCAGACAGAAAGGTAATTAAGAGGAAGAGTGGCGAAGTAAAAGGGAAGGGGACTGTATAATGATGGGTACATGGCAGGGGTGGTAGACTCTGGGGATGTGTCAAAGGTCATTGAACTTGTAACCAGTCTAGAATGATCAAGTACTATCATGACCTGACCTTCACCTTGTGCTAATGCCTCTGAAGTGTTTCAAGTGATGAAGTGGGGGTTTTCTTCTAACCCAATGCTTGTCCTGTCTATTTATGGAATAGAATACGGGACCGGGGTTATGTGAGCGAATGGGGGGTGGGGGGTGGGTGTAGAGAGAGAGAGAGAGAGAGAGAGAGAAAGATAGGGTGAAATGGAAGACGCGCTCGGGCTCATGCACTGGGCAGATTTATAGTGCGTCTCATAACCCTCGAGTAGTAATTATAGTGCGTCGTTTCACCCCCAGTACGAAGTTTTAATGCGTCTGTCACGCACATTTGACGCACAGACGCACAGAATGGGGAGCCCTGTAAATTGTTACTGCACAACAATTTATACAAGTGAAGTGGTGCCCTGTATAAACCAAAACAGGCTGATGAAGTTTCGTAGCCTTAATGAAAAGAGCGACAATACTGGTGCACTAATCTGAACGGTCGAACAGTTTTGCAGGATTGGGTTAAATTTAAATTTAATTCTACACTTTTGATTGTATACAATGATGTTATGATCGCGAAAGTGTTGCAAATGTATATATACAATGTTGCACACATGCACTTTGTTAAAAAGTTAAAAAAATTATTAAAACAGAAATGTTCTAATTTCAGCTCCGACATTAGCCAGATCATTACTAAAGTCGTGTTGTTGTTGTTTTTTTAAGTCAAGAGAACCTTCTATGTAACGGTTGTGGAATTTGGTTTACAGAGCAGCCCAAACAAGAACCGGAAGTTCAACCTGGTGAGCTGTTTGTGTGAAACTAACTTTCATTCAAAATTAACCAACATTTATCAAGTCAAATTGAAATTGCAAGGTAATTTCAGCCAAATGTCAGACTGAATGGTTTTGTATTCCAAGTTAAATTATCGTATAATCAATCACTCGATATACAGTAGTTCTCTCTGGTCTGGATCGAATATTCCAGTAAGTGACATTCGTGTTTACCATATCAAAGTCTGCGAAGTTAGATTCACTTTCAAGTTTACATTACAAGAGACTTAACTTCGCCTACAAGATTAGATACCAAATATATATTCCACATAGCTTATGCCTACAGGTTTCTTCAATTAAACGAGTTTAGTAGCCCATTTCATGTCTCGGATGTTTGTTTGAAAGTCACTTTCTTAACATTTACTTTCTTAGTTTGCCAGTAAACCGAAAGCTTGATTATACGTAGTACATTAAGATACAGAAAATGCAAATTACACTATTCCACTTAATTTCAAGATTAGATTTCCAATTTAATTACATGAAAGCACATGCGTAGAGTGTCACACTGAGATCATTGCATGAAGAAAGATTCTGTGCTTTGATTGGCTGGTTGGTTGGGTTGTTTTTCTTTGTTCTTTTTAGGATGTGGAATTACATTAATTATGTGTTGCATGCACTGCATGGTTTCTTTCCAATGGTGCTAATTGTCATAAAGGAGGAAAGGTTCTGCAATGAGGGCGTGGCATATGAAATTCAATTCTATGAACGCCCCCCAAAAAATCCTGACAGCATCGTTTCTCCCAATGCTTCCTTTACGCAGAAGCCGGAAGTAAGCCTGATCAAGCTAACCACGCACCACCCGCGCAAGAAGAGCCAGCAGCAGCAGAAAAACCAGCCAGTGAACCTGAACCTGCCAAAGAAGAACCTCCCAGCGAACCAGAAAAACCAAGCGAACTCGCACCTGCAGAAGAACCCGCCCCTACAGAACCTGAACCAGAAGAACCCAAGTCTGAAGAACCTGCTCCTTGCGAACCCGAACCCGAAGCACCGAAACCAGAAGAGACAGCGCCCAGCGAACCAGCGGCGGAGGAATCTAAACCGGAAGAGACAGCCACTAGCGAACCCGCTGCACCGGAAGAATCGGAATCTAGTCCGGAGGAGCCACCAGCAGCCAGCGAATCCAGTCCTGAAGACACGGGTGCTGGTCAGGAACCTGCTGCTGCTGAGGAGAGCCAAGAGACTAAAGAAACCGAGGAAACGGTCACGGAAAGTAGTGAAGAGCAAAAAGAGGAGAGGACAACAGCTGGTGAGAGAGGGGTGGTGGTGGAGTAGTAGTGTTAGTATTGCACTTCGCACTGGGGAGTTGTTTTATAGAGTGTGTTTTACGTACTAGACTAGTAATGCCAACACTAAAACATGGCACTGAGTTTGCTCGAAGAATGTGTTCATTCACGAGGTTTGGCCCACTGCAAAGTTGCTGTGTGATGTTTTCTGCACGCGGTTTTATGTACTACACTAGTAATGCAATGTCAACACTAAAACATGGCACTGAGTTTGCATGAAGAATGTGTTCGTTCACGAGGTTTGTCCCACTGCAAAGTTGCTGTGCGATGTTTTTTGCACACGGTGTTTCAGGGTTTGCGATTAACTTGTTATTTGTTTGTTATTAAATGTATTGCATTCTATATTCTTTTTATTTTGTTTCGTTTTGATTTGTTTTTCATACATTTCATTCAATGTTTTCGTATTCTGGTAAACTTTTATGTTATTTTGTTGGTTAGATCATCACCGACCTGCATGCTGCACCAATCTGCCAACAAAAGAAAGCAGCAGAACTGAAATTATCCAAATAAGAAATACAATCTCTCTCTCTCTCTCTCTCTCTCTCTCTCTCTCTCTCTCTCTCTCTCTCTCTCTCTCTCTCTCTCTCTCTCTCTCTCTCTCTCTCTCAACATATAACCTTAGCATTCTTAAATATTCTGTGATTTTCTAATTTCCTTTTCGTTTCATTGTATGCTTTCATTGATGTGGATTTAATCATGTGCTTTTGTATTTCAGGTATTGTCTCACTATATTATTGTGATTGTTAATGCATGTATTGGCTACTGTTTCTGTCCCCTCCCCCCCGAGAGAGGCGGTAGGCCCAAACTTAATTTCCGACTGCTCTCTCTCCCCCCCCCTCTCTCTCTCTCTCTCTCTCTCTCTCTCTCTCTCTCTCTCTCTCTCTCTCTCTCTCTCTCTCTCTCTCTCTCTCTCTCTCTCTCAGTCCTTCCATCTATTTTTTACTAAACAAAATTCACGTTCTTGATCTCAAATTCATGTTTCTTCCTTCCGTATAACATTTCATTGAAACTCATTTGATTTATGAAACTGTACACAGTTATAGTTACATCATTTGTGAGAATAAGGCAAAGCTGATGACATCATAACGCACTTCGAGCAAATTATAACTAACAAAAATTATCGTTATTTCTTAACAACAGAAAATTATATTTAGAACAATTGTTACGTGTACAAGACATTGATCTCTAAGAACATTATAATTCTATCTACCCTAGCCTACCCTTAACTGTTCGTTTTCAAGATGATAAATGTGCGTTAATCTGTGTGCTTTCTGTGACGCCTTGAGAAATCCATAGTAATAAATCACCAGAAATCCATGGGTGCAACTTTTCCTGGTAGGGGAAGACGGGGTAAAAAGCGCATGGGCGGGTAAGAAGCCCACCCCAATTATCTCATGAAATAAAGAAAATGTCAGTCAAATTTGCCCATGAGACGAATGCTAGACATTAACGCTCGTCTCATGGGCAAAATGAGACTGAAATTTGCTTCATTTCATGAGATAATTGGGGTGGGCTTCTTACCCGCCCATGCGCTTTTTACCCCGTCTTCCCCTATGCAAGGATTTCCTGTTTTTGAATGTTACCAGAAAGGGAAATTCCCTTTTTTTTAAATTTGTAATAAAGATCTTTGTGTCTACTGTATTTTTCAACACTTCAAAATAAGCATTTGTATACATTGTGGAACAAGCAAACTAAAATACCTTCATAAATCAATGTTTGCTTCAGCTTCAGGGGCACATTACCCTGGACCCAGGCCTTTCAGGGGGTTTTCATTTTGTGTAGTTGCACCCATGCAAATCAATACACGCCTCATAAAATGGTGTTTGCTCAACTTAGCATGCAGTCGAGTCCGCATTTATTGACTTAATCGAGTAAACATCTTCATAATCGTTGATTCCATTGCATTTCTTACACATTATATCATCCTTTTCCTTGTTCGTTACTGAATCATAACGGCGGGTATTATATTTATTTTACGGCAAATGTCGAGTTGAAACCCCTGTTCGCATTTCTTCGCTGGTTAGTTGATTGAGAGGGTACAGCTTTGAATTGACTCATTCACGATCACGAAAAGGCAATGCAGTTTCGCTTCCTACAACCTTCTTCTTCTTCTCCTGCGTTTCCGGGCCATATGGCCACAATGGGTACGTATGTGTCCGTTTTCCAGTTTTCACTGGTGTCCTCGCTGCATTCAGCCGACACATTCCCGATTTCGGAGGAGCTCAAAGGAGAAAACTATATAGAAGATTTGTTTGGATAAAAGGCAGGAGAATGGCCAAAAAAGTCAGAAAGATAGTAGATGACACAAAGCAAGGAAAAAGACAGAGTCGAAGAGAGAGAGGCAGATTAGAGGAAGTTACAAGCACGGAACTTCCAGAAGGTGGGGAACTATTTGTACGGAAGACTACCCGGTATCCTCACGGGGGGCTTCTTTCAACCAAATTTTCTCATTGATAATTTTGACTAAGAAGCAATTCTTTGTTTTGCTTGGATAAGGTATGTGCGTATTATTATATTAGGGTTATTTTTTTAAACGGAAAGAGCAATACCTTGAGGCTGAAACCCAAATACATGTGAGTGGTATTAACCGTTAAACTACACCTTCCATGTTTATCCCTTTAAAACGACGCTAATTCATTGATAAAAGTGAAGAAACGCCTCAATGGAGAAAGAGTAATAATTATTGGTATATGAACCCGTTTAGCACAACTTGATGTTCAGCAAAGAGGGGACACTGGGTTACAGAACAGCCAGGATGGATGAAAGGGGTGGAACTTCACAAGATTTTACTTAATCAAAGAGCATGTCCGGGTGTGCGAGAAGGCACAGGGGCTGCAACTTGACAATTGCCATTTTTACAAACATCAGACTTGAATAACCATTGGGAAAAAAACTGTTGAGAGAGAGAGAGAGAGAGAGAGAGAGAGAGAGAGAGAGAGAGAGAGAGAGAGAGAGAGAGAGAGATATTCGTTCTATGACAATTTTCTTTATTTGGATATATTATGTCGGTGATTGTGATGTGTTTGCGTGATGAATAGAGAGAGAGAGAGAGAGAGAGAGAGAGAGAGAGAGAGAGAGAGAGAGAGAGAGAGAGAGAGAGAGAGAGAGATATTCGGAAGAATACATTGTGTTCTTGATTGTAATTTTCTTTATTTGGATATATCATGTCATTTGTTTATTGTGAATTACCCCCTTCATAAGGGGCCTTTGCCTTTCATGAATAAATCTTCCTAGAGAGATTAGAGAGAGAGAGAGAGAGAGAGAGAGAGAGAGAGAGAGAGAGAGAGAGAGAGAGAGAGAGAGAGAGAGAGAGAGAGAGAGAGAGAGAGAGAAAGGGGGTGGGGTGGGGAATCAAAAAACACGAAGACGTGCATGGGGAACCATTGTGATCTTCATGCAAAGTATGTTAACACCGTGCTGTTGAGCATTCACCTGGACTAGCAGTTACCTGTCGTAACTTGTTCTTAGAACACTATCATGTTTCGTAATAACGGATAGTCTCAATACATGATTGTGCTGAATTATTTATAATATATGCTGGTGGGTTCGGTTTTTTTAAAATGTCAATGTTCGTTGATTGTTGATTAGTGCAGTTAGTTTTCGTAAGTTGAGAGAGAGAGAGAGAGAGAGAGAGAAGAGAGAGAGAGAGAGAGAGAGAAGGAGAGAGAGAGACACAGACACAGACACAGACACAGACACAGACAGACAGACAGTCAGATAGACGAACACGAAGACCGTTAAGGAAGGAGGATAAAGAGGGACAGGCAAAGTGGTTAGAAAATAAAATGGAAAGATGTAAACTGATATTGTCATTGAATTTGCAGAAGAAGAAATCTAAAATAGGTGCAAAGAAAAGGGCAGAAACTATATTTATTGCGATGGCTTGACCCAAAACGGACTATCTTTTGAAAAAGATTCCATTGACGTATTATTGAACATACATGTATTGTGAAAACAAATAACTTGTTTAAAAAAAAGACTGCATAAATATAAAAAGCATAATCCCCATTTTATATTATTTGCAGTCTTTTTAAGGGACAAGTTCTTAGTTTTTGCAATAACATCAATAATAAGTCAATGGACCGTTTTGACTCTAAGCTGTTATTATAAGAGCAAAGCTGAAAATCGCTTACAAAATAATAGACAGTGGTGGCCTGGGAGATGCAAAGAGCTAACCAATGGGTGCATGAAAACAACATTCTAAAAATAATTCCGTTTCTTTGTGCAGTATGTATAAGGCAAACTAACAAAATGTTGGGTTTCCGGTTTCCCGACCGACCCTAGTTTAGGGCCGCCGACCCTAAACTTCTTCTTTTTTTATGAATGGGGGGAAGAAGGAAAAAAAGTAAGAAAAAAACCGGTCTAAAAATAATTCCGTTTCTTTTGTGTGCCAACACATGCTCAAGATTCAAATTTCAAAGAGAAGGTATACGTACTGAACACCATCAACTAATCTTTATCACGCTCTTCACTCTGCACAGTTTGTCCTGCGTACCTGTCCCTCCCTACCCTCCTGACCAAGAGACAAATGGTATCGTCCTTACGGTATCTTTATTCTGCCTGCCCCTTTCAAAGAAAACTAGTAAATATCGTGTGAACAACTGGCCAACATAGTGGGAGTATTAGGGATTTGCACTTAAAGCCTGTTGGTTGGTTTCTTTGTCTTAGTTTGCTTAAACCTTTTGCATATCGCCTAAAGCAGACACGTTTTCTAGTATCAGATAGTTTTCTAGTCCGCATAGAAAATAGTTTTCTAGTCCGCATTTCTTGACTATCTTGCATTGCAACCCCCACCCCAAATTTTCGCTTTTTTTAAATTTATTATTTTTAAACTGAGAAGCAACATTAGGACCTATTCCATTTTTGTGAAAGGGGAATGGGTTAGGATTAACCAAAGATTATTTTCATAAAACTAAGAAGCAGACTTTGAGATTGAGGGTCGTGAACATGAGAGGCGGGGTGACTAAAGAACAAGGTTGCCCATTACTTTATCCACCGGTTGCTCCGCCTCAGGGTATTTTAGCCTGTCCCCCATTACCTCCCTCTACCTTCATCATCTCCTATTTTTTCCTTCCACGCTCACCCTCTCAATTATTCATCTACCCTCTACCTCTTCTCCTCCTCCCTTGCAACGTCCTCTATTACTTTTTTCTTTCTTTTTTCTTTCTTTTTGCTCCATTAAGCATGCTCAATTGTTTATAGCTGTTGTGGCGGCGGTCGCCATAACAGGGCCCTGTCCCCGTAACTAAGGACGCTCATCTCTCTGTGTGTGTGTGTCTCTCTCTCTCTCTCTCTCTCTCTCTCTCTCTCTCTCTCTCTCTCTCTCTCTCTCTCTCTCTCTCTCTCTCTCTCTCTCTCTCTCTCTCTCTCTCTCTCTCTCTCTCTCTCTCTCTCTCTCTCTCTCTCTCTCTCTCTCTCTCTCTCTCTCTCTCTCTCTCTCTCTCTCTCTCTCTCTCTCTCTCTCTCCCCCCCCCCCCGTATCCTCTGTTTTACTTCCCTCCGTGCTCTCTCTCTCATTGTCTTGCAAGTCTGTCCAGTATATAGTGTGAATCATTTACCCAGCTTTATTGCTTTGGAGGCGTGTGTGTGTGTTTTACTGTGTTGTGTTGTGTCTATGTGTGCGCTTACGTGCACATGCTGTGTGTGTGTGTGTGTGTGTACGTGTGTGTGTGTGTGTGTGTGTGTGTGACTACTGCGGTATGTCTGTGTGCGTGTATGTGCGCGCGCTCACACGCGTGTGGGTTCAGTATATGGTGTGAATCGTTGACCTGGCTGTGTTCGTTGAGGTGTGTGTGTGTGTGTGTGTGTGTGTGTGTGCGCGCGCGCGCGCGTGCGTGCGTGTGCGTGCGTGCGTGCGTGTAGTGTCTGGATATGTGTGTCTGGATATGTGTGTGTGTGTGTGGTGTGTGTGTGTGTGTGTGTGTGTGTGTGTGTGTGTGTGTATTCTGTCTGTCTGTCTGTCTGTGTCTGCGTGTGTGATTCATTTAAGAGTGGGTATCAGTTTGTATGGGTGGGTTTCAAATGGCCAGGGATGGGACCGGGAGGGGTCGGTTCATCATACTAAATATCTTAAAGTGAAATCTACTTATGAGAATGATTATGCATATGGAAATGTAACGTCCCCGTGGGGATACCGGGGGGGGGGGGGGGGGGTCTTTCGTAAAAAAGTCAGTCCCCCCCCCCCCCCCCCCTTCTCCAAGTTTTGTGCTTGTAACTTCCTCAAATCTGTCACTCTCATTTACTCTGCCTTTTCCCTTTGCTTTCTATCATCTACTATCTTTCTTCTCCTGCCTTTTTTCAAAATATTCTTCCAAATATTTCTCCTTCGAGATCCTCCGAAATCGGAATGTGTCGGCTGTACGCAGCGCGGAGACCAGTAAAAACTGAAAACCGGACACATACGTTCCTTAACCATTATGGCCATATTATGTCCTGGGAACACAGAAGAAGAAAAAGAAGAAAAAGGAAGAAATGTGACGACAGCAATGAATTGAGAAAAACAAGGTTTTCTTTGATGAAACAAAGATTTCATTTTAAAGATTACCCTGTCAGTAACAGAAGTATACCCCCCCCCCCCCCCCCCCCCCCCCCCACTCTGTTATAATATTTAAAATGAGAAAAGATTAAAAATTTAAAAATAATAAAAAGGGGGGAAAAGACAAAAGATCGAGGAGCAGCTGTATTTAGTAATTGTATCATCTTTGTTGTGACAATAATGCTTGATATCTCCTTGATATTTGTGTTCTTTTGAGAGAGAGCTAGAGACAGCATAGAGAGAGAGAGAGAGAGAGAGAGAGAGAGAGAGAGAGAGAGAGAGAGAGAGAGAGAGAGAGGCGGGGGGGGGGGGGGGGGGGGGGGAGGGTCCCCAGACAGAGATAATTCAAAACAGGACAAGACCTTGCCACTATCACGATATGATATGGGGAAGCAGGGAAGGAGAAACAGGGAAGGAGGGGGTGGGCAAATATTTCTTATTTTGTGGTGACTAGGCCGGCTTATATCGAACTTTTATTGACTGTCAACAGATATGATCACTTAGCCTACACTCATGCACGCGCACGCACACACACACACACGCAACCACACACACACAACTACACACGCACACGCACACGCACACGCACACACACCATCGTCAGTATCAGGCACCACCAGGTCATAATAATATCTAATCCTACACCCAAGCCTCCAATATTACCGTCTCCAATGACTACCAATTGTTTTGATAAATAAACACATGACATCGATTCACTGACCCTTGATAATAGAGCCACATGCTGCGTGGTTACCTTCCTGCAGAGGCCAGCAATGTTGAACAAAACAACGGTTGTTATGTAGGAACAGTTTGTTCAACAGTTTTGTGTGTACTCATACGGTGGCAATGATTTAAAACAAAACGTGTTGCATACTCGGATCTGGTAGCTTTAATTTAGCTGGTGACACAAAACTTTGCAAACATGTTAGGTTAGGTTAGGTTAGGTACATTATAGTCACAGAGGCGTCTCTGTGAAATTCGGGTTACTCCCACCTGGAGAGCGTGTCGCAGCCAGAGGCACCCAATTATTTACCCAATGCAGATTCGCTATCCACCCACCCACCCCTAAAAAATTCGCATTTAAAACTTTCATTGACAAGCAATCTTTGGGAATGGGATAGGTTTTATAATTATCAGGAAGGAAAAAAATTGTTTTACGTCCTCTCGGTCTGGAACAGACACATATGGGACATTTGTAAATACAAAGATAGTCGGAACGATACTGGAGGCAATGCCCGGAGGCAGTGTGACACCAGTAAAGTCCCGATTTTTTAACAATACAGATAAGTGTAGCAGTAACCACGCCTCGGTTAAACCTCATCGGCTATGGTACTGCTAGTTATAATTATCAGCCTGTGATTTCCTTAAAATTGAAACAAACAGACTTTGAGATTGAGGTTTGTAAACATGAGGGGGGGTGACGAATCTACATGTTTGCCCCAAATGTACTTGGCAATCACTAATTTGAAGGGGAAAGGTGGGAAAAGAGAACAAGAAACAAAACACTAAAAAAATTGGGTGTAGCCACGTACAGCAAGAAATCCTCCGCCACAACATTTATTTCTGATTTTGATTCCGAGTGAGAGCGGAGATTACTTTAGCGAGGGACGGGGTGGAACGGGATGAGAGAAGAAGATGGAAGGAGGGAGAGAGACAAAAGTAATAATATAATATTTCGCGGACCCGGCGAAACCGGTACTCAGTGTTACCGGTACTTGGCGTTACCGGTACTAGGCGTTACCGGTACTAGGCGTTGCGCTAGTAAAAATAAAAACTACAAAATCTGAAGTGATTCTGCGCATGCATCAACTTGGATACCTCACATCTGTTGCTTGGCTCTTTTTTTTTTTAAACTAACCTTGCACAGAACAATTCACGCCATGCACGTTGGCTTTGAGATTAAACGTGGCAGTCAATTAACTTTACTGTTAAGAAACTTCATAGTACTGTAATTGTTCGCGCATCTTTTGTTGAGTAAGCCCACAGCTAACAAATTAATAATCGAAGATCGTTCATGCTTATTTTGTGTTTTACCTAACGTGTTGACGAAAATGTTTTCATTTAGCTGTTTGCCGTTTTAGTTTTGCTATAAAAAGATATTTTAAAAAAGCATGATACTCAAATAATTTCACATTAATATTTTAACAGCATCACATTTCGGATTCTTCATTAAATTAGAAAACAATTAGTAAGCAGAGATTATGTGCCTATGACTGGGCGCGCGTACGCAGGTACGCGCGCGCGCGCGCGCGTGTGTGTGTGTGTGCGTGTGTGTGTGTGTGTGTGTGTGTGTGTGTGTGTGTGTGTGAGAGAGAGAGAGTGTGTGTGTGCGTGAGAGAGAGAGAGAGAGAGTGTGTGTGTGTGTGCGTGTGCGTGCGCGCGTGTGTGCGCGCGCGAACGCGGAACTGTGTGTGTGTGCGCGCGCGCATTTGTTTTTATTCGTGGTGATATTGGTGGTACTTTATTCGGGTGTTGGAAACGCTTAGGGCTAAGTATGCCTAATAGCTGTCCACGTATCCACAATGTTCCAGAACCTGTCTGTAATGGTCTCAGACGGTACACGTTAACATTTTTCACTCTTTTCCCATGGCAACACAGTGATGTCTAAGTCAGAATTATTACGACTGGCCTATCACTGTGTTGTCATGGGGAAAGAGTTAAACATGTTTATAAGTGTATTGAGACCTTAAAAACCGCTTGCTAGTAGTAGTATATTTATTATTAGCAAAACCTATAGTTTGTGAAGTGGCTGCAATGAAATAAAACCGTCATCTTTTTTAATGATTTGTATGCATAATTACTTAGTACGTCTGTATTGTTAAACATTCTGGACTTTCCTGAAGTTGCACTGCCTCCGGGCATTGCCTCCAGGATCGTTCCCACCATCTTTATATCTACTAATGTCCCATATGTGCATGGGTGCAACTACACAAAATGAAAAAAACTTGAAAAGCCTAGGGGTAATGAATGTCCCCCTGCAGCTGAATAAAAAAAAAGTATTTATGAAGGTATTTTAGCTTGCGTTTTCCACAATTTATACAAATGCTTATATTAAAAAGTTTGAAAAATACAGTAGACACACAAACATCTTGTTTGACAAGTTTTAAAAACAGGAAATTCCTTTTTTGGTAAAATTCAAAAACAGGAAATCCTTGTATACTAGGAAAAGTTGCACCCATGTATGTGTGTTGTTCCAGACCGGAGGACGTTAAGCAGAATTTCCTTCCATGATATGCATACAGCAAGAGCTGGACCTAATACTCAAAGGGGCATCATTATTGTCATTTGTTCTCACAGCTGTTCCGGGAGGAACTTTTAGGGGTTTTGTGTTTTTCAAGCCAACTTTATATTTATTACTGTTCATAAACAACAGTCAAGAATGATGTTAGGCATATAGTATGTAAGAAAATAAGTTATATTCAGTAAAGAGTGTTAGATGTTCACTCATGAGCATGTTTATTTATGTTTGCGATAAGTGTATTATTTAAGAACGTGTTCTATTAAATATAAGCTGCATGGTACTGTTCAACAAACAAAAGGTTGTTTTAACCATAAATCTGTTGGAAGAAATGTATTAGATACTACGAAGAAGATACACTGATACAGCCAAAATATTATTTAAAAGAAATGCTTGGATGTAGTTTTTATCTAAGATTTCTAGATTCAGTCATTTAATTGAACAGCTCAACTGTGTATGCAACGGAGCAGCTGTGAATTCTACTTTACCAATAAGGAGCACATTGTATCTGAGTGGCTTATGTTGTGACCCATACAACTGATAAATTGTATGCGTTTTAAAGATTACTGCCAATGCTGTAAGTGCCAAGGGAATACCCAAAACTACTGAACTACTTATTACTGGTGAATATTATTAACTCTTTTTCCTGTTGTTGTTTTTTTAATCCTAGACGGTGAGGCAACGGAATCGGAGGCCCCAGCGGAACAAACAGCAGAGTAACGATGGCTGGATCGCGGCTAGTTCTCCGGGGTACTATTTCGTGGGGTAGGTCAACAATGAATGGCATTCACCGACGCACAAGCCTTTCTAGTTGTCTCACTCTGTGCCTGTCTGTCTCTTTCTATTGGCCACTGCAGAGAACACCTTTTGCAAGAGCGAATTCCCTTGGTGGGTGGGGGAAGATGGTTGAGTACTGACCAAACAAGGACATAACTCTCGCCAATAACCCTATTTGAGGCCACTTAATGGCTGCCTTTTGCAACAAGGGCGTTAATAACCCTGCTTGCAGTGGCCAATACACGCATATCTTTATCGTCTACCATAATATATATGACAAGAAAACTTTTTTTAACCTGGTCCCCAGATGTGCAGCGCGTGGTAGGGACCAAAAGCCAACTGCATCAACTCTCTCTCTCATATTATCGCTACGTTTCTCACATACACACACGCACATACTCTCTCCCTCTCTCTATCTGTGTGTGTGCGTGTGGATGTTTGCTGAAAATGGACTTCGTTGTGCTGACGATTTGTTGTCACTGATGTTTTTCCTTTTGTAATCCCCTCCCCTTTGACATGGGCAGAAGGCTTGGATCAGTAAACTGTGATTTGTGATCTCTCTATCTCTCTTACCCACACACACCCTCTCTCGCCCCATCATTCACTCAGGTTTATGGTCCAAGGGAAGGAAAGTAACCGCTGAAAGCCATTCCAGCCAATGATTCCCTAATTACTACCCTTTAGCTGCTACTACTACTACTGACCGGTTTTCAAGGTCAAACTTCACACTCAAGGTAAGCACGGTCACAAGTTGTCTATGGGACCCTCTGTGTACGATGATACACCACCACACAAAATTTGAAGCGATTATGTGCACCGGTTCGTGAGTTACAGAACGAACAGAGAGAGAGAGAGAGAGAGGCAGGCACAATGAATGTTATTATAAATATAGATATTATATTACTGTGATCTTGTTCAATAACTAAGTTATTGTGTTGTTTGTATGTGCAGATTTGGGTCAAGGATTAGACAACCATGGCACGCAGACGACGTTTCTGCATCACTCCCTAAGTTGACAGTCACCGACCATCATGATAGCCAATCTGTGATATTTCCCCCTACCTTGTTCCTCTTTCTCGTCTGTCTCTCCTCCTTTTCCCCTCTCTCTCTCTCCGTCCCTCCCCCCCCCCCCCCCCCCCCCCCTCTCTCTGTCTCTGTGACCCAAGCCCTCTTTAAATTATCTAACGTTTCCAACTTCATTCATCATCATCTCATCCTCCTCCTTCATCAACGAACCTCCAGGTGACAGAAAAGCAAAATAACCAGCTTGGAACGAGCTCAGCATTTCAAAAATAAAACAGCCTGTAGCCATGAGGAAAATATAAATCGTTTTTTCTTTCAGTTAAAATTAAACACATTTAAGTGTAATGTGAGGAAAATATAAGGCAAAAACACAGCTTCAAGTAACGTCACAAAAGATCATTCAAAGGTAAAAATTAATCAAGGATTGCCTTGCTGACAACATTAGAAGCGAATGTCTCCGTCGCTACTGTCTGATGAAATTCTGCTTAACGTCCTCCGGTCTGGAACAGACACATTTGGGACATTAGTAGATATTTAGATGGTGGGAACGATCCTGGAGGCAATTCCCGGAGTCAGTGCAACACCAGGAAAGCCCCAATTTTTTTACAATAAGCGCTACTGTCATTACCTAGTATTCTTCATATTTCAGTTCCGCCCTGAAGTCTACGTAACAAATTTATTCAGTTAAGAAACAAAGAAATCAAACAAGTTTGGATACGCCTCAGATTTTAAGCGAAAGAAACGTAGTTTGTGCCTTAGATTGATAAGGATTTATGACTTTCATATAATTATTTTGTTAATGCATTAAATTAGCAAATAACTTTTGGTACAGTTTATTCTTTTAAGGTACGGTAAATGATTTGAATTCCTTGTTAAAGTTTCAATCATGATTGTTTCATAAGATTGTTTTCTTGTTTGTTTTGCAGTAGCATGCTTGGAAATAGCACGATAAACTACGTACTTGGCAAACTAGATGTCCAACACAAATCACTGGGTTTGGTATACACATGTAACAAACAATATTTAATTAGTAGCAATTATATTTTTGTTTGTGGCTCAAGCTTCAAACCTATAACTCAAAATTGTCGCATTTTTTGACAAAATGTCGCACTTCAAATCGAGGCTACACGACGACGAAAATGGTGTTTTACGTCCTCCCGGCCCGAATCAGACAAACATGTCGCACATTACAAATATGGTGGGAACAATACTGGAGGCAATGCCCGGAGGCAGTACGAAACCAGTAAAGTCAAATACAGATAGGTGTAGCGGTAACCACGCCTACAAACCTCATCGGCTATGGCACCACTAAGTAGTATATCGAGGCTACACTTCAAAATTAATTGAGGCCGCTCTTTAAAATGATGTATTTTAAAAGCGTACAAAATAATAAACATACGTAATACAGACACTACAACAGACACGACGAGTATGCAGTGCTTCTTTTGATGAGTATAAGTAGGATACGTAGTTTTAAATGTTTTCCAAAAGATATAAAAAGTTACGAAATGGTGCAGAGATAACATTCTGGTTTACAGATTAAAATTATTGAAAAGCCAGGGGAGGTAACTCATGATTGGAGTGGTAAAAATAGACCGCGTGCCACAAACTATTGCGATTTCGCGCTTGTTATATTATATAATATTGTAATCACATATCAGTATTGTCATTTATCCAGATGTTAACTTTCAAAGAAAAAAAAAGTTCTTTCAAAGAAATTCCGTCCATTTTTATTTTATAATTTTATTACTGTTTAACTTCAGTGGTATGTTGACTTATTTTGCAAAAAAACAACAACTGGGTCCAACAATATTTATCTTATTGTACATTCATATCCATATTTATGTATGCATGTATGTGTGTGTGTCAGATGTGTTTATTTCCTTTGAAGGTTTTTTAAAAACATTTCACAAGGACGAATATGTAATATAACAATGGCACTTGCAATTATGTTGCAAAACATGCACACACACACACATTCACCAAACTTCACATTAAGGGTTAATTGCTAAGCGACGAGCAGTTATCAAGTTGCAATAGATTGTGTCAATATTGTCTCTTTTGGTAAAGGTAAAGATGTGCCACCCCCCCTGCATTTCTCGGTTAATTGTATTTTTCCGTTTTTGCCTTTCTTACCATACATAAAGCTGTATTTTAGGAACATTTTTAGCTAATAACCTTTTTGGAATACTAACCCTATCCTTAACCCTAGCCCTAACCCTACCACAACGAACAACTGTGACAAATCGCGGTGTACTGCAGTACATAGTGGGGGGTAGGGTTAGGTTTAGGGATAGGGTTAGTATTCCAAAAAGGTTATTAGCTAAAAATGTTCCTAAAATACAGCTTTATGTATGGTAAGAAAGGCAAAAACGGAATAATACAATTAACCGAGAAATGCAGGGGGGTGGCACATCTTGACCTTTACCTCTTTTTTTCCAAGTTGGTCTGGGCACAATGAAAGAAATTAGAAAGTGAAGAAAAAGAGGTAGCTCAATTTTCATGTTTAAAAAAATTACATGTAATAATTTAGCAAAATAGTTATAATCAAAGTTAAAAAAAGGTTCTGATGAAAACAAGCCAGTAATGTGAGCTGGCAGTGGATTAATTTAAGGGAGAGCGGGGTTAGGTAGAAGGAGAAAAATGAAATTAGTTCCATGTGTAACTGGAATTAAAGTTGATATGGGGGAATGATTTGCTTTATTAATTAAGGATGAAATGCAAGGACTTTCTCATTATCCAGTTTGTATGAATCCAGTTTGAGTATGAATGTGCATACTTATTCTTTTGTTGTTTGCTATTTTCATTCAGAATAAAATCTTATTTTTCATCAAACAATGTGAGCTTGAGAGAGAAAGAGAGTATGTGTGTGTGTGTGAGAGAGAGAGAGAGAGAGAGAGAGAGAGAGAGAGAGAGAGAGAGAGAGAGAGAGAGAGAGAGAGAGACTGTGTGTTTATTAGTCCGCCTGACTATGCTTTGCCATTGTGTATGCGAACACGTCTATTTGTATCTTTGGGAACATGTGAAAAAAGGTAGGGATTTGTCATTTGCTGATTGGAAATATTAAACAGCCTACAACCATGGACACATTATACATACTTGTACACTCACAGTCAAACTATTAAAAAAAAGATAAAAGTAATACCACAACCCAATTTTTATTCCTTCAAAAGTATGTGGTTTGCAGCTTCAAACAAATTTCATTCGCACAACTGAACACACTGCGAATCAATCGGGGGGGAAAATATTAATACAATGTAAAAAAAAAAATTCAATCATAACGAAGGGAACAAACTAAAAGGTCACATTCAAACAAAGGATTTAATTTTTTTTGTTTTTTGTAATACAAACTGGGCCTGTATTCATGTTGAGATAGCATGAGACTTAGCATCATGCTAACTTAGAAGCTCTTCCAAAAGTCCTATTAAATCCTACAGGACATTGGAAGAGCTTCTAAGTTAGCATCATGCTAAGTCTCATGCTATCTCAACGTGAATACAGGACCAGGACATTTCTGAAGCCATTTCTTGTGATGATTGTCAATTAAAAATCCCTCACTATAAAGGGAAAAATATACAAGTAACAACTCTACTCTTAGATGAAAGGGGGGGGGGGGGGAATTAAAAGGCTGAAACTTAATGCAGAATGATCTGGAAATGTTCGGCCAATGTGATGATTGTCAATTAAAAATCCCTCACTATAAAGGGAAAAATACACAAGTAGCATCTCTACTCTTAGATTAAAGGGGAAAAAATGAAAATGCTCAAAAACTAATGGCGAATGATCTGGAAATGTTCAGCCTGCTTATTATGCACTTGTTGACAGGATGGATAAAGGGAGAAAACCCTTGATACTTTCCTGCCTTTCTTCCTTGCATCTGTGCAGTTGTCTCTCTTCTATTGTCATTGAACATTTCTTTGACTACATAATTTTTTTATTTATTGCAGTCAACTGTACATTACAAACAATAATTTGGGGGATTAGTCTTGTGGCAGGCAGATTTAGTATGGAGGGCAGGGACTCCTACAAGAGAACCTCTTCACACTAAATCATGATGCAGGCACACAAAAAATAAACAGAAAAAAAGATACAACAGAAAGACTCTTCAACATTCCTTAGGAATTAGCCAAGCAAATCATCAAAATTTTAACTCAAGAATATAATACTTTTTTCTCCCTTTAAAAACTCAAATTTGAACTCAAATCTATCGGCATAAGCATGATCAATACATCTGTTATCAAAACATCACAAAAAACATGAGCACAACTGCTTATAAGCTGATGACTGGAATGATAAATGTAAACATTGACTCACAAACAACTCTTGAGCATTTGATTCTGTCCTTTTCTTTTCAGATAAAACTGTGGGAAAATGTCTAGATCACTTGGATAAGGCACTAGTGTAGTGCACAAAAAATATCTGCAAATAACTTCATTGACTCCATCGGAATTTTTTCAACAGCAAAACATTCCTTCTGTAAGATTGGAAAGTGTGCATGGCTTGGAAAAAAAAATCTTACTTAAACACGGCTTTGCGGCATACTGTTAAATTCAGAACTCACAGACTAAATATGTACACACATTATTTATTATATTCCATATTCACCAACTTCAGCATCAAACATGTCAATCGATAATTAAGCTGAATAAACACTTTTGAAGAAAGACATAAAATATGACATAACAAAACAAATATCAATGTACTTGTTTGTTTTGACACATTCTGTGGGATATGTTTAAATTTGCATACGTGTAAAAAAATTTTTGTTTAACTCATTGCATAAAGGAATGGTCCCCACAAACATAAATTATTCTGGTTATTTTATATATTTGGGATTTCTGAACGTGCCCAAGCCCAGATAGAAGCGCAGGCTAGCAATAAGATCAGCTCCGAGTCTGATCCACAACGTTTCCACAGACTGCGATGGCTTCAATCTCAACCTGTGCTCCCTGAAAAAGAAATAAAACAAGCAACGCTGCTTCCATATTCACATGTGTTAATTCAAATATGTGTGCATACACATTATCACACACACACACACACACACACACACACACACACACACACACACACACACACACACACACACACATCATGACAATTAAACCCATACACACCAAAAAAATGCTTTTTTAATTTGATTTTGTATGTTATCAGCAAAAATTAATAATGCCTGGCACTTGTTGTTCAAAGTATTCTACGCAAGTCACTGTCGTTCATATTCATGAAAAATACACAGAAGCCCAATTTATATTCCCAATTTTTAAAAAACATATCTTTCACACTTTTTTTGTTTCCACATATATCTAACCCAACATTTATGAAAGTAGTACGCTTTAGGATTGACATATCACTAAAGAAAATAACCAGTATTTTTTTTCAGGACCGCAACAGGTAGATTTCATGTATCATACCCATCCACCCCCAAACTTCAATATTCTACCCACCACCACCATAATTACCACCCCCTCCCCTTCCAAAACATTCTCTTATTTTATTTTATCAAAATAGTGAAGAAATTGAAACTTACAACTGATTTTATGCTAAATCCTTCAAAAACAAATACTAATTACTTTTTAGTATTAATGTTTAGTTAAAAAAAAAGAATAATCACAATTAGCTAAACTGTAAGATTTTTTTGCGGTGGTTTATTCATGTTTTATTATATTGTTTAATTTTATATTACGTTAAGAGTTTTTGTGGGGATTGACACAGGAGGCATAGGCCTATTAGATCAGGAACGGGAATTGTCCGTCAAACAGCAAATTTCCGCCGAAATGACGTTGCTTTTCTGCCGAAAAAACAACAACACAACTACATTTAGCCATTCAAATGCTGCTTTAGGGCTTCGATTGTCAAAAAAACTTCAGCATCACCCCCTGAACCCCTACCAAGGGCCTTCTGCGGCCCCTAGACCCCTGTATTTCAGCTTTTTTTGTCTACTTTTCCCAATTCCCATAACTGCTATATACAGACAAACCCCTATTTTACGACCCTCTGTTAAGCGACCACCTCTCATTTGAGACCGGATTTGTTGGCACGGATGCATTTTACTATGTAAACGACCTCTCTTAAACGACTTCCTCTAAAACGCGACTTACGACCGCCATTTTGTTGGTTTTTACGACCGTTGTTGTCTCTGCATAGACTTCGAGCAAAGGGAAACAACCACGGTCAAGGGCCTGAAAGCGGAGTCGCTTCCCTTGTTGTAGAAAAGATGGCGGAAAGCGTAGGAAAAGCACAAAAACCACTGACTTTGAAAAAGAAAACCACTGACTTTGGACGAGAGTGGAGGTGATTAACAGAAGTCGGCTTTCAGAAACTGTAATACATCGATTGCACAATCCTATGGAGTTGGAAAGAGCCAAATCCAGTTTTAATATGTCATTGTATGTGTGCATGAAGAAGAGTATGAACTGTGCTGAACTTTTTCTTTCTACGGCTGCCAGTGAAAACCTCTGTCATACGACCCCTCCAATTTACGACCGATTTTTCCGGACATTTTGGAAGTCTTAAAATAGAGGTTTGTCTGTACCATGAACTGCAATGAACACACATTTTCCATTACAATGCTAGCTGCCTTTAACTTGTGTCTTCCCTTGCCGCTCTGCTTCCATGTAAAATATTTACCTTGTATATTACTGGTTCAAACATACCGTATTTTTCAGACTATAAGGCGATACTTTTTTTTCCCAGACTGAGGCCCCTGTGCCTTATAATATGACTAACACAATACTGAATTTTGTGTAAAATGTATGGGTGTGAGCCTTATAGTCCGAAAAATATGGTAACTTTTTCTTTTATTGTGCCTTTAGAAGCCTTTATTTTTGACTTTTTTGTTTATCAGCTAACTTAAAACATGGTTTTTTTCTCTTTCTCTTACCTTGGGTAGAGCTGCCACCTGGTAAGCCGCGCGTGCAGGCTTGTTAGCGGAAAAATCTGAAAGAAAATCAGGAGCATGTTTGACCATGAATAATCAGAAATAAAAATTTAAAAAAACTAATAATGAAAACAATCATGAAACATTAGTAGTATAGTATAACCCTTAAATCTTCAGTAATGAAAACAAAACGAATAATAATGATCATGATTCATCGACTGCAAAAAGACAACAAAAATAATTAAAAAAATACAGTCCAGGAATTTTACAGCATGCTGTTAGTGTTACTCACATCACAGTTTATTCTTTGGAGAATGACTGAAAATCTAAAAACACACCAGAAGTGTTTTGCACTGACTCTACGCTGTAGAATTGACAGCCAGTTAAGTTAACCTTTGGTGATCTTCAAGAACAAAAAGCAGCAAAATAACAATTTTTGTTTGTTTTGTTCTTGTTTGTTTGCTGTCTCATCTTCTGGGTCGTAC
>CM065681.1:72333795-72348795 GCA_017654935.2 Phymorhynchus buccinoides
TTCTCTGATCAGCCCCTGTTATCTTAAAAATAATGTAATAAAGTATATAGTCTCTGAGTCTGTATACTGTATTTGTTAATAATTGTTAAATTATGAATAATAGTCACTCTATAAAAAATTAAAAAGAAGGGGGGGGGGGGGGGGGGGGGGGGGGGGGGGGGCCTTTACACTGGCTCTTTATAAAGCAGCCAAGGGAATAAGTTGGCCGTTGGGGACCTTCCTCAACTCAAAGTCTGCTGTCCTCAAGTCCAGTCTTAACCTAGAAAGCGAGGATGTCCCCTGGGAAAGGCTGCTCAACAATCAACAAATTCTCAAAATTGAAGGGACTAACATTTTATTTTGAGAAAGACTTTTCAACATAGAGATCATTATACATGGACCCACAAAATATTGTGAGTTATCCAGCGTTTTTGAGTTATCAGTTCTCCACTGTATCTCTGCCTTACCGGTCCATTCTCTTGCCATTTTTCTAACAAAATCTTACAAAGATTTTCTTCAGCCGAAGTCGGACATGCTGGGCCTAATTAAACTATTTCTTAGTTAGGTGCATAATGGCAGCATGACGCATCTGCGCCCATAACTGACAGGAAACTGTCTGAGCGAACAACGAAGAACAAGAAGAAGTATCTATACCTCTATGGACAGAAAGGTGGCAGAGTGGTTAAGACGTTCGCCTGCCAAATGTAATGCGTGACTGCAGCGTGAGTGAGCCGGGTTCAAATCCCGGCCTCGCCCTTTCTTTCTAGTTTGACAGGAGAATCGAACTGAACGTCCAGTCCTTTGGATGGGGACTTAAAGCTAGTCTGACCCCTGCGCTTTACGCACGTAAAAATCCCACGACAGTTAAAAGTCGGTATAAGAGCAGGGAGAAATCCCGCTGCCTTTTAAATTGGGTAGGTGCTGCACTTGTGGCGATACGCTCTCCGGGTGAGAGCAGCCCGAACTTCACCAAATACAAAAAATACCTGTTCTGTCTCCGCGGCAGCTCCCCCCTCCACTATTTTCATGGTCTCGGGGATGAAACCGATCATGCCCGAGATGTACATGGTGTTGTCTACAATGACAGCTTGGCTGAAAGTAAAACGAGGATAGAAACGATAAGGTCACCTTTTTTTTTTTCTCCCTCTCTTCTGTCTGTCCTCTGTAAACCCACACATGCTGACAATGACACAGATTAACACAGGCATACAGTCATACACATACAGTGGATTCCTGCCAAGTCACAAACGGACGAGTCAAAATGACTGGATATAACTCGCAATAATTTTTCTGTCCCAGTTTAATCATTTTTATGCCCAAACTCTTTTTATCTCAAAATATTTGGATAATGAATATTGTTCTATTCTAGCTTTTTCATGATCTAATATTGGCTATCTCAAAATAAAATTTTGGTCTATAGATGCTCCAATTTTGCCTTAGCCGATTTCCACTGTATGCACGCTAGGTATTAGGTATTATGTATTAGGTACTTTAATATAGTCACAGAGGGTCTCTGTGAAATTCGGGTTGCTCCCCATCTGGAGAGCGCGTCGCAGCCAGAGGCGCACCACCCAATTAAAAAAAAATATTTGCATGCGATTTTTGTGTGACTGATGAGGAAGGAAAGGGGGGGGGGGGGGTAAATTTTGACCAAATGACAACTTTTTCGTTGCCAATGGGATTAACATGTGCTAAGTGCATGGGCACATGGGACCTCGGTTTATCGTCTCATCCGAAAGACTCCATGTTCAGACTGATCTGACTGTAAGGCCTAGTGCAGAGTGAGGAAAAATCCCCTGTACCCAGGTTCGAACTCGGGTTTACTTGACACAAGGCGAACAAGTTATCACTGTGCCACTCTACACCTCATGCAGCTGTTCACACACTGCCACTAACAGTGCCACACACACTCAGACACTGAACTGGCAGATCACATGATCTATACACATGCATAGATGTTCTCACACAGGCTCGCCCACGCATGCACACACACACTAATCACACACAGTAATAGTCACACACGTACGCACACGCACCCCCCCCCACACACACACACACACACACTAATAGTCACACACACACACACACGCGCGCATGCATGCATGCACGCACACACACATCTCAAATGTGAGCAGCATACACACAAACACACACACTCACAGACACAGTGACAGAGAAAAAAATAATATTGGGGAGAGGAAGGGGGGGGGGGCACTTTTAAGCTTTTCAAGTGCTCGTCGTTTTCATACTAATCATAGTTTTGTCATTTATTTCGGTAATAAAACATCTGCGTACATCTGATCTAAAACTAAAAAGTAAGACCACGTGTCACCTCCCCATAAAACTCCAGCAATGCCAATGGAGATGATAATAGATCAGTAGATGCCTTGATTTGCTCCTTATTTATTCTTTTCAAAAGGAAGAACAGTGTCACAGTGTGCATTGCTTTCTGCGTCCTTGGAATGATTTAGGTTACAAACTTTAACTTGCACTCTCACTCTGACTGCTTGCTCTTGAAAAAAAAACCAGCACATAATAATTATGATAATTATTATTCGCCCGCATATAAATCTTACCTGTAAGGTCCAACAGCAGCTGGCGCAGCATCAGTGCTAACAATTTTTCTGGTAACATTCGCCATGGTTGAATTGACTGTTGAGTTTTCGAGGTGTGTGAGTGAAAGTGCCGAAATAAAAGCAAAGACGTGTGTTGAGTGAAGCTCTCAGAAACGACCTCGACCCGGTGGGTGTGTCAAGCATAGATGTCCTTGACCTTAACCACAAGGTGAAGTCTCGCGCAAGCCGAGCGACTGACCTAAGTTTTTATCCGATCAAGTCATTTATTGCACACATTAATCTTAATTGCCCATCCAGGCACGGATTTTACATGCACTAGGCTTTAAATAAGCGACTACTGGTCTAAGCCTGCGATCAAACTTGTCAAATGCTTTGTGTAATTTCAGAGTGTGTATGTCGGTGTATGTATGTGTGTCATGAGTGTGTGTGTGTGTGTGTGTGTGTGTGTGTGTGTGTGTGTGTGTGTGTGAGAGAGAGAGAGAGAGAGAGAGAGAGAGAGAGAGAGAGAGAGAGTGCACGATGTGTGTACGTTGTGCGTGTCACAGTGTGTGCATGCGCGCGCTTGTGTATGTGTTTGTGTAGACCACATGTTTGTTTTACAAATATGCAACTTTACAAGTGTAATAGATCTTAATTATAGATGTGTTTATTTACATATGTTACTGTAGGCTATGTAAGGCCGTATGTGTATGTGTGCGTGTGTAGGGGAAGACGGGGTAAATGTGTGTGTGTGTGTGTCATTGCGCACGCGCGCTTGCGTATTGCAAAAAAAGTGATTGCATCCGAGTGTGAGTTTGAATAATAATTGGTGATATTTTACAGCGACGATCTAGGTAGTGCGAAGGACCGTGTTTCTGTTGTCGATTTGCAGCTCGTGCAAATTTGCACGCGACAGCAGCTCGTGCAAATTTGCAGCTCGCTACTATGAGAGTGTGTATCAAAATACTATCTGAGCGATCTTAGACGAAAAAAGTGCTGTCGATCTCTATAGGGGATTTGAAGAATGAAAATATCACTTTTTCCGTAAAAAAATAACTAATATTTTCTGTCCCGGATAGTACACTTGGAGCGCAAGTGAAGTTATAGTGCGCGTGCACTACAACTGCACTTGTAGAGCTGCAAATTTGCACGAGCTGCAACAGGCACTACACAGCTCTATGCTGCAGCGCGGGGCTATTTATTTGGTCGGCTCATGGATACTACGTACACTATAAAAGTCCATGGTTTGACCACCATATTAATCACCATATATAATAACTAACAGCAACTCATTGTGGCGGTACCATAGCCGATGAGGTTTATCCGAGGCGTGGTTACTGCAACACTGACTGTATCTGTATTATTTTTTTAAAAATCAGGACTTTACTGGTTTAGCACTGCCTCCGGGCATTGCCTCCAGTATTGTTCCAACCATCTTTATATTTACAAATGCCCCACATGGCCGAAAGGCCGAAGAGGGCGTAAAACCCTATTTTCACTCACCATATTAATCATGGCTCGCAACACTTTCTTCTTCTTCATCTTCTTCTTCAGCGTTCGACTGGCTATACGTATCAAGGCAAGGCAAGGCAAGAAATTTATTTCATACCCCATTTGGGCACAGAAATATAAAAACATACACACACATAAATAAATTTCCAAGAATCAACCCAAGAGTGATGTCCAAAATCATTTCAAAGATAACCCATACCATAATATTACAAATAATGTAATGTATTACTAAATTAAAAACAAAATGGGAAAAAGACATGATTAATAGCATTTATCTGAAAGAACCGTTAACAACTGTAATGAAGTGCTTTAGTTTGAGTAATATTTTCTTATTTTTGTAGAGAACAAAGCTTTGAATTTATAAGCATTAGGGCGAGTAAAAAAATACTTGGGGAGGTACCTTCTCCTGTCAGTGTCAAAGAAAGGACAAACAAACAAGTAGTGAAACTCATCTGCCACATCATGTACATTACATTTTTCACAAATTCTTTCATGTCTGGGTGTACCAGTATAACGCAATGTGTTAACAGGCAAGTTATTAGTTCTGAATCTTAACACAGTAATCATATAGCTATATGGCAAGACTAAGTAATATGGGTCAACACAAAAAGACGTTTTAAACATTCTGTAGTTTAAATATAATTCGTCATTATCTACATGCATATACCAAGATTGTAAAAAGGTGTCTTTTAAGCGTTTTCACCTTCTCCTTGAACCACAATGGATTTGCATCAAGAAAGTTTTGATTCAACCAAAAAGTGACTACTCAAGCCAGTTTCATTTAGTAGTGTATGGATATATTTGATGTATCTGTTTTCATAAACATTTGACTCATACATTTTCAATAGGCATTTATAAACAAGAACTGATAATTTTTTCAAAACCTCAGACCGAGTGATGCCGCAAACACTGATGGATGCCCCGCGAAGGTCATCTCAGTGACGACAAATTGGGCTTAGGCCTAACGGTCATCCCCCAGAGAGTTTGGTTCTGAGGTCCGTACGTCCCTCCGGTCGATCCAGGCCAGGTCTGTTGCTGCATACCGTCGTACTAGTCTACAGATCGAGGGCTCAGTGTCCTGGGGGATGTGGGAAGGGGTCTGGTCAGTTTGTCCGCCGCGCTGGCATATAGGGATGCTGAGTCTGCGACAGCCCCCCCCCCAATCGCCTAAAGGCCAAAGAGGGCGTAAAACATTATTTCTTCTTCTTCCCCCCCCCCCCCCCCCCCCCCCCCCCCCCCCCCCCCCCCCCCCCCCCCCCCCCCCCCCCCCCCCCCCCCCCCCCCCCCCCCCCCCCCCCCCCCCAGGTCCCTCGAGGTGTGTGACACCTCGTAATGTCCCAATCCCGTGTAATGTCCCAATCGGACATTACACCGACGGTGTACCCCCAAGCGGCGCGCTCCCCGTGTAATGTCCCAATTGGGACATTACGCGTGCCCCCCCCCCCCCCCCTATAATGTCCCACTGAATTTAGGACATAACACTACGGCGAGAGGACCCATATTGCCTGTAAAGTTTTGTGTTCCAACCAATTCAAGGTCACTTCACTGAGTAAAGGGGTAAAGACTGGATTCAAGCTTTACATTCTCTTCTTCAGGTATATGGTATGGAAACAGAATCACACGTAAACAAACAAATGACGGCCTAATCATTGTAGCATTGCTTACTGTTTGTTTATTACGCCTGCCAAGTAGGTTATGTTTTGACCGGCGTTGGTCTGTCTGTCTTGTCTGTTTGTTAGCGTGCAACATTTCTCGAAAAGTTACGGAGGGATTTCAATGAAACTTCTGTCTCTTTTGTCTATGCTCTGAAGTGAACAACGTAAAAAGGAGCTAATTTGTCATAATTTACTTTGTTTTGTGTGCTAAGCATTTGTTATTTCATTTGTATATTTTAATTCTTAATCTCTTTTCATTACCCCCGCCAAGGAGGTTATATTTGTGCCTGTGTTTCTTTGCTGTTCTGTCTTACTAGTGTGGGGCGTAAAATGCATTGGCGGAGGTCGGAACTCTCCGAGTGCTTTCAAATTGAGTTCTGTCGCAATGTTATTCTCCCTCTCTCCCAGTCTGGTTGTGTGTCTGTCTGTATTAAAACCAAATCTATAAGCCTTTGAAGATGCGTCGTCGTCGTCGAGAGAGAGAGAGAGAGAGAGAGAGAGAGAGAGAGAGAGAGAGAGAGAGAGAGAGAGAGAGAGAGAGAGAGAGAGAGAGAGAGAGAGAGAGAGAGAGAGAGAGAGAGAGAGTGTGAGAGAGAGAGAGAGTATTGTTAGCCCGCTATATAATATGCTATTGGAAAACTATAGTAACCACACAACAAAAACTATATATCATTTTTTTTTAAATTGTTGTTGTTATTGTTCATGATGGTGTTAGGAAACTTATTGTTCGTTTTTGTATAAGCTGATTTCCATTGTCAAGAGTGATAATGTAAATGTGTGGGAAGCACATTTGAGCAAAACAAAGTACGTGTAAGCTTATCACTGTATGGCACCGCAGAGAAAGAAGAGAGTGTGTGTATGTGCGTGTGTACATGCGTGTGCGTGTGTATGTGCGCATGCGCTCGCATGTGTGTGTGTGTGAGGGGGATGAGGGGTAAATGGTCTAATAAAACACACACACACACACACTGACACATACAGAAATGAACAGGGAAATCTACTGGGGGGGGGAACAACAACAAAAATGCAAGCCTCTACATAATGCTGAGAAAAGCATAATGCATTAATACCAGGCATAGATCATCCATACACCTAATAGTATGAAAAACAAAATAGACGAGGCATTCCAAAATCCAAAGATGAATCATCTGAAATCGGGATAATATAACAGTTTAATTCGCTCATGTGGTAAATTTCCAACATTACAAATTATTGCAAGAAAACACTTATCACACATCCCCCAAATCAAAACAGCAGCAGCCCAAAACATTGAACACTATTTATCAAAACATTCATCTATTTGTACTCAGTAGGTTATCTGAAACATTGACGCATCAACTTTTGCAATCACAAAAATCTGATTATTGAGTTTTAACAATTAATTCTCACTCCATACAAGGACATCACATAATTACAAACACGATACAGTCACCATATAACCCAAATCTCTGGTTAATTAATTTGAAGAACAACATGTTCATAACAACAGTCACACAAATCCCCAACAAGTTTGCTTAATGTGAGGACAAACATGTTCTTATTTAATTAACAATGGACACAAAACTCTTTTTCTCTTCATTCAGTAAATTCACACGCAACTTAGACAATCATGAAGGTTTGAAATTGAAGAAAAAAGAGAAGTACAAATCAATTAAAAAAATCTAACTTTTCCCCAAATGTATATATGTTCTGTTTACAGTTGAATTTTAAAACAATTGAAGTAAAAGTCCAGGAACATTCCAGATCCAGTAAATGAGAAGTCATGGAGGTGTTCGTTCATAGCTTGCTGTCCTTGATGTTGCCCAAGACAGCAATGGCTTCAATCTCCACTTTGGCACCCTGGCAATGACAAACACACACACACACACACACACACACACGCGCGCGCGCGCGCGCGCACGCACGCACGCACGCACGCACACGCACGCACACGCACACGCGCGCACACGCACACGCACACACACACACACACACACATTTATGTCAATAACTGTACCCGTAATACAACACACACAAAAAGGAAGAAAGGTAAGGTAGGTAGGATCAAGGGTCGACTCGAAGAATGAAGGAAGAATAAATTAATGACGAAGAAAGAAAAGAAGGAACAAAGAAAGAAAGAAAGGGTTGAAGGAAGAAAGAAAGGATAGAAGAACGAAAGAAAGATTTTAAGAAAGAAACAAAAAGAGAAAGGATGGAAGGAATGAAAGAAGGAAGAAAGGAATGAAAGAAGGAAGAAAGGAATGAAAGAAGGAAGGAATGAAAGAAGAAAGGAATGAAAGAAGAAAGGAATGACAGAAGAAAGGAATGAAAGAAGAAGGGAATGAAAGAAGGAAGGAAGGAATGAAAGAAGAAAGGAATGAAAGAAGAAAGGAATGAAAGAAGGAAGAAAGGAATGAAAGAAGAAAGGAATGACAGAAGAAAGGAATGAAAGAAGAAAGGAATGACAGAAGAAAGGAATGAAAGAAGGAAGGAATGACAGAAGAAAGGAATGAAAGAAGAAAGGAATGAAAGAAGAAAGGAATGACAGAAGAAAGGAATGAAAGAAGAAGGGAATGAAAGAAGGAAGGAATGACAGAAGAAAGGAATGAAAGAAGAAAGGAATGAAAGAAGAAAGGAATGACAGAAGAAAGGAATGAAAGAAGAAAGGAATGAAAGAAGAAAGGAATGACAGAAGAAAGGAATGAAAGAAGAAAGGAATGAAAGAAGAAAGGAATGACAGAAGAAAGGAATGAAAGAAGAAGGGAATGAAAGAAGGAAGGAATGACAGAAGAAAGGAATGAAAGAAGAAAGGAATGAAAGAAGAAAGGAATGAAAGAAGAAAGGAATGAAAGAAGAAAGGAATGAAAGAAGAAAGGAATGACAGAAGAAAGGAATGAAAGAAGAAAGGAATGAAAGAAGAAAGGAATGACAGAAGAAAGGAATGAAAGAAGAAAGGAATGAAAGAAGGAAGAAAGGAATGAAAGAAGGAGAAAGGAATGAAAGAAGAAAGGAATGAAAGAAGAAAGGAATGAAAGAAGAAAGGAATGAAAGAAGAAAGGAATGACAGAAGAAAGGAATGAAAGAAGAAGGGAATGAAAGAAGGAAGAAAGGAATGAAAGAAGGAAGGAATGACAGAAGAAAGGAATGAAAGAAGGAAGGAATGACAGAAGAAAGGAATGAAAGAAGAAAGGAATGACAGAAGAAAGGAATGAAAGAAGAAGGGAATGAAAGAAGGAAGAAAGGAATGAAAGAAGGAAGGAATGACAGAAGAAAGGAATGAACGAAGGAACGAAGGAAGGAAGGAAAGAAGAAAGCAATGAAAGAAGGAAGGAAGGGAAGACAGAATACTAGATAGAAAAAGAAGAAGAAAAAATAAATCAAAATGTGAGGAAAAGTGGAAGAAAGGAAGGGAGGAAAGAAGCAAAGAAAGATATAAAAAAAAAGAAAGAAAGGGGACACGTTTGTAACATACAAACAAAATATTGAAAAATAAAACCAAGCAATCCCCCTGTGGGCATACCGGGGGACCTTTTGCATCAATAGTTCCCCCACCTTCTGGAAGTTCTGAGCTTATAATTTCCTCTAATCTGTCACTCACTTTGACTCTGCCTTTTCCCTTTGCTTGCTGTCATCTACTATCTTTTTGCCTTTCCGGTCCATTCTCCGGCCTTTTTTCAAGAAACACACTTTCAAAAAGATTTCTTCCAGCCGAAGTCGGACATGCTGGGCCTAATTATTTCTTACTTAGGCGCATAACGGCAGCATGACGCATCTGCGCTCATAACTGACAGGAAACTGTCTGAGTGAACAACGAAGAACAAGAAGAAGCATCTATACCTCTATGGACAGAAAGGTGGCAGAGTGGTTAAGACGTTCGCCCACTAATAAAAATAACTGCGAGGGGGTGATGGTATGTAACAGCAACACGCAATAAACCAGAGAGAGAAACGTGAAACGCTTTCTTTTATTTCAATTCCCATTACTAATTATTTGAAAATATTCATTTTTGTGGTCAGAAAAATCACACATCATCATTTTCAAGTTTCATTCTAAGATACTCTCATTCGCCACACAAACACGCCCGCACATACGCAAGCACGCAGCACGCACGCACGCACGCACGCACACACACGCGCGCACGCACGCAAGCACGCACACACACGCACGCACGCACGCACACACACGCACGCACACACACGCACGCACGCACGCACGCACACACACACACACACACACACACACACACGTCAGTCTAGTCTATTTTCCCTACACATCTTTAAAATACCAATGATGACAGAATAGTTCGGAAAAACACACCAAAGTATCTATACATCTGAAGAAAGAAAAAGTACTAGAAGCTACTCTATTCATGCTTCCATGTTTTGTTTTCAGTTTGTTTCTTTGGGTCTTTTTTTTTAACACGCGAGTCATGCTTGAGGTAAATCAGACAATATACATGTATTTTTTTTAATAAATGCATAACACACTGCTCTGATACCTTGGGCAGGGCAGCCACTTGATAGGCAGCACGTGCTGGCTTGTTCTCGCTGAAATCTGCAAGCAGTAGTTATCATGCAAAAGTAAAGACAAAACACAAGCATGTATATGTTACAGTCAAAATCGGAATTCAGGCATTCACGATGTTGCCTGAATATTTCAGGCATTTCCGAGAATGACCGTATGTGTGTGTGTACATGCGTGTGTGTGTACATGCGTGTGTGTGTACATGCGTGTGTGTGTGCGTGTGTGTGTGCGTGTGTGTGTGTGTGTGTGTGTGAGTGCGTGCGAGAGGGAGAGAGAGAGAGAGGAGAGAGAGAGAGAGAGAGAGAGAGAGAGAGAGAGAGAGAGAGAGAGAGAGAGAGAGAGAGAGAGAGAGAGAGAGAGAGAGAGAGAGAGTGGGCTAAAATGTTTAGGCATTCACCAAAAATGATTGAAATGTCAACACCAATTTTCCCCCTGAATTCCTGAATTCTGAGTTTGACTGTAACATAATTATACACGTGGCAGTAGCAGCACAAGGTATTAATTCATACGACTCTGGCTGCCTGCACATTAGACGCGGGAAACCCCATGCGCTTATCCGTAAATAAGTCAAAGAAAGAAGGAAAACATTATTTGACTTTCACTTATGTAAAAACTATGGGGCTTCCGCGCGGAACATCCGCATATGTGTATACGTGCGCTCTCTCTCTGTGTCTCTCTCTGTGTCTGTCTCTGTCTCTCAGCACATTAACAAACACTCCAACACACCATCCACATACGCATGCATAAGTGTTCGCACGCATACGCACAAAAACACACATGTACATGACACATACACACACACACACGCGCGCGCACACGCACGCACGCACACACTCTCTCTCTCTCTTTCTGGTTGGTTAGTTAACGTCTAGTTAAAACAGACACGCACGCACGCACGCGCACACACATACACACACGCACGCGCACGCACGCACGCACACGCACACGCACACGCACACACACACACACACGTAGCCTACAAGTATACGCTGCGACACATAGGCCTACACACAGAGACAAAACAAGAGCTTACATTTTGCGTACACTTCGTTGACTGTAGCGTAGTCATTGATGTCGGCAAGCAATACAGTCGTCTTGACAACTGTTAATTAAAGCACAACACCTGTGTAAATGACATCAATCTTTTATTTTCTAATTACACTAAAATAAATTATTACTCAAACGGCAAGGCCAGTTTAACATTTCTCTACAGAGGAAGAGAGAGAGAGAGAGAGAGAGAGAGAGAGAGAGAGAGAGAGAGAGAGAGAGAGAGAGAGAGAGAGAGAGAGAGAGAGAGAGAGAGAGAGAGAGAGAGAGAGAGAGAGAGAGAGAGAGAGAGAGAGAGAGAGAGAGAGAGAGAGAGAGAGAGAGAGAGAGAGAGAGAGAGAGAGAGAGAGAGAGAGAGAGAAGCTGGGGGGTGTCTGGGTTTGCGATCATGTGCATGTGTGTGAAACCATGTCTATGCATGCTCTGTATCTATGTGTATGTTGGTGCATGTGCGTATGTGTGTGTGCGCGCGCGCATGCACGTGTGATTGCATGCATGTGCATGTGTGAACCATGCCTGCGCATGCTCTGTATCCGTATGTATGTGGGTGCGTGTGCATGTGTGTGTGTGTGTGTGTGTGTGTGTGTGTGTGTGTGTGTGTGTGTGTGTGTGTGTGTGTAACAATATTTTTTTTCCCCAGTCTTTTCAATTGCCTTTGGGCCCACTATAGGGACACATGGAGTAAACGATATAGACGTGTGCAATCAAAAAATAAAATAAAAAGAAAAATTCTCGAAAATCGACCGAAGAAAAACCCCACTTGACATAAATAAACTCCCATCGTGAAAGGAAACCAGTTCATGGAAAATTCAGTATCATAGTTCTATTATACTGATTTTACAGTCACTCTCATAGTCACTCTCATGTGCAGTGAGTGCGTGCGTGCGCGCGTGTATGTGCATGTACATGCCTGCATATTTGAGTGCAGGTTAATTTGTGTGTGTGTACAAGTATGTGTGTGTGTGAGGGGGGGGGGAGCAGTGGGTTGGTGTATGAAGGAGGTGTGGGAAACATGTGTGTAGACCTAGGTGGGTGGGTGAGACGTGTTATGATGAAGGTCCGTTTAACGTCCTCCGACCTGGAACAGGTACATAATATGAGACAGTTGTTGACATAATGATAGTGGGACGATCCTGGAGGTACTGCAATACCGGCAAAAGTCCCAGTAGTTTTAATAATCAAGATTTTAAACACAGACAAACTGAAAGAGATGTGTTATTTGTACTCACCATTATTGAAGGTAATGCCTGCTTCCTTTAGGATTTCACCCATGTTCTTGAGTGCCTGGATTACACAAGACACACACACACACACACACACACACACACACACACACACACACACACACACACACACACACACACACACACACACACACAAATCAGACAAAACAAATAAAATAATATCAACAATAAATTCCCACAAGTTATTTCATTCTCCATTTTCATGGTGCACAGTATGTGTGATGTGTGAAAGAGTGCAATAGCAACTTTTACTCTTTATTATTATTTTCATTTATGACTCAAAAACATAAAATAAAATTATTATGCCTGCACTTGTGAGCACTTTGTGCATGATTATTATACACAGTCAATTATATCAGACTAGTGCAAAGTGTTTAGATATCAAGACACACTCTAAATTCATATATGATGCTCTCTCATAACTGTCTATATTACAATCGCTAAGGTATAAAGGCAACAAAAAAACACCAAAATATATTTTAAGAAGCAGAAAATGGGGGAAGGGGGGGGGGGGGGGGGGGGAGGAAGGGAAGAGGAAACAAATCCAAACAAGCAGTCATGATCAAACTGTATAAAAGACAGCTTTGTCCATTTTTTTAAAAAGCAGTTGTTCAAAAGATGCTCTAACACTTAGGGGAAGACGGGGTAAAAAGCGCATGGGCGGGTAAGAAGCCCACCCCAATTATCTCATGAAATTAAGCAAATTTCAGTCTCATTTTGCCCATGAGACGAGCGTTAATGTCTAGCATTCGTCTCATGGGCAAATTTGACTGAAATTTTCTTTATTTCATGAGATAATTGGGGTGGGCTTCTTACCCGCCCATGCGCTTTTTACCCCGTCTTCCCCTAAGAGAGTCTTTTAAAAGTTTAACGTATGGAACAGACATAGACTAATAAGATTACATCATTGCTGACATGCACATTGCGCAATTGTTCAAAAGATGCTCTAACACTTAAGGGTCTTTTAAAAGTTTAACGTATATGGAACAGACATAGACTAATAAGATTGCATCATTACTGACATGCACATTGCATATGCATCCGGACTACTGGGTGTCGGATTTAGTACTACTGTCCACCCCGTATTAAGACATCTCCCTATTAACCCTTTCAACGCTAGCCATTCCTCAGCCAACATTTACCATTAAACTTACCCGGGTAGAGAACAGATTTTGTCTGCAATATTGGGGATTCCTCTGTGGCGTGCATAAAATAGGGCCTGTCCTTACCTCCCAAAATTAAGAACATAAGGTCACTGGATACCAGACCCTCTACTGATGCTTTTTAGTGACATGGGTGTTAAATCATTGTGGTGCCATAAATCAATCAATCAATCAATAACTTTAATGATCCCTGGGGAAATTACAAAGCACATTCACAGGCTCGATAAACAAACAATACTAATAAAACATACATTATATATAACTCAAACATCACAGAGGGAAACAGCAAAAACATTTAACATCGTCCAATGAATAAAATGTAGACATTGATTAAATTTACATATAAGATATTAGGACAGAGGAAAACAGTAAATACATTAACATCGTCCAATAAATAAAATGTAAATAGTAATTACATTTACATATAAGATATTAAGATCACACATACAAAAGATAAGATATTAAGAAGCAGTATGCATGAATCGAACATCACAAAGGAATTTATAAAGCAAAAGCATACACCAGTGTCAGATAATTAAAAGGAAAATGTATGATTAAAACATTATCCCGTCCCCCTGCCCCGCTCCCCCCTAACCCACCCCCTTTTCCCCCAACCCCCCTTTCCCCCAACCCCCCTTTCTCCCTTCTCCTCTACCCCCCTCCCCCCCCCCACACACACACACACCCCCAGCACGCTCACACTCACACACACACCAACACCACCGTGCACATGTACCGGCCAAGAGGAGACAGTGGCGATAAGACCTTTGGGGGGCTAATTTTTGAAGGTCTCAATAAGGACGTTCCCCTGTACATGCAGTGCTCAGCTAAATACTGTATGCAAATCTAATCAGACCATACTTTAAGAAGAATAAGGTACACCATACTATAAAGCACACCCCCCCCCCCCCTCCCCAATACTTTTACACAAAATTCGGATATTAGTTTTTGTGTTGTTGTTGATGTTGATTTTTTTAATTTAAACTATGTTATTAGTCCTATTGTAAGGCTCAAGGGTCTCAGTTGGTGAACAAAGTATTGCCTTACAGTCTATAAAATATGATTAATGATAAAAAATATAAAAAAAATTAAATATATATATAACCCACTCCTTCATTCCTGTAATATTATGTTAGTATAGTATAGTATAGTATAGTATAGTATAGTATAGTATAGTGTGGGACTGGCTCAAGCCTAAGCCTCGCGGCTTATAAACGTCCCTTCATTGACACTGTTTTGTTTGCATAAGCATGCCTTTTAAAATTATGATTGTAATTCAATCATCATGTTTACAAAATAGTTGACTAAAATTTTCATCTTTGTCAAGGAGATTTTTGAAGGT
>CM065681.1:72358795-72386295 GCA_017654935.2 Phymorhynchus buccinoides
TTTCCTCCAGGGGACGCAAGCCTAGATTCTTGAGCATGTCACTTACGCATCCCAGACTTATAATAATAGTAATAATAGTAATAATAATAAAAATAATATTAATAACAACACAAGTCGCAAACTTAAAAGACTATAAAAAAATATGCTGAGAATTTGACTGGGAACAGTGGGATCAAAGTAGACTTCTATGGATAAGATCATTTTTATTGTTAAATTTGCATTCACTAAAGGGAAGACGTATAATCTGACTAAAAGGCGACCTTATGCAAATTTATGTATAATAATTTTAACAACTTAGATGACTTCAGTTTTGAGTCTTTTTTTTTATAACCATCCTTGTCTAACACTAGTACTGTAGTAGTAACAGTAACAAACTAGAAACCAAGAGGGTAAAGTTCAAATTCAACGGTATAACTATAAGTCTATAACACTAACAAATGTAAGCATTGTTTCAGTGACAGAGTTGCTAACTCCTGGAAGTGGAACTCACTGCCACCTGAACTAAAAAATGCACCATCTACAAACCCTCAAAAATCTACTTGACATGAATGAAAATTTTAGTGATTTTTGTCATTTTTGATGATTGAAATTGCCATCATTAGTTTCCTTCTGCATGTAAATGCAACCTAGGTAAAGATAAATATTTGGATGGGACACTATATAAGCCGCGAGGCTTAGGCAGAAGCCAGTCCCTTTACTAAACTACTACTACTACTACTACTACTACTACTACTACTACTACTACTAAGTACTACATTGTACTACTACTACTACTACAGTACTAGACTATGACTACTAATGTACTACAGTGGAACCTCCCTTATAAGTTATAAGACCTTGAAAAATTATCCAAAACGAGGTCTTATAAAAATATAACTTATAACTTAATATAAGGGAGAGGTCTTATAAACTATAAAGGAGGCAATTTTAATACTTATAGTTACAAAGAAGGGAAATGTCTCAGAGAAGTAGGTCTTACGTGGGAGGGAGTCATATATTTTTTTTTATGGGAGTTATAATGTGAGGTCTTATAACCTTGGGAGGTTCCATTGTATAAAATAATAATAATATAAACTTCAAACCAAATTTCTAACTTCTCTACAAACTTAATCGGGTGGATCTATAACAAGGCGATACAAATAAACTTTTAATTGGATTTTTTTTAATGAAAAATTTCTTCCCATCATTGCAAGCAGGTATTGGTCTTTAAATTTAATCTTTAATTGAAGTTACAATATAAATGTTAATACCTTTCCCTCACCCATCCACCCTTTATGAAAACATTCTTTCCATCATTACAAGCAAGCATTAGCTTTTATATAGTTTTAATCTTTTGTTGAAATTACAATCTGTGTACATACATTTCCCTCTAACTTAGAGTCTAACTCTAAGGCAGAAAGGGGTTTGTGAGAGAAAGTTGTGCTTTTTTTCTCTCCATGGAATGGGGACAGATTACCGTCTTTAGCACCAGATGTGCCTCACAAGTTTCCAGGCTAAAATATGATACAATTATGCCAGGTCTTTGAAGCAGGTGATGCTGACGGGTGTGTATGCTGCCATTATTGATGAACTAAAGACCAGCTTATGGCAGCAGCTGTATGTACACAGGATAAAAGTCTTTTATTGTATTGCCAGTTGTAGTATTACACTTACACTACAGCATGAAAATAAGTAAATAAAAAATAAATCTATAGGCACTAAGCTGTTGCATTGTATGGCAGTCAGCTGTACACAGGATAAAAAGTCTTATTGTATCAGTAGTACATGTAGTAGTATTACAGCATGAAAATAAGTAAATAAAAAAAATCTATAGGCACTAAGCTGTTGCATTTTATTCTTATTCTTATAAACTGTTACTGTGGATGAAACGTGGAGTCAGATACTAAATTGTTGCAACTGATGTGTGCAAAAGATGTGGATTTGATTTTGAATGTGTGCAAAAGATGTGGATTTGAATAGTTTTTAAAATAAATATTTTCAACCGTATTTAGGAGCATAAGATTGAAAAAGGGCAGGGGTGAGATGGGGGGTGGGGGGGTGTCATGGTTCAGGTGGAGAATAAAGAAAGTGGGGGTTGGGGGAGGCAAATTATTACTCCTTAATTTATGGATGATCATGAACTTATGCAGATGAGTGTGTATCTATCTTGTCTTTGGGGTTTATGCATTCCTGTCAAGGTGTCCCCTGTAGGAGCTGCGCTAAAGAAGTAAAGTATTGGCCTCATGCTAATGCACTACAAAAAAAAAAGTTTTTTCTCATTAAAAAAATAAAAAATTATGATATGGGTGTATCACTGTATGAATAAGTGGTTACCTTGTCCCATTTCCATACTTAAGTTTTTTTCCTTCCTCGCTTTTGTCAACTTTTACTAGTACATGTAATAGTAGTATACCTAGACATGATAAGATATACATTTGTAACATACAAATGCATGCATGCACACATAAAACATGCTTGCATACAGCTATGCATGCACACCTCCCAGTCTCCCTTCACTCTGTCTCTCTTCCTTCATCTGCCTTTATGACTTCTCCTTGTACATGTCAACATCTGTGCCCTTGTTTTCATAAGCATTGGATGACTGGATGTTTGGATGATTTATTTTTCCGGACTGTTGCTTCGATTAATGCTTTTTTATTGAACGTCTGTGGTTTTCAATGATCATATCTTGGTTATTTTATGTCAGTTAACTTTAACACTGTTTGTGTGTGTGTGTGTGTGTGTGTGTGCATGCGTATGCGTGTGTGTAGATGCAGATGTTTTGAAGAGAGTGTGGCTTGTCTAAGAGTATCTGTTCATTTTATAATGCTGTTATTGTGTTAAATGTGTGTGTTAGGTTTTTATCCCCACGCACAAGATGAATTCTTCTTGTTATGAATCCAATAAACAGATGGATTGATTGATTGATTGACACGCACACACACACGCAGGCACACACACACACACACACTCTCTCTCTCTCTCTCTCTCTCTCTCTCTCTCTCTCTCTCTCTCTCTCTCTCTCTCTCTCTCTCTCTCTCTCTCACTCTCTCACACACACACAGACACACACACACACACACATACACAAATATAAAAATGAGACTTCATTAAGTTAGTTGATAAAGAAGATGAGTTTTCCCAATGTTTTTAAATGTTGAATGTTTTAGATTCAAGGGGCATAGCTCCATGTTATTAAAAAAAAGAAGAAAAAAAAAGAAAAGTCTGTTTCCCTGCAGCCCCACCAGGAAGCAACATTCTTTGAACTCTTCACTAATATATACATTAATGTAATGTTTATTTTCAGAGAAATATACTTTTTTTCTCCGGTCTCTCTCTCTCTTTCTCTTGTTATTAAACAATATTCCCATGCACACACTGATGCTGATACTGTGATAGTGATCGCAGAACTTTGTTTTCCTCAGTATGATATCATGTGCCAGATGGAATATGAATACTGGTACTGCACCGATAATCAATTTATAAAAAATTTGGTTAAAATTGCGCAAGATTGTGATTGCAGTGTGTAAACTTGACTGATCTCATAACTTTGGAGATAACAGTAGTGACATGACAAAAGATAATGTATCTACCAGGTATTTTGCGTTTTGTAAACAGTTCATTGTCTTGGAAGTAGAGAGGATAAACTCTAGCAAGTTACTGAAATTGAAAACCATTTGGCCTTAGACTGTTGAATCACATCCATGGAGCAGTTGACTTAGAAGATTTCACTGAGATTAGTTTTAATTTGCATAAGAAATTTGAATTAAGCAAGTACACATGTTTTCAGTTTATTCCTAGTCCTACTGACTTTTGTTTGTCTGCTTGCCTTGTTTGCAAAGTTTTAAAGGATCAATGGATAATTCTAAAAAATATGTAAATTGTTTTGTGTGCTTGCTTTGCTTATTGAGTAACCGGGGACAATTCTTCAAAAGTGTTGTCCTTTCCATCCCTACAGTCTACACACAAAATATATAATGCAAAAATATATTAAATTTTTTATTATTTTACTATTTACCGTAACCCGGTTAATTAAATAACTATAGGTATGTAATAAATCTGTAGGACCTTGACCATAGAGTAAATAAAATAACTAAATATGGGGGTTTTGGGTGTTTGTTTTTTCCAGGCCAAGTATATTGCCGAGTGCATGGATGAGATCAAGCAAGAGTTGAAACAAGACAACCTTGCCATCAAAGCCAATGCTGTCAACAAACTTGCTTATGTAAGTCATACTCACAGTGTTTTTGTTCTTTTGTGTTTTTAGTAGATTCATATTATGATCTGACAGTCATGCACATTGTACTTGTAGCTACTAGTAGAGAGAGAAAATGTTTAAGAAAATTTTCTTTAAAAACTGTACACTGCTGGGTTAAGGAAAAAAAGAAAAAGTTGAGGTATTTAACCAAAAAGCCTGAATATATACAAGGAGTTCGCAGTCCGCAGCTGACTGAAGCCGTTTTTTTTACTCCCACCCTTTTACCTACACTACAGGTGGGGATCATTGTGAACTCACTCACTGCCTATGTTACCATATTTAACACTTCCCACCTTTTCACCTTCCAGGTGGGAAGTAAGAAAGTTGGCTTCATTCTGTGCAAGGTTTGTAGGCTGTGAAGTAAGGGAAGTAAGAAAGTTGGCTTCATTCTGTGCAAGGTTTGTAGGCTGCGAAGTAATCATGCTTTGTGACATTTAGGCTTTTTGGTATGTTGTTGTTGCCTGTCTGTCGTTTCCGACAATGACTGCCAGATAGCAGAGAGGGCAAATTTACTAAAATTACTATTTTGGCGGGCTGAGCGAGAATTAGATTATAGTGGATATGACTTGCCCAGGGTACATCCCCACTCTCTGCCAATGAGATTTGATGACGAGAGTTGGTGTTGGGGAAGGTCCCCAAAGGCCAACCAATCCCTTTGGCTGCAGCACTAGAGCCGGTGCAAGGGCCCCCTCGTTCGAGAGTCAGTCCTCCACGAAAGACTAAGCTGTACCATGATATTTGAGTACTGTACAATATCATGTATAGTACAGCTCTCATTTACTATTGGCCCTTTCTACAAGCTAATGTCAACCAGTGATAAAAGCCATTTGGTATAACCCACCCAAAAAGTTAATGCAATACTAAAGTTGAAAACAGGACATAGCACACAATGTTTCTAGTTCCAAGTAAAGTATAAAGAACAAGTGACAGAAATTTTTGAAATATATTTTTGTTTTGCTATTCTGTATTCATTTTGGATTTAAAAAAAAAATCAGAACATTGATTTATCCACACACAAAAATGGTGAGTTATTTCAATTTGTATTTTGATGATAATAGGGTTTTACGCCCTCTTCGGCCTTTCGGCCATGTGGGGCATAAATGTATTTGGCATAAATGTATTTTGATTTGTCCCCCCAATGCTTTATCTTCCAGTTGCAAATGCTTGGCTATGATATCAGCTGGGCTGCCTTCAACATCATTGAAGTGATGAGTTCCACCAAGTTTACTTTCAAGGTAAGCTGTTTGAGATAGTATTATTGTCTTAATCAATGTTGAACCAAGGGTGCAGAAGATTTCAGAAACCTTTGTTTTAAATTGTTGCAAAGTTTATTTATGGTTTTTCATCACTCTTGTGACTCTGTCTTTGTTGTTTTCCAAAGCATTTTGTTTTACATTCTCTGTTCTGTGGACATTTGAAGTGTTTAAAGGTAGACCCTGACGGATGAGTTTTTGCAAGAAACATGTCGAGATCACCAGAAAGACAGCGTTTTCAAGGATCGGAACACTCACTTTGGTCTGGTTTCCTAGAAATTAAACCGTCAAAAACGGCGATTCCTCCTTGGCGGAGATGTTGGAGATGCCGGAGAGAGAAGCCATTTTGGACGGGGTGGGTGAAGGTCACTCATTGTGGTTGAAACATTTTCTTTTTTTGTAGTGCAGTAAAAAAACAATTGGAGCTGTTTCCTTTGTTGTGAGCGAAACTCCTTTACTGGCTTTAGATAATCTGTATACATTTAAAAAAAAAAAAAGGGCTTGTATTGCGAAAATTTCGTGCAAACGATTTGGTCTAAACGCAGGCGGCCATTAGAAAAGAAACGGCACACGCCTTCTCTTTGGTTGAAAGAATTTGACTTCCAGCACCTCTGCCAAGGAGGAATCACCGATTTGACAGTTTGATTTATAGGAAACCAGAGCAAAGTGAGTGTTGCAATCTCTGTAAAGGGTGTTTTTCTGGTGATCTGGACGTGTTTCTTACAAAAACTCATCCGTCAGGGTGGCCCATTAACTTAAAGTTTAACTTTAGCATTTTACTACAGTACCGTCGTTTGGTGTTTTATCAAACTTTATTCAAACCAAAGGGTGTGCTTTTTATTTTGTAATTAACAGTTGTGCGCAACAACTGAAAACCCGCTTATGCTCTGTGTGGCACGTTACCTTGTGCACAGCTGGCTTCTTTTTTGCTGCTTTATATTTAATTAGTAGGTTGGGATAGAACTTGTTCAGGTATGAAGAGGCTAGCTTAATCATGGATATATACTATGCTGTTGGGAGAGCTAGGGTGATGATTGGTGACGAACCATCAAACAGGCCTTCCACCGGGCGGCAGATGGAAGGTAGTAGGTACCCAATGGTGGTTGATGAATTTCGCAAATGTGTATTTAATGTGTTCACGAGACATGACACTGTCTTAGTAGCAAGAATTTTCCCAGGATCAATATTTTTCACAAAATAAAACTGAAAGGGCGTGTGAAAACCCCCCATCAGTAACAAACAATAGGGAGGAGGGAGGGGGGGGGGGGGTGAGTAAAGCTAAAGTATAACTGGACATGTGGGGGGGGGGGGGTGCTTTTCCTTTATTTTCCTTCATTCTTTTGAAAGAAAAGAAATAGAACTTAGAAGTAATACTGGGTTATATAAAAAAAAAGTCCCCAATAATCTCATGTGCTAGCCTCTTAGTCTTAGCAATTTAGTTCAAGATCCCCAGCCAGAAAGAGGTCATCCCATGCAACATTTTGCCTTGAAAAATCCATGGACAATAGGTTTTCAGTCAACTAACAGAATGCCAGTTACTGAGTTAGAATAGGCAAAGAGATCTCATGCATGTAGGGAAACAGAGCATTGCTGCAGTGATGCACAGAGGATCGAAAAGTGATAGGACAAACTGTCCTGGGACAAGAGAAATTAATAGGACATTGTCCTGGCTCTTGCAGAAATCAGTAGGACAAAGACTGAAAGAGTGCCAGTGTTTAAAATGTAATCAGACATTTGTCCTGACAGGGGAGAACTCAATAGGACATTTTCAATTTTAATAGGTCACTGGCCTATGACGTCAGGATGTCACTGTTGCTGCACTGAACGTATTTGCTGTCCCAGATTAGGGCAGCCCAAATTTTACAAGTATTGTTCTGTTGTAATATTATATATGTAAGTACACAAAATAAGTTTTAAAACTTCAGCCACAGCTGCCACAACAGGTCGAGAAAAAACAACTGGCCTTCAATCATCATGGCGGCTGTTCTAAAATACTGACACTGCCAGTTGTAAAGACTGCGAAAGAAGAAGCTATAGTTTGATACATTGTAAAGTAATGTAAATGTCTAAAACCACAGCATGGATTGAGTTGAGGAAGCAAAGCAGAAATGGCAGGCTTTCTCCCTTGAGACAAGCCAATATTTCCTTCTCTCCTGTTGGTAGCAGGAGCATGTTTCTAAATATAGACTCGATTCCGTGGATCGGTTGCTGTGCCTTTTAAAAAAATAAGCATGATTACCGTAATTTTCGGGTTATAAGGCGATATTTTTTTCTCCAATATCGACCTATGCGTCTAAGAAACGAGGGCGCCCTATTAGTGAACAAAATAATGAGAAGAGAGGCAATGATTGGCGTGTTCAGTACAGTCTACTGTGAGTCAGACATCGATAGTGCCAATTAGTGGTCATGAGTCGCCGATACGACTAATACTCACGTTAAAATGCTTCAAAATCCCTATTATTGTCCGAGATACCGTCCAACAGATGCCATAACCCTTCATTGGATGTAAAAAGTTTGATTGTAGAGCTTAAAATGCCATAATTCTATCAGTTTTCGTGAAGAATTGTCCAAATACAACAACAGGAAGCAGCTCAAACGGAAGTTCGATTATTTGAAAGGGGAGCCAACTCTCGTTTATGACAGCAGCAATGGCGGTCGGTAAGCGTTTACAGGACACGTACGGGCTTCAAAGTTTGACTTTCTTTTGTGAGGTTGCCTTATAAACGAGGGCGCCTTTTACTTAACATTTTTCAGATTTTTCTTGAAAATTGCCCTAATCGCCTTGTACACAGCAGCGCCTTATGATCCGAGAAATACGGTACTGTATATTTTGATAGCTTATGAGCTGCTATTCATCATCCTTTAGTCAGTGATTCAAATCAACTCAAATTGTTTCAGCGCGTGGGGTACCTGGCAGCATCGCAGTGTTTTCATGAAGGCACAGATGTACTTATGCTGACCACCAACATGATCCGAAAGGTGAGATTTCGTTAATTTGTTGGGTTCATTATTTTTGGTGAAGTTTTATCATAATTTGTGCTTTGTATGTGTTCCGTTAATGAATCACTGCTTTGTTTGTTCGCATGGAGTTTTTGGTAAGAGCACCCTTGTTTTCGTGCCCGTTGTACCAACTGTTTAACACTTTGAATGGCGAACGATACAGCTTATTTTCTGTTCTTTTTTTAATTTATTTTTTAATGGCTTGCATCCCTGAAGTGTAAAATCAGGTGCTTTTACCTTCTCCAAATTAGGAGGAAAGCTGAATACTAGCCACAAAGTGACTAACCTGCTTTCTTGTACGTCTTTTAATATGATTGCAAGTAATACACTCAGAAGTGTTCTTTGGTGTAGACCATGTGCTTTTATATATCTATAGATAACAGATGAAATAAAACCCTTTTCAGTTTATTTTTCTATTTTAGATGGTGTAATTTAATTCTACTATCCACTGATGAATAAGACACTGGCAAACTTTGGTGAGGTACCACCATGGAAGAGACAATAATTGATTGATTATTACCATTTTCTATTACTTATTTGAAAGTAGTTGTTTAAGGTATATAATTTTTGTTTAGCAATTTCGATCTGCATGAAATGCGTAACTGGTGTTGATGTTGTTGACATACCCTGGCTAAAGGAATCCAGGGATCATCCCAACAACGGAAGCACTTGAACACTATGGTACAAATGCATCAAATGCATCAGCTAGGGATGAGAACATTACGTGTGTGACCGTTTTTGATTACCCCGCCACGTGCGCAGCCACACTCCGTCCTCGGGGGAGTGACTAGTGTTAATTTCATCTTGTATCTTACTTAATTTGTATGCCATATTTTTTTAAAAATTGTGGCTTATTTTAATTTCACATTATATGGATAGTGATAAACAAACTACATCACATGTGATTTTAAGTGGTTGCATTCACAATTTTGGGGTATTAATTATTAAGTGGTTGCTTTCACCATGTTTGGGTATTATTATTAACAACTACTTGTGTTTTTTGTTTGCTTGTTATTTTTGTTATTGTTGCTGGAGTATACTGAATGTACCCTGCTGTTATATGATAAACAGGGTTCATCAGGGTCCTTGAAACCTTGAAAAGTACTGGAAAATTGACATGGCATTTTCCAGGGCTTGAAAAGTGCTTGAAAAACAGCAAAGGCCCCAAGACTCCTGGAAAAGTCCTGGAATTTTCAAAATCGTCTGACCACGTCCTTAATCTCAATCCATCAAAGTAAGCTCTCCTCCACAAAAAAATAATTGAAGGTTAAAACTAAATTCAAACAAAAAAACGTAAAAAGAACTTTTAAGGTCATACCTATATCGCGATCATAGCAGACGACATTTGCGCGAGTTGTCTGCCGCTGAAATTACTTCCCTTTGCCGTACTTCCGTTTTCCAACAAAATGGAGACTGCATTTTCAACGATGTTTGGCTGCAAAAAAAAAGAATATCAGAGCTGGTTAGCTCCCTCAACAGATAGTTCAAAACCGAAAGCTAGCTGTACAGTGTGCACAAAGAACTTTGACATCACCAGCATGGACGAGAGTGCTGTAAAAAGCCATTGTCAAGGCCAGAAGCACAAGCAACTAAGGCAGGAACGAAACCGACATTGACCGGTATGCCAGATTGAGTCCTTGAAATGTAGTAAACTGGTCCTGGAAAAGTCCTGGAATTTTTTTGACACAGATCTGTACGAACCCTGGATCATAAAGAAACACTGATTTGTGTTTGTTTCGTTGCTGATTATTGTTTTCTTGTGTGTGGGTTTTTGTTGTTGTTTGTTTTGTTTTGGTTTATTTTTGGTCTTTTAGCTTTTAACCTTACAATCTAACGTCGTACAGAAGGATGTTTATTTATAAAGCACACTCTTACTTTGTTTTCATATTATAGTTGTGTATTTGCACGGTTGATATGAGCTCCTGCTAGGGACCTACTACAATCTATTAGTGTTCTTTCAGTTTCAAAATAAAAAATAATAATTTTCGTTTGCAACTTAAAAATGGAAGCAGTTGGCAGGGGCATCAGTACTACATTCTGTTCTGATTTCATTGTTTGCCTTCAACTGAGCATTTATTTTAATATATGATTTTGGCTAACGTCACAGGTTTTCCCTTTTGTTTTTTTACTTCATTTTCTGTGAGGGTCTGACGAATTTGTGGAAAGGGAGAGTGGAAGATGGATTAATATATAGATTTACTGCCCTTTGTATGTACAAGCTTTGGCATATATGCTCCTGTTTTAAATTTTTTTAATTTTATTTATAAATCAATTTGGCAACTTCATACCACCAAATAAGTTGTATTTCATCCTGTCATTTGTAGTTTTAAAATGTGTATGCTTTGTGCATATATTGTGTAAAATGTTGTTTGGATTATCGCCTAAGTTTTGTTATTTAAACTTTGTCTAAATAAAAAATGACTGGTTTTGAGGCACGATAGTTATTAATAATTATGATACATTTTAAAGTGGTTTATTCTTAAAACAAGAAATACAGTTGTGCTCTCTCAAAAGGACCCTAGCTATTTTTTTTTTTAAAAACCACTCGTGATTGTGAGCCTTACTTTTTGAATTAAATTTTATCCTCACCATAATTTGAGGTAATTTTATAATGATTGTTACCAGTTTTCTTGAAATTATTTAGTAAATATCCTGTTCTACACTTAGAAAATAATTCACATGTATGTATGCAAACCTTTTTCATGCACACATGTGAAACAATGACTGTTACTACTGTAAATATGTTCTTCTCTGCATCACTGTTTTTGTGTTTTTTTAAATTATTATTATAAGAGAAGGAAATCCTTTCAAAATATTTTAGCAGGTTATCTCTTATTCTTCGCTGTATCATAATAGTAATTGTTTATATTTTATTACATTGCGTCTTCAGTTGAAAACGTGAATAGCATAGTTTGTGACAACTGTCAGAACGCTGTTCACAGTTCTGTTGAAAAAAATGTTTTAATTTTAATGAATTATATCAATTTGAATAGTGTGGCGTGTACATTTTACTAGGTGAGAAGTTGATGACCTTTTTTGTTGTCTGTTCTGTCTGTCCCTGAAGGAGTTTGTCAGTTCAGTAAGTTTGCCTGGCTTGTGAATAAATTCAATAATGCTGGCTGTGTGTGTTGGTGAACATTTCGTACCACAGGGAGCTTCAGATTTTGACTTCTTTCATATTTTTCTTTACCCATATAATAATTATTTTCCATGCATGACCAGAGGGAACCTTACGATAAGAATGTCATGGGTATTTTTTTAATTTCATTTTATTTATTTCATAATTCATTTATCTATTATGATATTTTTCTTTGAGTTGCTTTTTTTTTAACATTTTAATTCTCTGGCCCCACGTTTTCTTCTTTCTCTCGCTTCAAGAGTCCTTTTTTTGTTGAGAATGCAAAGTGGCGGTGTTGAGTGGATGATCAAGCTTTGAATCTTGCCCTTTTTTACTTCCTACAGTTTTTCTCCTTATAATATTTAATTTGGTTTGTTTCATTTATTTGTTTTAACATTTTGCATATTGTTTTTACAAAACCAAATGACAAATCTGAGAAGCCATTTTTTTTAAAAAAAAGGAAAAAAAGTTATTTGAAGTATTCCTTTACACACACTGTTTATTTTAATATTAATAATAAAAATAATTATATTTTTATATATTTTATTTTATTTAATTTAAAATTATTTTTAATTTATAAATAAAAAGTTAATAATTTTTAATATTTTTAATATTATTAAATTTAAAATAAAATAAATTTAAATATTTATATTACAAATCTTATAACTTATAATATTTTTATAAATTTTATTTCATATAAATAAATAACCACTTTATACTTTAAATTAAATTAATAAATTTATAAAATTTCTATTATTTTTTTTAAATTTTCTATATTAAACTTTAATTTAATATTATATTTTTTTAAATATTATAAATTTATTTTAAATTTTTTTTATTATTATATTTTAATATTATAAATAAAATTTATTAAATATTATTTATAAATTATATATATTAAAAAAAAAAACAATTAATTATTATAATATATATTTATATTATTTTTATTAATTTATATAATTAAAATATAAAATATATTATTTTTTTTTTATTTATTTTCATTTTATTTATTTCATAATTCATTTATCTATTATGATATTTTTCTTTGAGTTGCTTTTTTTTTAACATTTTAATTCTCTGGCCCCACGTTTTCTTCTTTCTCTCGCTTCAAGAGTCCTTTTTTTGTTGAGAATGCAAAGTGGCGGTGTTGAGTGGATGATCAAGCTTTGAATCTTGCCCTTTTTTACTTCCTACAGTTTTTCTCCTTATAATATTTAATTTGGTTTGTTTCATTTATTTGTTTTAACATTTTGCATATTGTTTTTACAAAACCAAATGACAAATCTGAGAAGCCATTTTTTTTAAAAAAAAGGAAAAAAAGTTATTTGAAGTATTCCTTTACACACACGCATGCACACACGCACACATGGATGCACACGCGCACACACACACACACACACGCACACATGCATGCACACACCCACACACACGTACACACACACGCGTACACACACACACACACACACACACACACACACACACACACACACACACATAGCACACCTAACGAAGAAACACATTTTCAGTGACTTGGACCTTGCACAATAATCATGTTGTTTGTTGGGATATCCCTTCTGCAATGAACAATACTGTATTAGGAATGCAATTATCATATTATTATGGTACTTAAAATTCCTATGTCACCTATGCCGTGACTGATCTTGAATTTGAAGCTATGAGTCAGCACATAGAGTAACAATATGGAATATTTTAATTTTTGTTTTGTTTGCTGTTGGTTTACTTGAGTTCATACTTGTTTCCAATTTGTAATCAAACAGAGGTGATGCAACCACGCAATAAAGTGAACTGATTTGAGCTATCTTGACAACATTATTTTGGTGTTTTACTTTTATGCAGTGGAATTTACTTTGAAAGATAAACTAAGATGTAAAAGAAACATCTCTTAGCATACAGATACTTTTGCATACAGTACACACCTGCATGCTCTCTCTCTCTCTCTCTATCGTATACCATACATACATACATACGTGCGCGCACACGCACACACACACGCACACATGGATGAACACACATGCGGCATGCGCATGGACACACATACACACACTCTCTTTCTCTGTCCCTCTCCTGTAGCCGTAACGTTTTCCATTTTTATTTTCCTTTCACTGTTTGAGCAAAGAAAGATAATCAAAATATACAAAGCACTCAAAAGAACATATGTTGAGTGTGTTTAACTTAAGGAATATTCAAGCACATTACTCTTTTTGTTTTGTTAATAATTGCTAATGTTTAGACTCACATCGAGTTAATATAGTAAATATGTGTTTGGCAAAAAAGTCAGTTTCAGTGTGTTAACCAATCTCTCACACATGTGTGTCTAAATTAATTGCTGTCAAGTCTCATTTTCATATTTTTTTCCTGAGGGTGTTTTGCCATTGAATTTCCTGGGAGTATTTTGTCTTGTCATGTGTGTGTGTGTCATGCTGAAATTTAATCACAAACTGTAACCTTACAAATCTTGTATAAATATTTTGTAATTTGAATGGTTTTAAAAATACATTTCTTATGTTTTTGTATGGGCTGAGTAAGGTATCCAAAAGGTTTAGGCGCTGATCATCAAGTAAGCTTATTATTCTTGCAAACATGTGTAGCGTGTTTTAGCTATTTACTCTTTGTAGCTGTTGCATAAGTTACATATTTATAGAATGTGAATATATCATACCTACCTATCGACATGCAAAGTTTGAGGGTCCTAGGTCCCTCCGTTCAAATGCTATCGTGATAACATAGCCAGATAGTCAGCCAGGAACAACAGACACCGGTGAAAACATTAAGCAGTTTTCCTTCACAACTGTTTAAAAATATGTTTAAAGGGCCAGCCACACGTCCACTAAACCGTCCATAATTTTTACCGTCCATAAGGGTCTCTGACCGATTGGACGCTAATCTCATCACCATTCCATTCCACTAAAATCGCACGACTGTACGATACGATGCGATCACGTGATCTCGATGCGCCAATCACATATGTACTAGGAGACCACGTGATCGAATCGTATCGTACAGTCGTATGATTTTAGTTGACGTGTGGCTGGCCCTTTAGTCTTTCTGAAATTTGGGAGGGTCACTGGGTGTGTTTTAAGTCCCAAGCTCAAGGCACATGGTCATCCCAAGCTTACATTAGGGTTTAAATCCTTTTGTTGAATTTTCAAAAGGTTTATGAAAATGTTTCTTGGTGGTTGTTTTTAATGTCTATTTGTTATGTCCCCTTGTTTTCTTTTGACTTAGGTGTAGATTGCCTTGTTTTGTTTGATATAGTAGATCATGTAGATTGGTGGTTTTGTTCTCTTTTTCTTCTTTAGACTTAGAGCTCCTATTTTTTTCTGCTTTGTTCTTCTTGTTTTAATATTTTTTAAATGATTTGTGTGTGTGTGTGTGGTGGAATTATTTTGGACTGTGCTCATTTATAAAAATCCTTATAAAAACAAGATAACATAGTGTCAAGAATTTTAAAAAAAACACCCCAGGATAACATAGTGTCAAGAAAATGGAATAGTTTATTAGCTTCCGACATTTTTCTGTTTTTTTTATTTTTACAAACTTCTGTCCGTTTGATTAATACTAATAGCACGGATAAAAAACATTTCATGAAATAAAACCTCTTTGATCTTTAGTTAGCACATTTAATATTTAAAAAAAGGAAGGAAAATGAAGTCATTAATTAAGTTTTGCTTCCTGAATTTCAAATTGAAGCGCAAATAAAATCAAAATGTCATACACGTACTTGATGCATCTGAGTTCAAACTTGGCTTAGTTGCTCTGCAAGACTGAAATATGCCTTGGGGGTCTAAACATAGATTTTGCAACACATGATAAGAGTAAATAATATTATTTTTGTTCTACTGATTGTTATGCACATTCTCTATTCTGTTCATATGCTGCACATAATCAGTTCCTAAGTGCTTAGAGCTGTAAATTTTCTTAAATAATATTAACATTTTTTTCAGATCTAGCTAGACCTGTTCCCATGATTTTTTCCTTATATTTTTTTTTCTTTGAAAAAGACACTTTTGCTTCCCCATTCAGAAGAATTGTGTGTGTGTATCACGACTCCTTTTAAAGGTGAATTTGCAAAGCTGGTTTTTTTTGTAAGCAGTGTCTTTTAATATAAACTCTCCATTTCTATTCAATATCAATTACCCCTTTTTGGGTATGGTTTTGTTTCTGTGACAAATATAAAGTCATTTAAAGTCATGTTAGACGCGCGCGTGCGTGTTGTGTATTTAACATCTTTCCACTACACGCGATATTCTGACAAAATGACAGGTGTGTGATGCAGGGTGTGTGCTCTGACTGTCAAGCATCAGAATGGTCAAAGGATTAACTCTTTTTTTACGGAATACACTTTCATGTGTTTTTGTTGTTGTTTTTGGAAGGATGCTTTTGTTTAGAACTGTATTTCTGGCAAATGGTCAGCTAGTAAAAGCAAGACTTTGAAGGATTGAGTCATTTTTCAAATTCAATAGAAGTATCTTTTTCTAACCATCTTTGTTTTGATTCAAAACCTTCCAGACTCCTTGACCTTGGGAGCATCAATGCTTCCCAACATACTGAAAGCTCAGGTGAAAAAGGGTTAAGAGGTAATGTTGGGAACTCAGGGAACTCATTTCACTGTAGTCCCTCTTCAATCTAGAGTAGAGCCTTGATGGCCCCTTTTCTTCTACCGCAATTTTCAGAGGATTACCGGTAGACTTATAAGACTATTCTGATGCTCTTGACTACTGCGGTTTGTGGTGTTTCAGGACATGAGCAGCGTGAACATGTACGACGCGGGCGTGTCTCTCAGCGGCCTGGCCTGCTTCATCACCAGCGACCTGGCGCGCGACCTGGCCAACGACATCATGACCCTGGTCAGTTGTTGTTGATGTTGCCGTAGTACCCTGGCTTAAAGACTCCAGGGATCATCCCAAAAGCCGAAGCACTTGAAGTTGAACACTACGGTACAAATGCACCAGCTAGGGATGAGAACATTACTTGTGTGACCGTTTTTGTTTACCCCGCCATGTGGGCAGCTACACTCCGACTTCGGAGGATACCCTGGTCAGCGATCCCCTGTGCAAAGCTGTTAACCATTCTGTGATTAATGAGTCAACTAGAGCGTTTTGACGCTAGATCTCTAGCCGCGCAGCAGCATTTTCGGCTGCAGTGCTTCGCCTCACGAAGAGAGAGAGAGAGAGGCGGGGGGTGTCCAAGTCTGAATGGTTTAATGAGTAGGCCATTCGCCAAAAAAACAGGTGCTCGGCAGCATTCCCCCCCCCAGTGACCTTGACCTTTGACCAATGACCTTCATTTTCGAACCTGGTCTAAATATGCTTAGTACCTATCCACATTCAAAATTTGAGCGCCCTACGTGCCTCCATAAACGCTAGTTTCTTAAATGTAAGTGAATGGGGTTTCTTAACAGAACTTGCGGATTGTGGATCTAATATACACATGCTCTTAGGATGCATAGCTACCAATGTTTTGTTTTTTTAATGGATCCCCACCCCCCACCCCCAGTTGTGTGGTAAATGATAAAAACCACCACCAAAGAAAACCCCAATAGCATTACTGTTGGTAGGACAATTTATAAGCCTTCTCTGTCTGCGCGTGTGTGCAGATGTCTTCTTCCAAGCCGTATCTGCGCAAGAAGGCTGTCCTGATCATGTACAAGGTGTTCTTGCAGTTCCCGGAGGCTCTTCGCCCTGCTTTCCCTCGTCTGAAAGAGAAGCTGGAGGACCCCGATCCTGGTCTGAATTGTTTTTGCTTGTTTTAGCTTTGCATTAGGCAAAATAAAAAAAAGTCTGTTTGGGGTTTCATCAGTTTAAAAAATAGGGTAGGTAGGTAGTTTTTTTAAAGTTTTTTTTTTAACATTTGTGGGTCTATGTGTGTGAATATATTTATCACATTGGTATTGAAACTGCAATCGCGTGTCTAGCGCCCGCCATTTTGTCGGCGGATGTAGGGTCACAAATGTCTGCGCAAGTAACGGTTCTTGACTGCGTCGAGTGCATTGGTTGTTTCCCTTGCATCGTCTGCTCAAATTACTTTTGTTTTTTTGGTTTTTTTATTCATGAAAAAAAAGTTTAGGGTCGGCGGCAAAAAACTAGGGTCGGTCCGGAAGCAAACAATTTTTTTTTGTTTGCCTTAGGATCATTGTTTGTATCCATGGCTATTTCACCTTAAACGGACAGTATGATTATGAATGCCATTATTTTGTTGTTTACGGATGTAATGAATTTGGTATTTGGTACTTTATAGTCACAGAGGCGTCTCTGTGAAATTCGGGTTGCTCCCACTTGGAGAGCGCGTCGCAGCCAGAGGCGCGCCACCCATTTTTTAAAATTTGCATGCAACTTTTGTGTGACTGATGAGGAAGGAAAGGGAGTGCGTGTGTAAATTTTGACCAAATGACAACACGTGTGCTAAGTACATGGGCACATGGGACCTCGGTTTATCGTCTCATCCGAAAGACTCCACGTTCAGACCATAAGGCCTAGTTCGGACTGGGGTTTTATTGTACACGAGGTGAACACGCTACCTCTGTGCCACTCTACACGCGTACTAAAAGCATCATTTCTTGAAACAGAAAAAGAGCAAGGTAGTGTTGTATGAACTATAGAGAAGAAAAAGGGGAAAAAGAGATTTGTTGGAAAATGAATTATTGGAAACCGCTATAACTTTGTATTATCAAGGAAACATGAAAGATTAGATATAAAATAAAAAACCTATCCTCTGTCTTACAATTAGGTCAGATGTCTTGTTTTTATGCTTTGAGTGGTCCATGTCGCTTTTTCAATTTCTTTAGGGGCTACAAAGAACATGAATCTGATTCTATGCTGGACATTTTCATTTCCATTTTTAAACTAGAGCATGAAAATGCTAGATTAACTCATTAAGCAGGCATGAAAACAACTCTGCCGTCTCCTCCGAAAAGTTGTCGTAATTGAAGGAATCTACACCGAAAGAAAATTATCTCCGCCGAAAATGCGATCGGGATGTTATTCTCAAACGGCGCGGTCCGTAATTGGCTGAGTGTACGCTTTCAGTCATGAGTAAAAATGGCGGACATAGCGGCCCGCAAATGGTGTGCGCTCGTGTGCGCATGATCACGCGTGCTCAAATCATGGGTCCGAACCCCAAGGCTATATATAAAAAACTATTCAGTTACGTGCTGTTTTGATGCGTTTTCATGTAGTTACATGCTGTTTTGATGCGTTTTTATGTATGTGTACAGCCGACACATTCCGATTTCGGAGTAGCTCGGCGATGCTGCGAGGGGACTTTGCAGCCGCTCAGCGTTGCACTTGTTTTTTTTAACATTAGTTTTCATGCCTGATTAAGCAGCCGTACAGCAGCATTTTCGGCTCCAGTGACCTTGACCGTTGACCAATGACCTTTGTGTTTCAAACTTGGCCTAGAAGACATCTTAAGTACTTATCTGCATGAAAAATTTCAGCCTCCTTCGTACCTATGTTCAAACGCTATCGTGGTAACATAGATACTGAGATAGTTAGTCAGCCAGGAACAAACAGACGAATTCCCCTGAAAATGTTAAAGCAACTTTTCGCTTTGTGCCTGCTTAAAATTTAAAAAAAATAAAATTGCTGTCCTATTTTTCTGGACCGTCCAGTGGCATTGCTGTCATGCCACACATTCCAAGTGCCACACCCCGGTTTGTCAGTGCGAAGAGTTTTCACGTCCACTTTTGTGTCGTTGACGACAGGGGTGCAGTCAGCGGCAGTGAACGTGATCTGCGAACTGGCGAGGAAGAACCCCAAGAACTACCTGTCCCTGGCGCCCCTGTTCTTCAAGCTGATGACCACCTCCACCAACAACTGGGTCCTCATCAAGATCATCAAGCTGGTCAGTCCCCTGATCCGCTCACCGTGCTGACTTTTTCAGCATGACCTTTTTACATATGATACGCAACTGTCAGCCAATACTGACTGACTGATAATTACTTGCTTCAGAAAATTTTGTAATGTTCTTACGCTTCTTTTCGGACTATAAGGTGCACCTTATATAGGCGTACTCCCCAAATTTTAAACAAAAATCAGATTTTGTTGTTCGATTTTCTTACTATATTAATATTTATTATTATATTATAAGGCGCAGGGGTCTCCCTCTGGGAAAAAAGTATCGCCTTATACTTAGTCCAAAAAATATGGTCCTTATTTTCTCTTATTTTTAATGCTTTTGTTTGCGGAAATCTTTCTTAAATTGCTTTTTTTGTTTGACAGTTGTGAGTAAATCCAGTATGATTTCATTGTATTGATGTGTGTGTCAGTTTGGAGCGTTGACGCCTCTGGAGCCCAGGCTAGGCAAGAAACTGATTGAGCCTTTGACCAACCTTATACACAGGTGAGCAGTTGATGATGGGTGTTTTTGTCTTGTAAAGCCGGGTTCACATAAGACGCGTAAGTTCCGTACAGAAAACCCTAAATAAGTGGAAGAAAGAAGGATGCAAGTTTACGCATAATGGGGAAATTCGGACACGTGCGCAAATCTTTTCCCTTCTTTGTTACACTTATTTATGGGTTGCGCACAGGTTTCCGCATGGAATATCCGCTTATGTGTGTACATGGCCTAATGGTCGGACTATCACAGCTTTTTTCTTATGAACAATGCCTTGCTCTGCACTTTGTGTTGATCTAATAAAATGCCTGCTAGGGAGAAGAAAACGGGGCAAGGGAGGGTGTTTAGAAACGTGGGCAGGTGAAAGAAAAGGAAGAGAGTTTACAGTACATATCTATATTGTTAAAAACTCGGGACTTTACTGGTGTTGCACTGCCTCCGGGCATTGCAGCCAGTATTGTTCCCACCATCTTTGTATTTACAAATGTCCCATATGTGTCTATGACCGAGAGGACGTAAAACACCATTTTTCATTCAGAAAAGGAAGAGAAGTATGCATGGGTTCATCTTTTCAGGCTATGTGCCAGGTTTTTTTTGTTTTTTGTTTTGTGTTTGCAGTGGCCTCTGCCTGAATTTTAGGGTTAAAAAATGGAGCAACCTCCCATTTTCACCTTCCCATATTAAGTACAGTGGAGCCTCCCTTATAAGACCTTCAAAAATAATCCAAAATGAGGTCTTATAAGGGAGGGGTCTTATAAGGGAAGTAATTTTAATACTTACAAAGAAGGGCAATGTCTCAGAGAAGTAGGTCTTATGTGGGAGGGAGTGTTACAATGGGAGGTCTTATAAGAGAGGTTCCACTGTACCTACTGGTATCATGCCTTAGCTTTGTACTTTGGCTCAAGGAGAACCTGTCAAATCCTTTTCACTCATTTTGTCGGGGCGCCCTAGTGCAACTACCAGCGCATTGTCGGGCAGAGACCTCCATTTACTTTCCCTATCAATCCAAAAACTGTTGATGAGTAAGACACGCTTATTCCGAAGCTGTTCGGAATTATCGCTAAGCTTGTTGCACGATTTAAAATCCCTTGCAAAGTTTTTCATTGTCGTTTTTTCTTCTTCAATAAAACTAGTTCCTCTCTCTCAGAACTCGCAGGCTGGGAGTGCAGCCCGCAGATTAAATGGGCGGAGCGCAAAGGGTTAAAGTGTCACATTTTGTTGGTATTCAGATGACGTAGACCCCTTACTCTCCTATAGGGATGATCCCTTGTACCCTGCTGTGGACCTGGTGACTTGGCAGCTTCCTGGATCCCTGCTTTTCAGGGTTTTGCAGGATTTTGTAGAATCACTAATGAGTATGTGAGCATGCCTTGTGATAGCATTATTATTATGTGTGCGTGTTGAAATGATAATTATACAGTCAACGTGTACATAATTTGTTTTTATTAGTAATGGGCTTTTTCCCCCCATATATACTCAAAATGTTTCATAGGATGGCATTCTGATTTTTTGCAGATTCAGCAGAATGATTCTTTCTTGCTCAGGACTGATGTTATTGTTCTCCCCCCCCCCCCCTCCTCTTTTATGCACATTCTCACTTTTTTTCCAATCTCCACAAATAATGCTTTAGACTTGGAGGAAGTTAGCCCCCTTTGTATTCGAGTCAGCCCAAAACCAGCCGCCTGGAAGTTGCCTCCATGTATTCATGTCGGACAAAACCGACCATAGCTTGCTCCCACTCTGATGGCATTTCCATCACACACACAAAGTTCTAGTTTGTTGCACACACACACACACACACACATCCCCCCATGGGGATACCGGGGGGTCTTTTGTATACATGTATAAATAGTTCCCCCACCTTCTAGAAGTTCTGTGCTTGTAACTTCCTCTAATCTGTCACTCTTTGACTCTGCCTTTTCCCTTTGCTTACCGTCATCTACTATCTTTCTGCCTTACCAGTCCATGCTCCTGCCTTTTTTGAAGAAACACTTTCAAAAGATTTCCTCCAGCCGAAGTCGGACTCACTGGTCCTAACTATTTCTTAGTTAGGCGCATAATGGCAGCTCATAATCGACAGGAAACTGTCTGAGCGATCGAAGAAGAAGAAGAAGTTATACACACAGTATGAAGAAGCTTCTCACTTGCAAAGATGCTATGGTAACTGTATGGTGTTCTATGTGCTTCAAAAACAGATTTTTTGGGGTCAAATTTCTGTGAAAGAATCTGAATACTAGAAGAGTTTTTTCTGTAACATGCAAGAGGGTTAAATAGTAGGGTAGAATTGAATGTGTACATGTCGTGTTTCAGTACATCAGCCATGTCTCTGTTATATGAGTGCATCAACACCGTCATAGCAGGTCAGTCAGTTTGTAGTGTTTGTCTGATGTCTGTGTAAGTGGGTGTTACTCTCTCTCTCTCTCTGTGTGTGTGTGTGTGTGTGTGTGTGTGTGTGTGTGTGTGTGTGTGTGACTCTTGTGTGTGTGTGTGTTTGTGACTCTACTGTGTGTGACTGTGTGTGTGTGACTCTGTGTGTGTGTGTGTCTGTGTGACTCTACTCTGTGTTTGTGTGACTCTGTGTGTGTATGTGTGTGTGACTCTGTGTGTGTGTGTGTCTGTGTGACTCTACTCTGTGTTTGTGTGACTCTGTGTGTGTGTGTGTATGACTCTGCTGTGTGCGTGTGACTGTGTGTGTGTGTGTGCGCGCCTGCATGTTCATTTCATGTGCGTGTTATGTGTGTGAATGTTTTCAAATAACAATATTTCTCGTTGACTTTGTGTTTTAAAAACCCAGTGTGTTTCTTTCCCTTTCCCCTTTCTCCACCTCTCCTTCTCTCTATGTCTTTTTTTAATTTTTTTATTAATAAAATGAATAAAATTATGTACCCAGTGGATGTACTTTTGGCTGTTCAGTTTAGTTGTATTTGCATTATTTTGTTCCCTTAAAATTTCAAATATATTGCTTTTATTCTGTCTGCTCTCCATACCCCATGCATTTTCTCTTGTCTGTAGTCTGAATGACTTTGTAAAGGAGTGCATGTGAATTAATGTGTGTGTGTGTGTGTGTGTACATGTGCGTGTTACTTTTTGTTATTTTTTATGCAAAAAAGTATTATCTAGGACATTTTGACTTTTACATAATGCATACAAATATATGCATGCTTCACTCAGTCACACACGTACATATACACATATGCGTGCGTGTGCACACACACACACACACACACACACACACACACACACTTTTGTATCCACATTTACAGGCAGATAAGTGATATTTGAAATATTTGAAAACTTGCATTTATTCCATCTCTAAGAAGAACAGAGTCATATGCTTTCATGAATTTGCTGAATACAATGCTAATAGTGATTACAATGTAATATCTGTTCATTGTTCTTGACACGGTTTTAGTCATAAGGATCATTTCAGTTTTCTGCTTAGATTATCGTTATTGAACTTTAATTGATCAATGCTGCGTTACTTCAGCACAGTTGATTGTGGCAAAGCTTGTGCTATTATTATAGATTCATAACATTATAAACATTTGAATTCATTTTGAGACATTTTAATTTACAATTACTGAATTAATGAATCAAGTTGCTAAGAAAGAATTCTAAAACAAATTGATAAGGACTTCTGGTTTGCAATATTTGGTATTACTGTTAGTAGATGACTTTTTGTTAATTTTACAGTTTTGAGTTGATTACCATACGAATTTTGCATAATTGCACATACATGTTTACTGTTGTTGGTAACTGTTGTTACTTTTTAATTCAGTGACTTGATAACAATTACAATTTTTGTGTAATTGTGCTTAGAATCTGATGGCTTGGGTAATTGAGTAAACAATGTTGGATACTTTGTATGAGTTATTATGGATATTTTGTATGAATTATATAACTGGATTATTATTATTATTTGTATGAATTATGCTGTTGAACTAACCCATGCCACGGTTGTGATTGCAGGAGAGAGGGAGAGAAAAAGGTTGATGATGATGATAATGTGATGTTTGCTGACTTGAATGTGTCTTTTTTTTCCTCTCACTTACAGTACTCGTTTCTATATCTTCAGGCATTCCCAACCACTCTGCCTCTATTCAGGTACATGTCCAACGTGCTTACTTCCCTTGTCTGCTAGTTGCTCCCCCTTAACGGTGAACTCATCCATGATTATTTCTTATTTACATATTTTGACTTTGGGTGGTAAAGGGGGCTTTATAGAAAGGGGGTATAATGGTTCCTTTCTTTGGTTGGTCATGATTATTATTTTAGTTTACATTGATTTATTTGATCTTTTTTTGTTTTATTTCGGAAAAGAAATACGGTTGCTGCGAATTTGGTTGATTCATTATTTCTTATGTTAATTTGCTTTATTTTTGTTTGAGGTTCATTTTATTTTATCTTATTTTTAATTTGGGTTTTGGATATCAGGTGCAAGATGCTTGCTGAATCTGCTATAAAAAAAATAAACTTTGTCTCAGCATCCTTTTCTTTCTCTTTTCCTAACATTCTTCTGCATTTTTAGATCTTGATATTAGACTGCTTTGGTTTACCATTATCCTTGATTTGATTAATTAAGGGACTGTTAGGTTGCACTTTGATTTTCATTTTTGTATCTTCACCCTGGAACTCTATCATCTTTATGTTATATTACTTTTAATTTTTTTAATTTTTTTGTTACACTGATTAACCAATTAAAAAGAATTTTTCCCTTTTTTTTTCATTTCTACTTCTTCGTTTAAGTTATGTTTTAATTTTGGTTTGGTTTGGATTTTTGTTTTTTTTCAAAGTAGACTGGGAAATGGGCAAAGTAAAAAATTTGTTTTAAAAAAGGGAATGCGGTACCAGCCTTGCACTCTTGTGTTTGTGCTTGTGACTATACCTGCATTAGGCCTGTCTCCTCCCCTCTCCTGCTGTTATGGTTTGTGCATTTGTTAGCTTTAGGATGTCTGAAAGGATCCTAGTTATCTGTGACTATTGTTAGTTTTAGGAGGAATCTAGTTATCAGTGACTAAATTTACTGCTGCTTTTATCTGTAACTGAGAGTGAGACAAAAAATAAAGGAATCAAAGTTTAACCCTTTTGCCACCAGCCATTTTTGAGCCAAAAAATACCATTGTATGGGTAGATAATTTTGTGTGTGTGCAATATTGGGAATTCTTCTGTGACATGTGTAACATTAGGCCTATCCTTGCCTCCCAAAATTAGGAAAATAGGGTCTTCAGATAACAGGCCGTGATTTGATGCCTTTTACTTTTAGTGACATGAGAGTTAAACCATTGTGGTGCATAAGTGCGACATTGGCGTTGAAAGGGTTAAGTTCTTTCGATTGTTAACGACTAAGTTATTGAGGTTGATGCTGTTTCAGGTTGATGTAAAGTTTTGCATTACCAGTTGTTGTTTTTAACTATAGTTCCCGCTATTATTTTCCTCCGTTCTACCTGTCGTTAATATTTCATGGTATTCTCTAACAACATTTCATCGATCTTGTTTGATTTTCCTTCTTTCATCCTCTCTGAATTTCTGGTTTATGCTTATTGTATGAATGAGGTTTTCAAATAAGGAGCTCATTTGATGTGCTAACTGCTATATTGGTAACACAAACATAAGTTTGTTTAGGCTGAACACATTTTTGAAACGTCTTGTGATAACAAGCGTTTTGCCACACTTTATGTAAAACTGCTAGCATTTTGAAAAGCATAAGTTAGAAAAAGCTTGTAGTAGTGGCTGTGAGGCATTGCATGATTGTGGAATTTGTAAAAGCAGATGCATTTTAATATATTTTTTAAAGTTGCCTTTCCTCTTTGTTTGCCTGTCTAAACATAGTTTAAAATTATCTGCCCTAAAGAGTATTTACGATAGGTTCTGCCAGTTTCCCGTAGTTTGCTAGCATTTGTAAGTTTGATGTAGAATGTAGTTTGTATACAGTAGCTTGTACTTGTGCTATGTGTATATATATATATACCGGGTAGTATATATTCAGCTTTATTGCAGTCATATGCTTTTTATATGCAGAAATCCATAAAATCAAACCATTTTGCCATAGGTTTTATTACTTTGCTTACGATTAATGGAGGGGAGGGGAGGGGGGGGGGGGGGAGTGAAGATTTAAGGAAAGTAGAAGAGATTACATAATTTACAAAATTATTTTTACGAAATTTACGAGGTATCACAACATTTCTCTGCATGATGACATTAGGAATCACCCCTTAAAAAAAATAAAAAAAATATTGCTTCCCTTCTTTTTTTTTAAACTATTGCTTTTCCTAGTATGTATCCAAAGAACAGATATTTTGTTAATTTGATGGCTATAGGATTTTGTTGTCATATGAAGGTTTCTGTACTAGTATAGTTAGGTAAATGAAAATTCAGTCTTTGTAGACTTTGCATAATCTTTTTAAATGTTGGCTTGATTAATAACTGTTTTGCTTAAATGCATGGTAATCTAGTTGTTATCTTTATTGTTATTTATGCATGCATTGGTTGTGGTTGTGGTTGTGGTTTTTCTCTTTCTGTGTATATCTTGCATGGTTATGCTGAAAGTGGTTTCTTTCAGATGTGTCTTTTCTCTTTCTTCTGTATTCTTTTCCTGTTTGGTATTTCAAACAACTTGTCTGTCAGCGCTTATCGCCAATCTAATAAAATGTTATATAATTTTTCTGAGCTGTAAGAAAATGTAAGCTTTTAATTTGCCGAGGAGTATGGTTCTCTGGCTAAAGTTTGTTGTGAAGAAAGTTTGTAATATGAATTGTGTGTATTTAAGATTATTTTGCGCTTATCTGTTTTGGAAATTTAATGTTAAAAAAATTGTCCGTGAACTTGGGATTTGACAGAAATAGTTTTCCACACTTTGTTTTTGTTTTGTTTTGAAATGAGCTTGCGTTGGATTCAAAGGTAAATGAATATTGCAAATGAACTGGGAAATAAACTTTTAGAGTATGAAAGTAAATTCTTACCTATCGAAAGAAATAACGATTTCTGTGGGGTGTTTTTTTTAGAATAGAAAAAATCATAACCCACAGCATCTTTTTTAAAATTTATTTTTAAAAAGATATTTTCCTCTTTACATTCACAGGGATGTGAGAGTTATGCATAAATGTGCTCTTTCTATTCAACTAAGGAAAAACAACCACAGGTTCTTGAGTTAAGTACTTTCTTCTCTTGCACACATTAAGAATGAAAGAAATTTGTAGCGCGAGTACATTCCCTCGACTGAATTTCGTAAGCATTTCTGTGATTGGCCAGTTACAATTCACCGCTTTCATGTTTGGCATCGTTTCAAAGGAGGATTTGAATGTTTTCAAAGTTATTGATCAATGTTTCACCTTCAACCATGAAAATCGCAGCTTAGAAAGTTAGATGTGAAGAAAGAAGAGATCAACAAATGATGCCAACGCAAAGTTGACGGGGCTTGGCTGGATCAAACTGTATCGGACGGTAAGATCCGCGTAGGTGAGCCGCAATTTCGTTGATAAATTGACCGAAAAATGTGATGTTGCGGGCAAAGTTTTGTCTGAGCACTTTGACAATGCCA
>CM065681.1:72391295-72431295 GCA_017654935.2 Phymorhynchus buccinoides
GCGTGTCTGCGTGTGCATATTTATGCACACACACACATGTGTTTGTGTCTGTTTTACCTGTATATCTGGAACATACACATATCACTCTTGTTTGCTTGGTATAAGGAATATAGGTCAGCATTTTGAAGGCATTTCATAACACTTCAGAAGAAGAAAGATTTTATTTTGCTGTTTAGGTGAATCTGTTTTGTCTATAGCTGTTTTACACTTTAAATAAACAAGTTATTGAAATTGCACTTCTAGCCCATACTGTGGCCTTGCTAGCCTCTGAATCCTCAGATTCAAACTACCATATTTTTCGGACTATAAGGTGATACTTTTCCCCCAGATTCAGGCCCTTGCGCCTTATAACATGATTAATAAAATAGTAAGAAACTACAATTTTTTTTAAGAATCTGAAATTTGGGGTGTGCTCCTTATACAAATAGTATAAGGCCTTATAGTCCGAAAAATACAGTATATTGATGCCTCCTGTTTTCATTTTGAAACTTCAAACCATTCTGATGCACCCGCCCTTGTTGCAGTGAAGTACCTGGGCCTTCTGGCCATGTCACGCATCCTGGCCACGCACCCCAAGTCGGTGCAGGGCCACAAGGACCTGGTCCTGCAGTGTCTGGATGACAAGGACGAGTCGATCCGCCTGCGCGCCCTGGACCTGCTCTACGGCATGGTGTCCAAGAAGAACCTGATGGAGATCGTCAAGAAGCTCATGGTGCACATGGACAAGGCCGAGGGGTCCCACTACCGCGACGAGCTCCTCTCCAAGATCATCCAGATCTGCTCCCAGTCCAACTACCAGTTTGTCACCAACTTTGAGTGGTGAGTCATGGTTCCCAATCGTCCCGCAAAACAAGGGGTCCAATGGACTCATTCACTTACAGTATAGAGGGTCCTAGAGGCAGGATAGAGGGTCCCAGTGGCATTGAGCTCCACATTTGGTGGAGGAGTGCGCTATATAAATGATTCACTATTATTATTATTATTATTGCGAATGCTAAAAATAATTTTTCCAGTGCATCCCTTGGACCCCCTGTACATTCTTTTAGAGAGTCCTTTAGAATTTTAGTGCTTCATAGACCCCCAAATGGGGGTCCCTGTGAGCCCTGGTGAGTTTTAGGAGGGGTGAATTTTGCTTTGACCAGTCCGTCCGTGACCAGTTTAAGTGTGGCTTTGTCACCAAACTTAATGTGCTGAGTTGGGTGGAGGGAGGAATAGTCGGGGTGATTTTGTTATCAATAAACAGAATGGATGAAACTGTATTTAAGTAGTTGTAGGAACTGACCAAATGATTTCTTTCAAAATTTATAAATGATTGCGTTAGTAATTTACCGAACGTTTGGTTTGCAAATTTGTTTGCTCTGTTTTTCATCTGCAGTTTTTATTGTAGTACGGAACTTGTCTTGGCCCTACATTTTAGCACTTTTTTTTTAACAGGTCCTGCACTTTCTTTCTGTGCGCACAGGCTTTCAGACATGAGGTTTATTTCTAAAGCGCCTAATTTGGCGTTTCAGTGTATTTGTGCTGTGTGTCAAGTCAATTCAAGTCAAAATTTTATTTCCAGATGGAACATTGAATAAGCAAATAATATACTTTGCTAAATGTTTTAGACTTGTATTATCTGTAGTTTTCTTTTTTCGGTTTTGTTTCAATGCGTTTTTGTTGCTGTGTGCTGCCGACAGGTACGTGAGCATTCTGGTGGAATTGACGCGGATGGAAGGCACAAGGCACGGGGGGTTGATTGCTGCCCAGATGTTGGATGTGGCCATCCGCGTTCAGGCCATCAGGCACTTCGCTGTGTCGCAAATGGTAAGTGTTTTTTTTCTCTTTCCGCTTGCCCTTTTTTTTTTTTTACGAGTTTATTAGTGGGGTAGAGTTTCTCATAATTATATTTTTGTCTTGACCTTTTTAAATTTGAAACCAGGGTTGAAAATACCCCTTAAAACTGTTCACAGGGGATGAGCGTATCCCTTAAAGGAAAAAAATCAGAGACTGGTTTGAAAGCAGAGCAAAGCTTGTGTTGCATCTACAGTATATTTAAAGGCTTGTTTTGCATCTAGGCTAAGAACATTGCATGGATTTTTTTATTTTAGTTTTTACTAAAGAATTAGCTTTGATTGTGTCCAAGTCCTGGGTCGAGTTTCTCTAGACGACGGTCGCCGCGCGCATAACTGTTATGCCAAAAGGGGTCTAAGAAACACTTTAGAAAACGTTTGCGGAAACATATTGCAAGATCTTGTCTGATTGGTCAAGAAAAAGTATTATTTTAACCAAACTTTAATGGACCCATCAACAACAAGAAATGTATTCACCCCATGCTAGTCACGTGATTGTTCGCCAAGAGATACTTTGGGAGTAGCCACAAAACGTTTTCAGCAATCGTCGGCGAAAGAGGTGTTTCTTAGTACCGTTTTTGCCGATTTGCGCTCACGCTACGTAACCGAACGTTAGCCCTTGTGAAACGGCCCCCTGCTACAGTACCATGTAGTCTGAGATACACTCAGTTGAAATTTTATGGGAATGTCTTCTGTGTTTATTATTGTTTAATTATAATGAATTTAGAAACATGAATGAAAACAATGTATTTGTGCAGGCCATTCTTCTGGAGAATTCTCATCTGCTGGCCAACAACTCTCAGCGTAATGGAATCTGTGAGGTGCTGTATGCGGCTGCCTGGATCTGTGGAGAGTTTTCTGAGTAAGTTATCTTTTCTGTGTGTGTTTTTTTATCCCCCCAAGGTAGTGGTAGTGTGCACTTTTATCTATGTAAGGGAGGTGATATATTTCTGTAAAAATGCTCTAGAAAGGCTTTTTGAGCTTTTCGCCCCATAATCAGTGATATACTGTGTGGGGATAAATGTGGATATCATTAAGTTAGGTGTTTCATCTGGTAAGGGCTGTTGCCAGAGAGAGAAGCCATTTTAGACAGGGTGGATGGAGGCCACTGAGAGTGGTTGAAGCTTTTTCTACTTTGTAGTGCAGTAAAAAAAAAAAAAGGATCTATTTCCTTTGTTGTGAGCGAAACTCCTTTTGGTAACTGTATAAAAAGGCTTGTATTGTGGACATTTTGTGCAAACGATTTGGTCTAACTCAGGCTGCCATTGGGAAAGAGAAAAACTTCTCTTTCACTGAAAGAATCTGACTTTCAGCACCTCCGCCAAGGAGGAATCGCAGATTTGATGGTTTGATTTATAGAAAACCAGAGCAAAGTGAGTGTTGCGATCTCTGTAAAGGGTGTTTTCCTGGTGATCTCGACGTGTTTCTTGCAAAAACGTACCCGTCAGGATGCCCCTTTAAACATATCTTGTCCCCCGTGGGGATACCAGGGGTTCTTTCGTACATAGTTCCCCCACCTTCTGGAAGTTCTGTGCTTGTAACTTCCTCTAATCTGTCACTCTCTTTGACTCTGCCTTTCCCCTTTGCTTACTGTCATCTGCCTTATATCTTACTGGTCCATTCTCCTGCCTTTTTTCTATTAATTCTTACAAAGATTTCTTCAGCCGAAGTCGGACATGCTGGACCTAACTATTTCTTAGGCGCATAACGGCAGCATGACGCATCTACGCTCATGTGACAGGAAACTGTCTGAAGAAAGAAGAAGAAGAAGAAGAAGACATTTTGTCGTTTTCCTCCCCCACCTGCAGACACCTGAAGGAGCCCCAGCAGACGCTGGAGGCGATGCTGCGGCCCAAGCTGACGGTGCTGCCGGGGCACATCCAGAGCGTGTTCGTGCAGAACCTGCTGAAGCTGTACTGCAAGGTGGTGCGGCGCCTGGAGGACCAGGAGGACTGGGAGGGCCTGGGGCAGGTGCACACCACCCTGCAGGAGAAGCTGCCTGTCTTTGTGCAGAGCGGAGACCTCGAGGTGCAGGAGAGGGTAGGTTTCACTACTGTATTGTATTGCTTAGTATTGTGTTGTGCTGTGTTGTGGAGGGGCAGGTGCACACCACCCTGCAGGAGAAGCTGCCTGTCTTTGTGCAGAGCGGAGACCTCGAGGTGCAGGAGAGGGTAGGTTTCACTACTATATTGTATTGCTTAGTATTGTGTTGTGCTGTGTTGTGGAGGGGCAGGTGCACACCACCCTGCAGGAGAAGCTGCCTGTCTTTGTGCAGAGCGGAGACCTCGAGGTGCAGGAGAGGGTAGGTTTCACTACTGTATTGTATTGCTTAGTATTGTGTTGTGTTGCGGAGGGGCAGGTGCACACCACTCTGCAGGAGAAGCTGCCCGTCTTTGTGCAGAGCGGAGACCTCGAGGTGCAGGAGAGGGTTGGTTTCAAAGCTGCTAATGCCAATGTCTAACCCTTTTGCAGCCAGCCATTTTTCAGCCCCCCCCTTTTTTTTGGTCAGACTTACCTGGGTAAAGAAAAGTTGGTGTCTGCAATACTGTGAATCCCACTATGACATGTATCAAATAAGGCCTTTGCTTATTTCCCAAAATTAAAAACATAAGGTCATTAGATAACAGGTCATGCCTTTAAGTGGCACGGGTGTAAAAATCTGAATGGTGCATAATACGATATCGGCGACGAAAGGGTTAACAGTTTATGAATAATGATTGAATATCTGCTTTCTAAGAACTTGTGTTCAGTCTGGAACAACTTTATTTCTCTTACTTTTTATTTTAACACTGTAAGACAGTGTAATTTTGCTGCAGATCATGTGTAGAGTGTAGTGAAGAGAAATAGGGGGGTAATCAAGGGATTGGAAATGTTTCACTTAGTCAAACATTGCTTATATTTCCATATCAAGGGCTCCCAATATGGAAGGAAAGAATAAGATAGAAATTTTTCACTATTTCAGTGTATAATCGTTACATGCAGGATAAGTGTAGGTAGCACAACAGACTCTCGTGATTATATCAGTTGTCTGAAATGGATCTGTATGTTTTGTGTGTTCAGCATGACTTAGTCAAACATTGCTCATGTTTCCATATCTGCCATATTGTTGACATTCTGATGATTTCCGTTTCATCCTCGCCGACAGTATGCTCGCAGTATTAAAGCCTGTGTGGTTGTGATACAGGCCTGTAGCATGCTTGCACTGGTGAAGTACGTCGTCAAGATTCGGGAGAAAGGTGTGACGGTGGGCGACGAACTGGCCTCTCTCTACGCAGGAGAACTCAACCCTGTGGCCGCCAAAGCTCAGCGCAAAGTGCCTGTACCAGAGGGGTAAGTGGAGAAAATGGACATTTTTTTCTCCTTCAGAAATGTGTTAACCTTTGGGTTGCCTGCCAGAACAGTCTATCTGTGTTCTTTATTCCTTTTGAGATAGACTGTTCTGGCAGGCACCCCTCGTTTAAACTAATTTGTATGAAGATTAATTTTTGTTCTGGTCCTTTGAGAAGAAAATCTGTTTAACGTCCTCCGGTCTGGAACAGACACATATGGGACATTAGTAGATATAAAGATGGTGGGAACGATCCTGGAGGCAATGCCCGGAGGCAGTGCAACACCAGGAAAGTCCCAAATTTTTAGCAATACAGATGTGGTCCTTCTTCTTTACCTTTTTATAGGCTTGTCAGTGATTTGTGGGGAAGTTCCTGTGCTGTTGTTGGCTTACCCTGGCTAAAAGACTCCAGGGATCATCCCAGCAGCGGAAGCACTAAGGTACAAAGTGCATCGGCTAGGGATGTGTGACCGTTTTTGATTACCCTGCCACATGGGCAGCCACACTCCGTCTTCGGGGGAGCTCTGGTTTGATGTTTAGTTATTCATTGCCTTGACTTTTGAGCTGGGCTGAAGACAAAATCTTGCGTTAGAATGCTAGAGTTGTTATATTAGACCACTTGGTTTCAAGAGTAGGACATGCAAGTATGTGGGGGAATAATGTTTGTATGCATGTGTAGACTTATTGCTGTTTTGTCTGCTTTGGCATAATCTTAACGTTTTTATTTTTGGTGAAACGAAATAGTTGCATTTTTGATGAAGTGGAGAATTGTAATGTAAATATTTCTGTGATAGAAGAATGAGTTGTGCGCCTTCAGTCATGCTCATGTTGTCAGACGCAAGCTCCTTGTGTTCATCTAGTATACGCCGTTTTTACAGAACCAGTTCCCCTGTCCACAACTATCCGCCCATTCCCTTCCTCTTCCTCCCCCACTTGTTCTTTGAGCCCTCATCTTATTTCTCTAGAGCCCTCCACCCCACTCAACCCTCCTCCTCATCTCCACTCTGTCATTTCCAAATTGTTTCTGAATAGACAATTTTTGGTAATAAAAAATCTAGGGGAGAGCACTTCATGAAAATTAGAGTTGATTACCTCCACTTACTCTGTCAAAACCATCGCAACCATGGCGTCGAAGCTTGAAAGTGAAACCGCAGGATGCGAGTCAGCGACTTGCAAACATTTTTTTTATAGAAAAATGAGGGATGGCCAGTAGCCACAAACTGATAGAACTTGCAAAATGTGACGTAAAAATATAAATTACATCAGTTTTAGAATGACGCACGGTGTTCTAAGTGATGTATGTTTACTCAAACACACGAGGCGAGAGCTGGGGATCTACCTGATGGTAGAGTAACTTCCCCTGTTTGACCGATTGAATTAGGCAAGATCACTCCCACACACCATGAAATTACTCCCCTTAATTATTTCTGAACAATTCCTATTGATCAGTACTGACCATTCTATTCGTTTTTTAAACTGCAGGTTGGATTTAGATGCTTGGATCAACCAGCCGGAGTCTGACAGCAGTGACGAAGAAGAGAGCATGGGTGTGGGCTTTTTCTCCTCTGTAGGTTCCGATGAACACAGGTAAGTTTAGAAAACATGCCCCTTTTGAAGTTTACTGAGGGAAATTGCTGAAGAAAACCCTTTTGCCATGTTGAAACCAAAATCACCCGCAGTGAAAAAGTCTTCAAAGGAAGAAGTAGTCTTTATAGAATAAACTTTGTACTAATTCAAAATTTAGTTTATTAAATGAAACTTGAATGTCTAATTTTGACTTTTTACATTATGACTAGAGCTTTGACTTGCTAAATAATCAAACATACATTAATTTGATGATGAGGGAATTTCTTTTTTTCCAGATTGAATATGAAAAGTGCAGAGTTTGTATAATTGTTTGCCAGGTTTTTATTAACATATTCTGAAAGTTTGTGTTCAGAAGACGGATTCAAATAGCTATTTCGAATAGCTAGGGTTGCTCTGTACATTCCAAAGTAGTAAAACAATTTTTTAATGAAAGGCCACAATGAGTAAAAGATGCACAGTTTAAAAGCTTTTGCTTTTGTTTTAAATAAAATAAATTGATGTTTTTTGGCAGGCCAACGTATCAACTGGAAACATCAAAACCTGTACCAGAACTTACACCAGAAGAATTAGAAAAAGTGAGGAATATCCTATATTTATCTGTTTGTGTGTGTCTCTGTTTGTGCCTGTGTCAGTGTGTGTGAGAAAGGATGATATGGAAATCAAACAAGGTGAGAGAGAAGGTACAACTCGAAGGTCTAATTTTTTAACCTTTTTTTTCCTAGCCAGAAAATCAATCTGTTATCCCATTGAAGTTAGAGGGTTAAAGTTAGCAGGATACTTGATTTTGACGTGAGCCTTCAAGTCACGACGATCAAAGCAGTCAGATACATTGATAAAGAACAAAATAAAGATAAGGTTGTGCAACCTTGAACCTTGACTCAGTCACACTCTTCAAACTAAAGACTCACTTTCCACTGAAACTTTAATGTTGTCATTTTCTCAAAAAAACATAAGATGATAGAGGGTTAAAGTTAGCAGGATACTTGATTTTGACGTGAGCCTTCAAGTCATGGCGATCAAAGCAGTCAGATACATCGGTAAGGAACAAAAGAAAGAAAATCATTTGTTGTAAGATTACTGTTGTGTTGTACCGAGTAGGAGATACATACTGGAAAGAAGACTCTCCATTAGATATACAAAAACGCTCTTTAAAAAGAAACACAGTGTGTACAAATAGGTACATTTTAACGTCGTCAACTTATATTTTCTGTAACAAATGGATGTACCGAGTGTGTGCGTTGACGGCCCGGTTGTTTAGCTTTTATTTGCGCCTTTGAGTAACGGTTGTTCGTGTTCATTTGCCCATCATCTCTGCGCACAACTTAGCCTACTGCACTTCCGGCAACAAGGCCTAGGCCTAGAGTCCATGCCTTACCTCATAATCAAGACGACGTACTTAACATTTAGCCCACATTCATTTCAGTCTTGAAAAAAAATATACGGAAAATCCAGGGTTCGTCGATTTCACTGCCTTCGACGTACGAATCCTTTGTTAGGCCTAGACGATTGATCACCATGAGCAAAGACTGTACAGGGGAAGATAAACATGGATGAGCTTGCTGGCTGTGACCTTGACCTTTGCTTTGTGGCAGAGGGGGGGGGGGGGGGGGGGAGAATTAACGAAACGAAAATAAAATATTAGGACTAATATAAAATATCTTACAGAAATGTAGATGATGTGGAACACGTTTTCATCGCATGAACGATCAGTTTAAAACAGTAACAGATCACGCAACTTCAATTATTAATTTTCTAAGAGTAAGAGGCTTAGACCCACAGGCAAAGACTAGGCCTACTACAGGTGTCCGTAGGCCGGCGGGGGGGGGATTGGTCACTATGTTTTTTCTGAAAGCTTGGTCAATATGCTTTTCAATTTTACTTGTTTGCCAAAAATAAAAATAGGGCTCCACTGTTACATGCGCATACATATAATTACATTTTAAAGAAAGGGGTAGGGGTGCATAGAAATAATTTTAATTTACACAGTAAAATAAAAATTAATTCTGTTTTCAGATGCACAAGTGTCTACATAACAGTATTCTCTCTATACAGGCATGGGAATTGTCATGGGAATTCCCATGCCTGCTATAGTAATAAAAATCAGACGTGAGCCTTGCAGGCTTTGCCTCTTGTTTAACCTTTTTTTTCCTAGCCAGAAAATCAATCTGTTATCCCATTGAAGTTGGAAGTATGTAACACACTGTGCATTTCAAGCAAGGCAATTCCACTTGCAGTATGTGAATGCAATTTCATATCATTCATGGCTTAGTGTTCAGACTTTGAAATGATCCCCAAATTGCATTGTAATCAAAGTGTGTTTTAGTTTGTCTTGAATATTTTATCTGACTTTAGAATCACCACAGATTCCTGGTTAATGTTGTGTGGTCAAATGTTTGCATTTTGCTTTATCCTGAATTTTACGTCTGATATTAAATGTGACCCAGCACCACGAAAGAGACATTAAGTCGCTGGGCTAGTTTCTCACAACAAGCTTGCAAAGTAAAAAAAAAATTTGTTTGAATCAATTTTGAGTTATTGGTATTTTCATGCTCTCTAACATCTTATCTTTCATATCTGTAAAGGTTAATCTTTAATATGGTCTCTAAATATTCAAAACAAGTTTTAAAATTAGTAGGTTGATGCATTTAGTGATTTACTTTGGATAGGCTTTGGATTAGACTGATTTCCTAAAATGACCGACAGTCACCTTACCAACTTTAAATGCTCTTAACTCTGCAACAAAAAAGGACAGAAGAATGTTTTTTATATTATTAGATAGAGAATTGCCCAAAGTTTCCAACTGTGCCATTTTCTCAGAATGACTCTTAACGTCCTTTTCGTGGTGCTGGGTCACAAATTAGAATTGCGTTCTTTTCTGTTCTATCAGAGACGTGAGGCGCGGCGGACAGAGCAGGAGCATAACCCCCACTACCTGAAAGATGACGGAGGCGGTAGAAAGTTGAGGCGGGTGGACAACGACGTCAGCGGTATTCCTGTGGCTGCCATCGACCTCTCCGTTCCTCTGCATGTGCCAGGTGAGATCTCCGCTTATTCGTGTACTCATGTGCGGAGGTGGTCTTTTTTTCTTTATATCCTAAGGTGATGTGGAACATCAACTGCATGACACCCATGGGTAAAAAATGTGATAGTTTGAATAATAATAATAGTACGTTTATGTAGCGCTTTACCTCAAATAAGCCCAAAGCGCTTTATAATCAATTATTCATCAACAAGTAGATAACAAAAATAGTATTTAAGAATGACACAAACCAGCAACAATGCATATAAAGCAACTCTCTCTCTCTCTCTCTCTCTCTCTCTCTCTCTCTCTCTCTCTCTCTCTCTCTCTCTCTCTCTCTCTCTCTCTCTCTCTCTCTCTCTCTCTCTCTCTCTCTCTCACACACACACACACACACACACACACACACACACACACACACACACACACATTTATCGACACCGACTCATTCATCTTTCATTCAGTAAGTCATAGCAACTGAGTTGCATGGACTGACCACATACACCAACACACATACACAAACGTTAGAGGATGCACATACAAATTCACTCACTCACAACGTACGCAGGCAGACAGACACACACAAATGACGGAGGCGGTAGAAAGTTGTGAATAATGTGGATCTGATAGTTTGGATAGTGCATGGATGCTCCTTCTTGCAGGATGTTCTGAATTGCAGGGTTTTTAAATTGCCTGGAGCCGGCGTCGCCGGATTATGAGAATTTGAGAAGCAACGATTTTCTTACACATACACACGCTTGTACAATAAAAAGAACCTATATAAACATTTGCTATATTCAAAGGAATGTAGTACATGTACTAGTCTAGAGGGGTGAAAAAAGAAATGTGTGTGTGTGTGCACGCTGCCCCTGCACTCCGCCGGGGCCGCCAAATTCTACACAAAATTCAGATTTTGTTTATATAATTTCTTACTATATTTTTTAGTCATATTATGAGGCACAGGGGTCTCAAGTCAGGGAGAAAAAAGAGTATCGGCTTACAGTCTATGAACTACGGTAATTGTTTTGTGTGCGTTGGTTGTCCCCAGGGCTGTCCTCGTCGGACAAATACATGCAGCTGGAGCACCAGAAATCCAAGGGCCGAAGTCACAAGGAGGGCAAGAGCCGGAAGAAGGGCAAGAAGAAGCGCAGGAAGGGCAAAGAGAGCGACTCGGAGGAGGACGCCGCCGAACAGCTTCATGCCGTCAGCACCGTGCTGGATGCACCAGACGTAAGAGGGTTTACTTTTGTCTGTGGATTAACCCCTTCACTGCCGGAGAAAACTTCAGGAGCTATCTTCTTTATTGTTATAATATCAAAAAGAGATCTGTTAAGACTTTTTTCCTGTTCGCTTGGACCCCCCTGACCCCCTCCCTCCCTGCCCCACAATCTCTCTCTCTCTCTCTCTCTCTCTCTCTCTCTCTCTCTCTCTCTCTCAATCTGTCGATCTCACACACACGCACACACACACACACAACACTTACTATATCGTTCATCAATGACCAAATGTTCATAATTGTAAAGTGCTTTGAAATCCGCTGGAAATGTACAGCATAATCCACCCCATCTAAAAATGTGCTCCACAGTACAAATTCACTTCATTTAGTTTATGTACAAAGGATACCCACTTCCTGTGTCTGGAATGTCTCTGGCACTCAGCGCCCTAGGAATCTGATAACGGTTCTCCTATTACAGCGCGCATTCCTGCACGTAGACCAACCGCTAGTATTCAAACTGTCCGAGTACAAAGTTAATATGTCCCTTAGTGCTACTATGGTAATAGTTTCTCCTAGAGCGATCATGGAAAAGACAGGGATTTTTAAAAAATTGGAACCACAGCAGCCTGTTGCTACGTCCAGAGATGTGGATGTTCCCAGCCACAGTAGGTTGTGGTCACGTCGGGAACGGATTAGCTGCTGTTCTAATTTTAAACTCGCCACTGCCTGTCCCACCCGAGAGAGAGACAGAGACACTGTTATCTTGCTTCCTCCCACTTGCAGACTAAGTAGGCTTAGGTCAACATGCTCTATTCAGCCAGTCAGGGAGAGGTAACTGAAAGGTCAGAAAGGCCTTGAAGGCGAGGAGCAGGAGAGAAAAAAAGGGAGAGGTCTATTTTTGGCGGTCTGAGTGCTGGCAGAAAATGGGAAGGCTTAGGCAATGGCTTGCTGAAATGGGTCTAACTTTCTGATGCTGAGAATGTGAGCTGTGAATGATGATAGTGACCACATTTTGACAAGAGTTCCTTTATTCCTTTGTTGGCAGGGTGCCGAGGGAACCTCCGATAAAGAAGAGGAAAAGGACAGCAAGGATCCCTACAGGATGCTTGACATCAATCTGGACGCGTAAGTAGATGAAGGGAAACAAAGGTGGTGTTTCTTGCCCTCTCTCCCTTCTATACATGTTGAAATAAGTTTTAGCATTCCCAGTTCAATCAATGTGCGTTCTTCACATTTGAAGTGGAGTGCAAGTTTGTTGTGGTTGTTTGTGCTTGCTTGTGTGTATTCTTTATAATTATTTGTTGCCTTTTTTTTGGTATTCAACAATTTTTATTCCTTCTCTTCATTCATCCCACAAGTCATGTTTTCACTCCCTCTTTCATCCCATCAGCAGCAATATACATACTTATATATACACAGAAAAAGAACAAAGGAAAAAAACAAGCTCTGCCTTTTTTTTGGGCAAGCCTGGAAACATACAACAAAAGTTTGTTAAATAAAGATTAACCAAAAATAAAAACAATAAATCCTCCATACCAATAGTAACAATAGTAAGAATACAGATTTACTGTAACATTTAATGCATTTCCAATAGAGACGATTAAAAAGACAAACCCATGCTGTTTTTTTAAAACATCAATCTTGCTGAACGCCAGTATAACGCATAATGTTTTGTTTCAACAGCCCGCTAAGAGACGATGAAACATTGCCGGTGCGGACCCATCGCATTGTGGTGGATGAGCCCAAGGCAGAGAACGCAGAGGATGCTGCCGGCGCACAGCCTGCGGAGAAACACAAGAAGAAGCACAAGAAAGACAAGGAGAAGAAGGACAAGAAGGATAAAAAAGCCAAGGTACCATATTTTTCGGATCATTAGCCACTTGTATATTATAAGGCAAACCGGCCAATTTTCAAGAAAAATCTGGAAAAAAAGAAACAAAAAGGCACCCCTGACCGACATTGCTGCATTCTTAAACGAGAGTAAGCTCCCCATTCAAATCATCAAACTTCCATTTGTGTGACTTCTTGTTGTGTTTGTACCTTTCTTTGCAAAAACTGGTAGAATTATGGCATTATTTAAAGCTCTACTACAATGATTTTGTATGTCCAATGAAGGGTTATGGCATCTGTTGGAAGGTATCTCGGATGATAATAGGGATTTTGAAGGATTTTAAAGTGAGTATCCGTCGTATTGGCGACTCTGAGCACTTTCGATGTCTAGAGTACGGTACAGGGCTATCTTTGCCTCCTTCTTCTCATGCTTTTGTCCACAAATAGGGCGCCCTCATGTATTAGGCGCATAGGTCGAAATTGAAGAAAAATTCTATCCTTGCTGTATGTCTGCATTTGATTTTCCAAAGGAATCGCTTACCGTATTTTTCGGACTAGAAGGCGGCAATACTTTTTTCTCAGACTGACACCCCTGCGCCTTATTATATGACTAATGGTATAGTAAGAAAATAGAAACACAAAATCTGAATTTTGTGTAAAATTTGGGGATGAGGTGGGGGGGGGGGGGGGGGGGGTGCCTTATAGTCCGAAAAATATGGTACATTTCCATGTGTTTTGTTGGCTGCAGAAGGAGAAGAAGAAGCGCAGCAAGTCGGAGTCCCACATGGAGAACGGACCCAGCCTTCTCCTGGCCACAGGAGAAGAGGGGCAGGAGGGGGGGAGGAGGAGCCAGCCGCAGTGATGGTGAACAACACTGAAGACGCTCCACAGGAGAACGATGTCCACGAAAACCACACTGACAAGGTTAGGGGGGTATGTTCGGAGGGTTGAATGTCGGAAGATGCTATCAGTGATTTTTTAACCCTTTCACCACCAGCCATTTTTTCAGCCAAAAAAATACCATTAAACTTGTCTGGTACTGTGGTAGAGAAACAAATTATCTGCAATACTGAGAATTCCTCTGTGACATGTATAACTTTAGGCCTATCCTTGCCTCCCAAAATTAAGAAAATAGGGTCTTCGGATAACAGGCCCAGATTTGATGTCTTTTAGTGACATGGGAGTTAAACCATTGTGGTGCTTAAATGCGACTTAGGCAGTGAAAAGGGTTAAAATGCCAACAAATACTATCAGTATCACAAAAAGAATGAAGAGGGCAGATGGTGCCATTTACTATGATTTAGCCTATATTTCAGACTGTAAGGTGCACCGCACCCCCTTAATTTTTTAAAAAATTTAGATTTTGTTACTATATTTTGATAGTATATTCAGGCATGAAAGACTTCCGCGTTTCGCGGAAAATCCGCGGAAATTTTTCAAAAGTTCCGCAAAAAAAAAAAAAAATCCGCGTAAAGGACCGATCTTGCCGTATTCTTATATCTACAAGTCTCTATTTGTCGATTCTCAAACTGGTTAACCGGAAGTCGCTTTAGCTCACTCGCTTCAATTGTGCGAAGGAAGGCGAAATGAGTAGCTCCCGCTCAACAAAAGTAGCGATGTTAGCTGAAACTGTGTGTGAAAGGCTATTTGTGCCGACCAAATTTTCGGACCCCCTCCTCGCTGAATACAACTTTTGACGTGAGGTAGGTGAAAAGGTGGTTTGAAAAAATTTGTTGGGAACGTTGCGCACCCCCTGTCAACAAAACATCGGACGTTAGGTGACAATCCGGGTGGAAGGATTTTTCTCGGCTGAAAAGAATCTCATTATTTGATGCCTGAAAGATGTTTGTGCTGGAAAAAATTTTTTGGGGGGGAACGTTCGCTCCACTTTAGGTGAAAATCCGGGAAATTTTTTCCTCTTTTTTGATCTTCATCCACTTTCATGCCTGATATTATCAGTCATGTTATAAGGCACAGGGGTCTCAGTCTGGAGGGGAAAAAAATCGCCTTATAGTCCGAAAAATATGGTAGCTTTTTATGGAGATGACTAATTGTACCTTTCTTTAATGGTACCTTTCTTTCTGATTTGACCCTTGCTTTTATCTTTCTTTACCCCCGGAGGAGAAAACAGATCTGTGATTGACAGAAAGAAAGGGTTGAAAGAGGAAAAACGCTTCCTAGGAAAACTATGTAGACGAGGTAAATGCAGACCTGTTTATTCTACTATTTTCGAGTAGTATTCTACTCAATTTGGACCTCTACTATTCAAAATTGATTAATAATGCTCTTTAATTGATTGCTACTCATTTTCAGTGAGCAGTGTTTGGTGGTTCTAATGAATAAAACTACACATTTCACACAAAAACTACTCATTTCAGCTCTCCAGACTGTAGGGGGTAGCCAGGTCTGTAAATGGTATTGATACATATTATATGTGAATGCTGAAATTCTGACTTGTGCATCGTGGTTTCACAGGGTGATGACCTGGAGTTCTGGCTGTCTGGCAATGACAATACCGCTGACATCGGCGCCGGTGGGAAAGGGGACTCTGCGGCTGTGGCTCCTGCTGCTGCTGCTACCCCTATACCGACCATCACCACCACCAAAGCCTCTGCCGCTGAAGTGGTGCTGACTTCTGAGGAAGAGGACCAGGCCCTCAGAGACGCTGAAGAGGTCAGAATTGAAAATCTATGAGAATCAAGCATGGATTGATTTTTGTCTCTTTTTGATGCCCGACTTCGGACCTCGACCGCATATAGTATCATAAAATCAAACTGATGATTGTGAATACTCAACGGTAGAAGAAGAAAAAGAAGAAGAAGACCGTATTTTTCGGACTATAAGGCGATACTTTTTTCCAAGACTCAGACCCCTGCGCCTTATAATGTGACTGATGAAATAGTAAGAAAATATAGTAACAAAATCTGAAATTTGGGGGGTGCGCCTTATACAAAGGTGCGCCTTATAGTCTGAAAAATACGGTACCTGTTTGTGTGTCTAATACAGTGGAACCTTCCCTATCAAGACTCCCTCTAAGATGTGACCCCCCAAAAAAAATTAACCGCTTTCCCACCCCTTCATACTACTGAGTGTCCACCTCCTTGTTTAGACCTTTTGGGGGCTGATTTTTTAAAGTTCTTAGAAAGGAGGTTCCACTGTATACGCCCTATTTGAACGGATGATCTTTTGTCTATGTGGGCCCCAAAGACCTGGATGCACATTTCTGTAGAGTGTGGTTGAAACAAGTTGATCAGTCGTTTATTATGAGATAAGGCTTATAATGGTACACAATTTCAGCATTATTTAATCAGATTAATTGACCAGGTATCATGAATTATTGATTAGCCCATTTTCTGGTCTGTATCATAGCCCTACCGTTCATTTCTATAATTTTGATACTGCACTTCTTTTGTTGAGTGATTCTCCTTTCTCCTTATTCTCCCCTCATTCTTCCCTCTAATGAAGGCCGACGTGTTGGCCTTGATGCGTACGCTATGTTTGAGATAGAGAACTCCAAGGTGTGTGTGTGTGTGTGTGTGTGTGTGTGTGTGTGTGTGTGTGTGTGTGTGTGTGTGTGTGTGTGTGTGTGTGTGTGTGTGTGTGTGTGTGTGTATGTGAGTGTGTGTGTGTGTGTGTGTGTGTACGTGTGTGTGCATGCGCGTGTATGTCTCTGTGTGTGTATGCTTGCGTGTGTGCATGCATGCGTGTGTGTGTGTGTGAATCTCCCCCCCCTCCCCTCTCCATTCTTACTTTATTATTATGTCATTTTGTTGACTGGAGCGGATTAGTGGGTGGGGTGGGAGATGATTTTTTTTTTTTTTTTTTTTTTTTTTTTTTTTTTTCTAACGCGAGTGTAAACACCCAGCAACATTCATCTACATTCATTTTCAATTATTATTTTTAACAACGTCAATATGTTGGCCTTAAGCTGGCGAGTGCGTGTGTTTTCATTTTTTCTTCCGTTTGCATCTGTTATTATCTCTTATTGTGCATGTGTATATTTATATGATCTGTATTCCTGGTGTTCTATTGTGTATTTAAATAGTAGTATTACGTGCCTGTATTATCATGTTCATGTGTGTTTTGCCTATGCGTTGTATCTGTAAGGCGCTTTGAGCTGTTGTCAGGATACTGCGCCATATAAATGTTATTAATTATTATTATTATTATTATTACTAATGCTTTATATTCGCATTAGAAGCCTGTTTCAAATAAATTAGTGCCACATCATTATATTAAAGCTCTTGTTATTTTTTTGCTTATCAGAAACAAGGCAAAATCCATGTTGTCTCCACAAGCCACCTATGTATAATGTAATCAAACACAAATATTCGCTTATGACTTGAGAGTGTGTTTTTGTGAACAGAAACACAGGAAGAAGAAGAAGTCGAAGAAGGAGAAAGAGAGGAAGGAGAAAAAAGAGAAGAAGAAGAAGAGCAAAGAGAAGCGTAGTGAGTACATCGAAGCAGAAGGCATCACCACACCCTCCAAGGAGAACCTGCCCCCTTCCCAACAGCCTACACCGATGGACGTCAAACTGCCTGTAAGTTGAAGCAAAAAATAAATATTTGCAGGATTTCACAGTCTCAGGAAAATTTAAAAATAAAGTGGTGGGTTGGGGAAATCCCAAACACTAAAACAAAATTTCCTTGTTCATTTTAATGGGGATAATAAAGATTGATTGATTGATTAAACAACAACAAAAATTAAAACAAAACCGATGTTTCCGAGCATAACTCCTTCGTCTGAGTACATACACACACACACACACACCAACACACACACTAAATGGTCTTTGCATACACACACCATTGTGTGTGTGTGTGTGTACCCAGACGAAGGAGTTATGCTCGTAAACGTCGGTTTTGTTCTTATTTTTGTTGTTTAGTGTTTTGGATTTCCCCAACCCACCACTTTATTTTAAAATTTGCCTGTGAGTTGGATAGAATTTCACCAATTCCAATGCAGCTTCTGTGCATTTACTCGAAAAAGAGTGGCACTTAAACTGTGGCAGAAGAAGAAAAAATATTACATGAACACATTCTACATTTTGTTTTTTGAAAACTTCACTTGTTATTTGATTAAAACTAAAGGTGATGGAAGAACTTTCTTTATTGTAAACAATTGCTTTGACCACTGAAGTGTTTTGGAAAAAAAGTTGATTTTCTAAAATAGATCTTGTAATGTTCAGGCATACAATAAAAGACCAACAATGAGCAACGATAACAATGTATTTTTTACAAGTTATTTGTTGATTAAAAGTGCTTTGGGCCAGTTGATGTGATATTTATTTTCTGTTGACAGCCGATGTCAAGCTACAAGCCCCTTGCAGACAATGTCTCAATTAAACTGGTGAGTAAAACTTAGTTTTTTGTTGTTGTTTTTAGTTAAGAAAATAAATAGCCGTTTGTCTCCTGTGCAAAGTACTCCTTTCCACAGTGAATCAGAACTTGTACAATGAGTTTATGAACATTTCTCCTGATGCGTGACACACTAACAAAGTGATGGATTCTGCTTCAAAATCATATTTGCTTTGTGAATATGTAGGCTGTGTTTTGTTATTTCTACTAGGATTATTTAGAAGCAGAAATAGGATAAACATTAAGAATGCTGCAAGTGTTAAATTCTGACAGGTTCTAAAGAATATTTTGTGTTGGATTAAAATTAACCTTTAGCACACTTCATTTTTTCTGACATTCCATTCTTTTTGAGGCAGTGAAAGACGCCTACACCCACTTGATGGAAATGCTGTAATTTTCTCTATTTGCTGTGTGCAGACTTGATTATTGGAATACTAATAAAGAAATGATTGAGGAAAGTTTTGATACTACGCATTTTGTTGTCCGTTCATGTTTTGTTGTTGAAAAGAAAAAGAAAAGCAAAAACATCAAAGCGAAAGTGTTGACACTGTTTCAGCACTGTCGGAATGAGTGCAGAACGCTTCTGAGTTCGCCCACTGACTAATAAAGTCATGTTGAGGATCACTTTTAACCAAACAACTCGCGGAAATATCATTAAGAATATCATGAAAGGCGAAATTTCCTCCAAATTCAACCTAGTAGTCGAAATCGGCACTAATTCACAATCGCGGTTCGAATCGATATCAGGATCATTTCATCGAGTCACAGTGACACTGTCTACACCCCCCCCTTCTACTGCATTACGATCTTCTATTACTCGTTCGCTGATAATTTCCGGTAGGAAAGCTTCGCCGACATGAAAATCCGCCATGTTTGATAGGAAACTTTGACTTTCTAACCGAATAACACTGAAAAATTAAGTAAACGGTTACAAAGGCAATATGGCAGCAAAGTGAAAAAAACGGATGTTGACTGAGCCTCGTTCTGAAGTGAAAGTAAGGTTGTTTCTATTTTTAGTAACATAAATAACGTCCGCGAAGCGTTGGTTCTGAGTACCCCTCTCTGGGCGACGCAGGGCGCCTGCAGTTGCAGGGGAGAGTATCTACTCGGCGACACAGTGCGCCTGCAGCGTGCTAAAGTTTAATATTTTTGGCATGTGGATAGGAGGAGATGACTTGACAAACTGATGCATGGATGCTCCTTGGACCAGGGAGTCCACCTCTTTCCGGAGGATACCGAGCCGTTCTGGGTCCACCGGGGGCGGGAAGGAGATGGGGACGTCCGCAAGCGGAGGCTCCCTCTCGAACGGGAACCTGTACCCGTCCCGCAGGATTTTTTAATTGCCTTGAGCCAGCATCGCCGGATTATGAGAATTTGAGAAGCAAGGATTTATTTTACACACACACACACACACACACTTGTACAATAAAAAGGGCCTATATATGCATTTGCTATATTCAAAGGAATGTAGCACTTGTACTAGTCTAGAGGGGTGAAAAAAGAGCAGTAAATGTGTGTGTGTGTGTGCGCTGCCCCTGCACTCCGCCGGGGCCGCCCCCTTGCAGGATTTTTCTAATTTCCCAGGAGCACCCATGCTGATGGAACTATAAAGATGACTCTTCTGTCTATTTGATTGTCTTTGTTGACAGAGATAATTGTAGGATACCATTGTCCTTGAGGAAATCTCAAGATGAAAATTTGGATAAAAGTGCTGCCTTTTGTTGGTTTTTGTTGTTGTTTTCTTCTTTGCTGTCAGTATTTTGCCTGCTTTCTTGGTCTCCTTAAGTGTTGACAAAATTGGTGCTGTGGTGTGTTGCAGACGTACGAGGTGCGGATCAACCACCAGCGCAGCAACCAGGTGGTGGTGTCCATCGTGTTTGCCAACCTGACCTCCCACACCCTGAAGGACCTGGAGTTCAACGTGCTGGACACCCTCAACACCAAGCTCATCAGAGGGGTCAGTGCATGCATCTTTTAACACTCATTCTTGGACCTCTCTTTTTTTTTTTTACCAAAGAAATGTTTTCCTCAGTCTGTTCTTGGACTTTTCGTTCTTATTTGTTCTCTTCTGTTTTACCCCAAATATTCTAGAGTACTAACAGGTCTGCTCGTTGGTTGGGCGGGTGCGTTCCCCCCCCCCCCCCCCCCCCCCCCCTGGGAATGGGTGGAGGAAGGGGACCCCCGACCCCCCAGAGACAGTCCCCCCGCCCAAGCGGGGTCAACCAGGGGGATCCCCCCCCCGCTTTCCAAGCGACTTAAAAGGAAAATCCGTCGGGGAGGACCACCGTGAAATCGTAGAGATTATATAGAAATATCGTAATGCTTGTGTTATTTTTTTCCAATGCCTTAAGGGGTACGCAACCCCCCCTCAGTACTCTATCTTGATCTCATTCTTGGACTCCGCTTTTTGGTTGTTTTTCTTCCCATGAATAATCTTCATCACTGACATGGCTGGATTTATCTTTTCTTTGTTTTGTTTTCTCTAATGTTCTTCATAGTTGGGCTTTTTTTTTTATTACCCTCGGCTCTTCAAGAATATGTACTATAAGCATGCTTCTTTTTTTCCTTTTACAGCTGTGCATAGATAGAATATTAGGTACACCAAAAGGTCCAATTTATGTTGTCATATTTTTTGGAGTATTGTAAACTATTGAGTACTAACAGGTCTGCACGTTGGTTGGGTACGCATGCACCCCCCCTTGAAATTGTAGAGATTGTAGAGAAATCACGTTGTGCTTGCATCATTGTTTGCGTCATTTTGAGGGGTATGCAACCCCCCTTGGTACTCTATTCATTGTAAGAAAATGCTCCTTCTTAAGCAGTGCGTTTTGATTAAAATTAAGATTAAAATTATAGCCCCGTCGACAACAAAGGCCATGTCAGGGCTGTCACCACGTTAAATCTTACCACGTATTAAAAAGGGATAAAACAAGGTAAAAACAAAATCAGAGTTTTTTTGTTGAAATACTTTCGTTAAAAAAAATAAATTAATCGATCAAAAACTTAGCAAGTAAAAAACAGTGCGTTAAAACTGAACGTTTTTCCCCTTGCCCTGTGCTGCCTGCAGCTGGGCCAGAACCACAACGACGCAGTGAAGGTGCCCTTCACCCTGCCCCCTGGTGCGCAGAACGAGGGGCAGTTCGCCTTCACCGTGGACAGCATCACGGCGCCCCAGAAGATGAGGGGCACCCTCACCTACATCGTCAAGTCCTCGGACGGCGCCACGCAGGAGAAGGTGGATTTCCGCATCCACCTGCCCTGCTGCTCCTACCTCCTCGCCTCCCCTTGCAAAAGGTTGGGTCTCAGTTTTGTTTCGATGATGCGTGGGTCGGGGTGGGGGGTGGGGTGGGGATTAAAACCATTCTCTCAATCCTGAAATAACACGTTTCAACATTCTCTGAATCTCTGAAACCTTTCGCCGCCAGACATTTTTCAGCAAAAAAAATACCATTAAACTTAACTGGGTAGAGAAAACAATTATCTGTAATATTGGGAATTTCTCTGTGACATGTATAACATTGGGCCTATCCTTACCTCCCAAAATTAAGAAAATAGGCTCTTTGGATAACAGACCCAGGTTTGATGCCTTTTAGTGACATGGGTGTTAAACCATTGTGGTGCATAACTGCGACATTGGCGGCGAAAGGGTTAAAAGTAATTTCCGATGTGTGCGTTTCTGTATGTACAGGATGGGTGGGGATAAAGTTAAAGTAACGTATCTAGCGTCTTGTTTTAATCTGCCATCAATTTTGGCAGAAATGTTTGATTTTATATGACCGTGGTTCCGGATGACAAGATGACCAATCCTGAAGACTCTTTTTGTCAGCTTTTTCAATCCTGATTTCAGAAGAAGTATGCCTGAACTACTTTAGGTCTTAGCTGAATCTTTGACTCAAATCGTCCCGCTCTGCTTCCAATAAATTGTTGCCAGTTAGAGTGATGCAACTTTTATCTGCACTTAGTTTTGGGCACATAGCACTTCCTGGCCCTTCCCCAGGCTGGAAGTGTTTTGCAGGTGAAATAATTAGGATGTAAAGGGTTAAAAAGAGTTTGTCTAAGGTTAGAGATTCTACATCCTTCTACAAAATTTGAAAACCAGGCGGTGCCTGATTTTCCAAATTTTGAGCACAACAAAAAAATTGATTCAAAGTTCAAGGGGAAAAAAGTGTTGAATTCTCACTTTACAAGCCTGGAATAAGCTTCAAATTGAGTATGATTTTGCTTTTTCTTCAGCTTCAGGGGGGTAACGCGCCCCTGTACCCTGCCAGGGGCCTAGGCGGCCCCTGGACCCCTGCCTTACCTGTTTTTGGATTTTCTCCAATTGCATCCATGCTCATTATATGAAGGCTCCTTTCTCTCTGTTTTTAGAAATAACAACAAATGTTTTTCAGGGATCTCTGAGAAAAAGTCTTGATCCAGGATTGAGGAGAGAGTTTAGGCAATGAATTAGTGAATGACTAAAGTTGTATATTATACTGATTGTGCAATGTTCATGTATTTACGTGTCCGTTCACAATTGTAAGATACACTGTTGTGAAGAGTAAACAACTTTACCAATTAATTCTACAAAATAGTTGCAGAAAAACAGTAAAAATTCATAAAGCTTTACCAGCATATATTAAGATGGTTGCATAATCTCTATTCTTGGTACTCAACAGGGTGTTTTATCGTACAGTGGAAACCTGCAAACTCAAGAAACGATACCACAATAAATCAGATAATTGACGATAATTTTTGGGCCCCAAGTTAATCCTTCCCATAGCAAACACTTTTTTCCCTCTGAAAATATCGTCTCTCAGAATGAAACGCCAGTGCTTTCGACTGACTTATCTTCTCATAGCAAAAACTTTTTTTTCCCACTGAAAATATCGTCTCAGAATGAAACGCCAGTGCTTTCGACTGACTTATCTTCTCATAGCAAACACTTTTTTTTCCCACTGAAAATATCGTCTCAGAATGAAACGCCAGTGTTTTCGACTGACTTATCTTCTCATAGCAAAAACTTTTTTTTCCTCTTAAAATATCGTCTCAGAATGAAACGCCAGTGCTTTCGACTGACTTATCTTCTCATAGCAAACACTTTTTTTTCCTCTGAAAATATCGTCTCTCAGAATGAAATGTCAGTGCTTTCAACTTCGACTTAATGCACAACTAACGGCTGATGGATGGCAGATGTTGTGGTTTCAGTGAGGACTTTGCCTCCCTGCTGGGCAGCGGCGACCTGATGGCTAAGGCGTCTGTGAAGGTGGAGGTGGAGGGGGCACCCTTCGCCCACCTGCTGGCTCGCCTGTCTTTCTTCACTCACTTCAGGGGTGAGCCTTCTTCTACGTTTGGCCCAGTTTTCCTTTCATTTCAGGGGTCGTGGGGCTATGGCATGGCTTACGTGCTTAAAACGAGAGTATTCCTAATTGTCTTGCTTTGTGTTTTTCAAGGTTGCATTTGATTCCTGTGATATTTGTTCATCTTGTATGCTGTTAACCCTTTCGCCGCTAGCCATTTTTCAGCCTGGGTAGAGAACAAAATCTGTCTGTAATATTGGGGATTCCTCTGTAACATATTTAAAGTAAGGTCTATCCTTACCTCCCCAAATTAAGAGAACAGGGACTTTGGATAACAGATCCTGATTTGATACCTTTTAGTGACATGGGTGTTAGTTAAATCATTGTGGTGCAAAAATGCGACGTTGGCGGTGAAAGGGTTAATGTCTGAGTTACTTTATATGTGATATGTTTATATCCCCATGCACAAGATGAATTCTTCTTATTTGAAGCCAATAAAACTATTGATTGATTGAATAGGTTACCTTTATTTTATATGATGGCTTTATTGTTTTGAGTGTCCATGGCTTTCAAAGATGGTTGCATCCTTGTGACGAGTAATGTTGGTTGTATTTTTAAGAAAAAAATATTCTTCGACCAAAATAGGGTTGCTATCCTTATCAACTCTCTTATCTTTTGCAAAGTTTTATTTTGCTCAACTTTTGTTGATTTCATTTTCATTTTGTTTGTTTTTTATCATTGGTCCATTCTGTAAGCTGTACAGTGTACCTAGACATGACTTGATTCTATTTGTGAAGAAAAACCAAAAATGGATGGTGGTGTGATTTTAGTAGTTGTATGTTTTAAATACACATACAAGCACATTGTAAAGCTGTGTTGGGGCAGTGGGTGGATGCCTCGTGCCTCCACATGGGGAGCTGGATGACCCCACCCCCTCCACGAGTCTCCCCATGGGGATACCGGGGAGTCTTTCGTAAAAATAGTTCCCCCACCTTCTGGATGTTCTGTGCTTGTAACTTCCTCAAATCTGCCGCTCTCTTTGACTCTTCCTTTTCCCTTTGCTTTCTATCATCTACTATCTTTCTGACTTATTGACCCATTCTGCCTTTAAAAAAAAAAAATCTTCCAAATAATTTTTCTCCTTTGAGCTCCTCCGAAATCAGAATGTGTCGGCTGTACACAGCGGGGCGACCAGTGAAAACTGAAAACCGGAGACATACATACCTTACCCATTATGGCCATATGGCCTGGGAACGCAGAAGAAGAAGAAGTAAAGCTGTGTAAGCCAGGTTAACCCTCTTGCATTCAACTTCTTTTTTTTCTTCAAGTTGGTCCAACTGGCCAGCCGGAAGTTGCCTCCCAAGTATTCATGCAACAAACAAACAACTACACGACAAGTGTAAAGTGACGTTATTTTATTCACAAGAGACAAAACAAAAGTCTCTTGTGAATAAAATGACGTCATTTTACACTTGTCGTGTAGTTGTTTGTTTGTTGTATGTTCCAGTGACGTTGCAGTCTGTTTCAGGTTTTTTGTTGTTCCCCCCCCCCCCCCCCCCCCCCCCCAAGTATTCAATCACCCCAAACTGGATGTAGCTTGCCCCTCCCCACTCTATGCCCCCCCCCTCTGATGGCATTTCCATCACACACAAAGTTCTGGCTTGGTATGCACACACTTTGAAGATGATTCTCACTTGCGGTGGCAGGATGGTAACTGTACAGTGCTCCGTGTGCTTCAAAAGACAGATTTTCAACACACACAAAAAGTGGGGGGAAACTTGAACAGTAGAAGTGTTTTTTCTGTAGCAAAATGTGAATTGAAGAAAGTATTGTTTCATTTTTTGTGTGTGTCTGTTTGACAGTGGTGGAACAAGTAGCAGAGAGTGCGTCATTGTTCAGCCGCTCCATCCAGGATCACCCCGTCTGCTTACTGCTCAAAATGGTGAGGTTTTAGTGACCTGCATTTCTTAATTTTTTATTTTAAAAATAATGAATCGAGAAATGTCGCTTTTCTTTTAAGGGAAAATGCAAGCACATACCAGTTTATTCACATCTTTTTTTTTTGCTGTCCCATCTTCTTGGCCGTACAGTGGCGTTGCTCCCACGCGTTTATTCACATCTTGTTATCAGTAAAAAAAATAATATGGTACTGTGTTTTTCGGACTATAAGACTTTGTATAAGGCGCACCCCCCAAATTTTACAAACTTTCAGATTTTGTTATTATGTTTTCTTACTATTTTATTAGTCATGTTATAAGGCGCAGGGGTCTGAGTGGGAAAAAAGTATCGCCTTATAGTCCGAAAAATACGGTAAATGCTTCCTGTATAAATTAATTTGGGAAGGCAGTGTTGTATCAGTGTGTGTGTGTGTAATGAAGTTCAACTCGCTTGTAAGGACACTAATTATGATTTCCTTATGTCCTGCTCTTGCAAATTTTATTTCGATTCTGTGTGCGTGTACACGCACACACATGTATCATGAAGTTCAGCTCACACATAGGACACTAATCCTGATTCTCTCGTGCCGTGTTACAGTCTAATGGTGCTCTAGCGGTGGACGGCAAAAGCACAGACAGCGGCTTCCTCTCCAACCTTCTAGAGGACGTGAGAACGGTGTGCCAGGAAACGGTAACAGCAGCAGCAGCAGCAGCAGCAGCAGCCACTGCTCAGTCCTAGCGCTGGGCCGTGGAATTCATGATAGGCTTCCTTCCGTGTCCTAGTCATTGCAAGGGGGCAGGGATAGTTTGGAGTAAGACTGCTGTGCTGTCAGCCAATAGGAATTGTTCGGAAACAATTAAGGGGAGTAACTTCATGGTGTGTGGGAGTGATCTTGCCTAATTCAATCTGGGGAAGTTACTCTACCATCAGGTAGATACCCAGCTCTCGCCTTGTGCGTTTGAGTAGATGTACAGCACTTGGAACACTGTGCGTCATTCTAAAATTGATGTCATTTACAGTTTTACATCACATTTTGCAAGTTCTATCAGTTTGTGGTCACTGGCCACCCTTCATTTTTCTAAAAAAATAAAAAAATGTTTGCAAGTCGCTGACTCGCGTCCTGCGGTTTCGAGCTTCGACACCATTGTTGCTGTGGTGTTTGACCGAGTAATCGAGGTTAGCAGCTCTAATTTTCACAAAGCGCTCTCCCCTATTTTCTTTCCGAAAATCGTCTGTTGTGACCAGCGTCTGTGCTGAAGCTTGGTTTGCCACCACCACCACCATCATTGTTGTCATCAGTTAACCCCCCTTACTGTGATAAGCTGGGTCCTCACAAGTTACTGGGGCACAAAGTTGCCCCCTCCCGTCATACCGACCCTTTTTCTTCCCCCTTCTACCCCCCTTGAAACAAACAAACATGCGAAAGTAGTGGAAAGATAATGTCCGTATTTATCTCCATAAAAAGAGGTATAACTTAGAGATGGGGAAAAGCTCTTGGAATTTCTTGTTAATAAACGATTTCGTTTTCAAGGATGAATGTGGTGATTGTTAAAAGATGTAGGTGGGTGTCCTGCAATGTTTGGTGGCTATGTGAATGTACCAGGCTGAGTATTGTTTGGAGATGAGTGGTATGGTTGTGCACATTGTCGTTTGTGTCAGTTCAACTCTACTGGTCATTTTGATGTGTTTGTAATCGCAAATTGCTTTTCGTTAATCGGTCACGCTTTCTATCTCATGAAGGCTCTGCATCATGGGATCAGAAGAAAAAAAATCCAGAAAATTACTTGAACCATTTTCTTTTCTTTTCTTTTTTTTAGAGAAGTTGATCGATCTTCTGGAAAAAAGTAAAATAAAAAGATTCAAATTTTATCTTCTTTTTTTTTTTCAAAACTGAATGTAATTTCCAAGTTTTGCAATGCAAAATAAAAAAACTATTCAGTAACTTTTCAATCAGAACAAGAATATCTACTTGCGATATTCTTGTCTTTCCCCAAGTTGACTCCCTATTTGAAATATCCAGATTATCTTCTTTCTTTCTTTTTTAAACAGTGTGAAGCCTTTTATTGTTGATTGTTTGATCCGAGTCGCGGTGGGATGTACAGATTTAAATGTATTTGAAATTTCTGCTATGTAGTTTGTTGCTGATATGTTGTTATATAAGTGGGGAAACGACATGGAAATGGATGGTGGAAAATGTGATAAGGAAATCAAGATAAAATAGTGACATGGGGCCTGCACACATTAGATTCACAATCGGCAAGTTCTGTATGGAAACCCCATATGTAATAAATGTGACCCAGCACCAGAAAGGGGCATTACGTCGCTGGGCTACTTTCTCACAACAGGCTTGCAAGATCAAAAATCTTATTTGTTTTATCAATTTTGCGTTATGGGTATTTTCGGGCTCTCTAACATCTCATCTTCCATATTTATCAAGGACAGTTATGGTCTTTAAATACTCCAAACCTTGCTTTTAAACGAGTAGGTTGATGCATTTTCTTCAGCTAGGCTAAACTTTAGATTGTCATTTCTCAAAATGGCCGACAGTCACCATACCAACTTTAAATGCTTATTACTCTAAAACGGAAAACGTTACAAGAATGGTTCTTATATAATTTGAAAGAGAATTGTCTGACCATTTCTAGCTGTACCATTATCTCAGTGGTCATTTTGACACTTAATGTCCCTTTCGTGGTGCTAGGTCACATAATAAACGGACACGGAAACCCATCCCATGATTTCTTATCATGTGCGAGTGGGGTTTCTGTACGGAACTGTTGGATTGTGGATCTAATGTTCACAGTCCCTTAAAAAGAAAAATGGAAAGTAATGCGAGCACATGTATCTGTTCTTGCATGACTTTTTTGTATTCCCAGCTTGGAATTTGCCGACCGTAAGTCAGTTATTTTAGTGTGTATTAACTGTTTAAGAAAATATTGGTAAGCCAGAAATGTGGATTACCAAAGGCTACATTGGACATATGTCAATTCATTCTACAGAATGGGAACTTTGTTTCCCCCCCCAAAAAAGGGTATCAAGTCTTCTAAATAAAAAAGAAATGTGTGAATAAAGATACAAAACATGAGATTGGTAAAATAGTGCAATTTTCATTGTCAGTGTATGGAGTATTCGTCTAGCCATCCTTTTTCACGATGTAAAAACGAAAAGCAATAAAGGAAGTTGTGGTTGAAACTCGTGCGAGCGTTGTGACCATGAACCTGCTTTTTATAGAAAATACAGTGGAACCTCCCTTATAAGACCTTCAAAAATCATCCAGAATGAGGTCATGGGAGGGAGCTGTATAAGGGAGGTAATTTTAAGAAGGGCAATGTCTCGGAGAAGTAGGTCTTATGTGGTAGGGAGTCATAACGGGGGGTCTTATAAGGGAGGTTCCACTGTTACTAGTGTATGAGGGTGATAAAATATGTGAGGATTCTACAGCATAGTGCCGGTTTTAAACACTCATCAACTGGATGGATTTGGAGGCTGTAAAACCAGGGCCTGTATTCACGTTGAGATAGCATGAGACTTCGCATCATGCTAACTTAGCTCTTCCAAAAGTCCTATTAAATCCTATAGGACATTGGAAGAGCTTCTAAGTTAGCATCATACCAAGTCTCATGCTATCTCAACGTGAATACAGGCCCTGGTTTATAAAAGAATGATTTACCAAATGCTAATATCTATCGCTTCAAAAATGTTTAAGCAATGTATTCAAGCTTAGGGACATTAGCAAGGTCAGTGTTTGGGCAATTGCTTAATTATACGCTGAATATATTGTGGTCTTGAACTAGCGTTTGTGAACTGTCCGTCTTTCTTGAGTCGTGTGATTTTTTGCTGATGTTGTTAAGAGACCTGTGTAAGAATGGTTTTGACCTCAGTGCAATAAATTTATCATATGCATGCAGTGTTGAGAACAAGAGTATATAGTTTAAGGAGTTTATGAAAAATGATAGAATTGTATTTAGATTGCGTTTTTCCTTTAAACAACTGTGCTAGCGAAATACCGTTTTAAGTATCGTGGTAACCTTGATAATGTGAACATTGACACTCAACAAAGAGAGAACGGTAAGACTTATGACATATAGCCAGCCATATTATGTTAATGTAGCTGCTGGGATGAGCTGTTTAGGGCGTTCGTCTGCTTGGCTCTAACAAGACTGCTGATGCTTAATAAACCCATCAGGTAATGGATACTACACATTCCTCCTGTGCTTTCATGATCTTTGTACAAGGCAATGTTTTTGTAGGAACTTCCGGAGTCAAGATTTGACAAATGTGTGTCGGAAATGAATTGCTGTTCAGGATATTGAGATCTTTCTATCGTAACATGGCATCCGTTTTGATGGTGGTAATGGTATCAATGTGACCTTTAGCTCTTCTAGCTCAGTGGGCGAATACATTTGCGCAGTACATCACTCTACACTCCCACCAAATGCAACTTTCAATTCACTGCCAAGATCCCTACTGAGTTTGCTTCTCTTTAAAAAAAAATTGTTTTTTTTAGAGCTTATGTTGGCGATTTTTCCTTTAAAGCAATGCATGGACACCCCAAAAACAGTTACCTCCCTCTTATCTGTTGAGATGCAACGGACAACCAAGAACGTCAAAAAATACATGGCGCTAGAAGAGTTCATAATTTTTAACATTGATATGTTGAAACATGAAGCTTAACCAAACTAGGTCATAAAAAGGGGGAAATAGAATGACTCTCAAAGGAATGGGGAATAGCTTGTATATAAATCTGATGGCTGAAAGCACCCTTAATCTTACTTGTTGGGTGATCCCCCCAAAAATGAAAAGAATCATGCTATCCTTGGTATTCCGAGTAAAACCCATTAGCCTTAGGCAAATGTTGAATGTAGACAAGTTTTCAAAGGAAAAAGTCTGATGTGTGACCCACTCCCACAAAGATCAAGTTCAGCATGGAGAAAAAGAACAACAGCTTCAATTTTTGCCAACACGTAGAGGCAAAGAATGAAAGTGTAGTCTTTTCCACTTGAGATTACAGGCAGTTTTACTGCATTTCATTTGCAGTTTTTAGCTTACGGAAATATGCAGAAAGTAAATTTTATCATTTAATTCCCGAACCCTTAAATTGGCATTAGCATTTCATAACTAAGCAGCTTAAATGATAGAATCAACAAAAGTTAACATATTTATTAAAGGATAGTGTGACATTTTGCATTATTTCTTCTCCAGGTTTCCAAGTATGCAGAGCCATAAAGATATTTACTGCTGATGATCAAAACATGCAAAATTGTTGCAAGGTAGCTCACCATTACTGATGATAGGGATGTGAAATGGGGCGTTGCCACATGCATTTGTTAAGGAAACTTGTGGTAAAGAAAGGTGGGTTTTTTTAATAACAAATACTGTTCTGAGATCTTTTATAGCAAGCAATGATTTGCCTAGTGCAAGAATGTACATATTTTACTTGGCGATAAGACGTGGGCATGTGTGTGTGTAAATATGTGTTTTGAAAGCAAACGCGTGAAGGGCAAAATAGAAAGAAAACAAATATTTGGAGCAGAACTGCTTATTCCGCGTGTATCGGTGTAATTTTGTTTTGGGACCAGTGTACACAATCATGTGAAATTGCTGTAGATGTGTGCAAATGATTTGAATGGATGGAATGTCCGAGTTATGCAAACTCTTGGTTGGGACACGCTGCAGTTTGAAAAGTCGGTGCAAGAACTTGGTGTCCAGTGTTTTGTTGTTTCATTAACATTCGATGCGATGTATTGAGTATGTACTTTGATCTATTTCATTTGTCTTGTGATAACATGTACATATTCTAACTTTTTTTTTTTTAAAGGTTGATGTTAGAACTGCTATCGTCTTAGTTGAAATGGTCACATTTTGTTGTTGAGGATATTTGAGTCGTTTGGATCCAGGCCCAAAATATTTATATCACTTGGTTGAGTTTTGATCGAATGTGATTCAGTCCCATGAATAAATGTTAGTGTAGATTTTCCGTAGCATCTCTCTCCTCTCTGACTAATAGAATAAGCTGGTGGCGTATTTTAGTTTTGTCTTATTGGTTGGTAGATTTGGTTGCCATACAGTATTGAGTTTGTGATTGAGGCGAAATGTAAAATGGGTAAAATGTTGGAGCGAAAGGATCCAGCCTTCATTCGTTATTCTTTGTAACGCCATTCATTATTCTTTGTAACGTTTCTCCCTATAATGCTCATGGTTCAGTGCATTTGCTCCAATATAGGCAATAACAGAATTTTGGTTTGTTTATGAATCATTACACGGGCCGTTATATAGTAGTAAAATCACGATCTAATGCAGGGGAAGGAAATGTAGGTGGGGAAGTTGTCGTTTTGATCTCTGCCACATGATGCACAGGGGATTACAGCAATTGTTTGTGGGTATATTATTTTACATACATTTCTTTGTCCTTGCAACAATTTGCGAACCACTGCACATAATCACTTCAAAATGTGTACAGTAATGTACCCTGAAGTTGCTGTGTCCTACACAGTAAATCTCAAATTTGGTGGAAACTGTGCTAATTGACAGCAACATTTTTTAAAGGGGGGGGTCAGTGATTAACCATCTGAAGTTTTCCAGCTTTTATTTTGAGAAGAGACCTTTGAATCATTGTTGCTTTCAGTTTTTTGAACTGATGCATAACCAAGTCATTTACTGTACTGTGCATGCTTAAACCCCCCAATAAAAAAACACACACAAAAGAGCACAGGAACAATTAATCTTTCCAAAATAAGGAGTCGACATCGTCACAATAGTGCAACATGTCTTTGACCCAACATCACAATTCAGTATACATTCTTAATCCAATGTCGCGCTCAATATTAAAAATAGAAAATGAATGACTACAGTGTTATTCTGCACTTTTCAAAATCATGCGTTTAACATAACTGGGAAAACAACCCAAGTTGAATAGAAAGAAAAAGATTCACAATTTTTTTTAACCATTAGTTGATTTATCGGTTTCTTTTTATTCTTCTTCGATCGCTCAGTTTCCTGTCAATTATGAGTGCAGATGCATCATGCTGCCGTTATGTGCCCAACTAAGAAATAGTTAGGCCCAGCAACTCCGACTTTGGCTATTTATCGGTTTATAAGCTTGTGAACTTTTTTGGAAAAATATTACAAGCTTCCCATTATTGAATTACTTTTTTTGTTTAGGGGTTGTTCTTTTGATGGGCATTACACAGAGCTGATTCTAGGATTTTGAAAAAAGTGGGGGCGTTTCGGTTTGTGCAGACGACGGATTTAGCAGACGACGAAGGAATTCCCGCAGCGATCGGTAAAAAATGCCTGCAAATATGCGGGCGTCTGTCCGCGTTTAGACCCGATTATTGCGGGAAGGAACAGATTTTGGGGGGATTGTACCAATCCCACGCCCTAGAATCAGCTCTGAATACACCATTTTTATATGAAGTTCTTTTAAGTAGTATAGAAACGCAATGAGGGCTTTTGCGTTTTTCAGTCTGTACCTGTACAATTTCAAATGTACTTTTCCCTTTTCCTCCACATTTTTTCCTGTATTTATTATCATTGGTCACTTTCTTAGTTTCTGTTCAAATGTACTGGCTGACATTGCCTTCATGGCTTGCCTGAATGATTATAACCGAAGCAAAGAACTTTATAAGCATGCCCCAGTTGCTTGCATGAAGCTTGTGAAGAGGCCGCAGTCTCCTAATAATTCATTTTGTCTTGTTCTGGGTCATACGTGTTTCGAGATTTGATCCTCGTGTCAAATTTGGTGGCTAACCAGTACTTGTGCTCTTCGTCTAAATATTACCATCAGAGTCATGGTCTATATTGTATGTCGTCAAATGAAATGTGGATTGAAAGTCATACATAATTCCAATGATTGGAACAAAATGAGCATGTGTACATAAATAAATTATTTTGAATAAAAACTGAAAAGCACGTGTGTACGTGTGTTTGTGCATGTGTGTGTGGCACAGAATGTCTTAAAAATGACACTTCCTATCGGCTCAGTATGGACAGTTTAGCTTACAAAACAAATCCATGTTAAAAGTAGAAACCATTTAGTTGCCTCTCACTTTTTGAAAAAAAGGAACAAAGTATTGCCACTTAAAATCAATAATATCACACAAGCAAATAATAAAAATGGACATTATAATAATGGGAATTTATATAGCGCTCTTTCTCACATGAGCTCAGTGTGCTTTACATTGATAACAAGAACATTAAAGGCAAACAAATTATGATTAATTAGAAAGTAAAATAAATATGATTGCACGCAACGTTCTCTTTCTTCCTCACACACATGTACGCATGCACACACATACTCACAATTATACAAGAGTAAAATAGTTACAATATGAAAATTCCAAGAAGAAACATAGACCACATTCACCTTCTCAATCAAGCTTAGATACAATACTGCAAAAAACGCACACAATTATCCCCTTATCATACAAGACACACTACTCTCATATTTTTCTTGTTCAAATTAGTTCTAGCTAGTATCTACATATTTACAAAAATGCATGCATACCCATCCTCAGCTCAAGCACAAATAATACAAACTTTACTGTACAAACAACAATTCGGCATCCTTTGGTGTAGAATGTCTTGTCCAAGAAAACGATGTCATTTTTTGTGCTCCTTTTCGAACTGACCTGGACGGTTTTCAAAGTCTTCGTACTCGGGAAATTTGCCTGCAACATACGCTCACAAATTTTACAACTTTGTTTTTTGCCGAGCATTCCTTAAAATTCACATAAACACGTAAAAATATACAAAATTCATTTTTAACCACAAGGATATTAAAGACCCACCACGTCACGTGTCAAAATCATGGTTTTCACATGATTTCCCTCTTATAAGGCTGGTAAGAAATCTTAACACTAAGACGACGGCAGCTGTACCACAGAAACACTTCCCCTCCGACGGCACCAACAGCTGCCGCCTATTCCCTGTAGACGGCAGATTTGAGCACATTTCTGATTTTTTTTGGATAGCTAAACAAATGCTAACAATAAAGTTGTTTGGCATCAACAGAAAGAGCAAACACTGAACTGAACGGTTATGTTAGAAATAAATCATTACCTGGTACTGTCTGGTCGTGCTTATCTCTGAAAGTAACAAGGGTAACGGAGTAAAAAAAAAAAAGTTTTGTTTTTATAACACCAAACAAAAGGTAAAACGGGCAACAAATTTTGATGATTATTTTTTTTAGTCTTCTCTATCATTATTTATACCTTTTCACATCATCCTATAACAGGAACGGATTATAGGGGGTTTCCTGGTCACATGGAACCCCCCCAAGACCCCCTCCCTCCCCGCCCCACAATCTCTCTCTCTCTCTCTCTCTCAATCTCACACACACACACACATGCGCGCACACACACACACACAAACACTTACTATATCGTTCATCAATGACCAAATGTTCGTAATTGTAAAGTGCTTTGAAATCCGCTGGAAACCCCCATTATGTACAGCATGATCCGCCCTATCTAAAAATGTGCTATACCTTACAAATTCACTTCACTCATACCCACTTCCTGTGTTTGGAATCTCTGGCACACAACACCCTAGGCCAGGATGATAACGGTTCTCCAATTACAACATGCATTCCATCACGTCCCACCAACCGCTAGCTTTCAAACTAGAGCCAGTACAAAGTCAACATGACCCTACGTGGTGATGACCTGTGGTGTTAGTTTCTCCTAGAGCATGGAAAACGCAGAGATTTTTTTTATAGATGTGTCGGCACTATTGTCCGACACGTCTACAACGACTTCGGGAATTCCCGTCGGACAATACTGCCGTCTACAACGACTTCGGGAATTCCCGTCGGACAATACTGCCGACCGGTCCTCTGGGAATAGCACAGCCGTCGGCACTATTGGCCGACACGTCGTGAGAAGGTTAAGAAATCTTCGAAGCATAAGAGGGAATGTGACGTGGGGGGTCTTTAACCACAAAGATATAAGCTACTTGCTTGTTCCTCACTTGTTCTATCATCACAACTCCTGGCTATTGGTTAACCTTCTAGAGAAATTAAAAGAAAAACATAAAACTCCAAAGTCGGTCAAATACGTGGGTTGATCAGTAAAGCTTGGCAACGGTTCCATAAAACAGGAACAAAGGACTTCACAGACTTCAAACTTTTGCATTCCTAGGAAGAAGACGTTTCCTGTTTGTATGCACAGTTCCAGCCAGCTACACCAGGTTTCAAGGTCATTTTGGTAGCTTTTTTAGGCAAGGGTCGGAGCTGTGATTTTGAGCTTTCTGCCAGAACAATTTGTCCAGCGAAACAATCTAAAAAGATAAGAAGTAAAAGTCATGTGTAGATAGGTGAAGTATGTAGAATATGTGGTTCAAATATTGATTACCTTACTCTTTTGGAAGGTCACGGTGACGACCTTGTAGGCACTAGAGTTTTCATGCAAAAGTAGAGTCTTGCCTGTATCAATGGTTGGGCCCTGCTGGCAGACTGATCTGATAACTTCTCAGTTCTGACAAAACCGTTGCAGCAAAATAAGTTGCCATGAGTGTTGTTTCATTTAGCATAATGTCAATGGTGACAAGCCCCTGGGTTATTAACCCTTTCGTCGCCAGCCAATTTTTAGCCATTTTTTTCCCATTAAACCTATCCGAGTAGTGACAAGATTTGTTCTGCAATATTGGGGATTCCTCTGTGATGTATGAAATAAGGCCTAACTTTACCTCTCACATTGACAAACACTATATACCATTGGATAATAGGCTCAGATGTCAAGGCTTTTAATAACATGGGTGTTAAATCATTGTGGTGCAGAAATGCGACTTTGGCGGCGAAAGGGTTAAAGAAATGCAAAAACGTCACTTACAAACATGGATTTTTAACTGCAGCACAACTGGTTTGTCCCAGTAAAGACCACTCTACATCTCATTGGCGCTTTTGTTTAAAATGACACAGAAGCTCTGCCAAGTCTCGTTCCTTGTGATAACAATGCATATTCATTTGGCCAAAACTTTCCAAGATTTCTGTAGGACAATTACATCGTTTCTTATGTTTGTCACTTAGGAAATTGGGTACCCATTTTGTTGTAAGCTTTCTCACTAGAAGATATTTACGCATTATATTTACAATTGTACTCAAAGAAGTGTCACTCCTCACACTTCTTTCTCTCAGTGTCATATATATCCATGGATCTTCATTAGTCAGTTTCTTGAAAAATGTCATGTTTTGTGTGTTCAGGACTGCAAAAAAATTAACTAGAGGGTGACGGGATGGAAAGCTTCAACATGTTTGCAAATTATGCAATAAGAAGTGCACAATCAGCCGTAAATATCTGTCAAATCGGAATTGATTTGCTTGTAATAGTTGTTAAAGGTGGACTCGGACGGATGAGTTTTTGCAAGAAACACGTCGAGATCACCAGAAAGACAGCCTTTTCAAGGATCGGAACACTCACTTTGCTCTGGTTTCTTAGAAATTAAACTGTCAAAACGGCGATTTTTCCTTGGCGGAGATGCCGAAGAGAGTAGCCATTTTGGATGGGGTGGGTGGAGGTCACTCATTGTGGTTGAAGCGTTTTCTTTTTTTGTAGTGCAGTAAAAAAAATAATAAAAAGGAGCTATTTCCTTTGTTGTGAGCGAAACTCCTTTAGATAAACTGTATAACATTTATAAAGAAAAGAAAAAAAGGCTTGTATTGAGAAAAGTTCGTGCAAACGATTTAGTCTAAACACAGACGGCCATTCAAAAAGAGACGGCACACACCTTCTCTTTGGGTGAAAAAATTTGACTTCCAGCACCTCCGCCAAGAAGGAATCGGCTTTTTGATGGCTTGGTTTCTGGGAAACCAGAGCAAAGTGAGTGTTGCGATCTCTGTAAAGGGTGTTTTCCTGCTGATCTGGACGTGTTTCTTGCCAAAACTCATCCGTCAGGGTGGCCCTTTAAGTTTCACCCCTATGAAATTATAGCAAGTGAAGGAGTCAGCTCAAGAATCCGCTATTTTTGGTCACAGGCGCTTATATCATATTTTCAATGACGTCATACACTCACGTAGGACATGACATCATGATGATAGTGTGCAAGCAAATGTGTTAAAGAATGAAGTTTTATTTGGTATCTCCAATATGCCTGTACGGTTTACAGATTACAAATGGCAGGATCGCTGCCAAACTTTACTGATCAACCCTCATAATTGACTGTGCTGCAATTGCAAACAGGCTTCACATGTTCAAGTAGTCAGAAGCAACAAGTGAAATGAATGGTTGTATTTAATCTTTTTTGAACACCCGCATACACACATAAACATATAATGAAACATACACATGTGCGCATATGCACACACACACACACACAGGGATAGATAAATATTTCAAACACTTATAAAATTGAAAATTTTATCATCTATAAATGAGAATTTGATCATCTATACGAATGACGATGGCAATGCTGAGGGCATAATAGATTTGCAAGATGGAATGCAACACTGATATCAACTTTGGTATAAAGAAATAAAAAATGTGATCTAGAGCTCTCAAAAACTTCTTAATTACCGTAATTTTCGGACTATAAGGCGATATTTTGTTCTCCAATTTCAACCTATGCGCCTAATAAACGAGGGCGCCCTATTAGTGAACAAAATCATGAGAAGAGAGGCAACGATTGCCGTGTTCAGTACAGTCTACTAAGTCACAACATCGAAAGCGGTAACGAGTCGCCGATACGACGAATACTCACATTAAAATGCTTCAAAATCCCAGTTATCGTCCAAGATACCGTCCAACAGATGCCACAACCCTTCATTGGATGTAAAAAGCATCGTTGTAAGCATCGTTGTAGAGCTTAAAATTACATAATTCTACCAGTTTTCGCGAATAATTGTCCATAACACAACAACCGGAAGTCGCAAAAACGGAAGTTTCAATTATTTGAGAAGGGAGCCAACTTGTTTATGACAACAATAATGGCGGTCGGTAAGCGTTTACAGGACGTATATGGGCTTCAAACTTCGACTTTGTTTTGTGAGGTGTGTATCGCCTTTGAAACGAGGGAGCTTTTTACTTGGATTTTTTCAGATTTTTCTTGAAAATTGCCCTATTCGCCTTATACACAGCAGCGCCTAATGAGCCGAAAAATATGGTCATTCATTCACGGTATACCTTGCACAGCAGTCAATCTACTTGAATGCACTGAGTAAGAAAAGTACAGTCAAAGATGTACTTACTTTTAAAAGAATCTGGTGTTACAGTTTCCGTGTACGGACGGTCAGCTTCGTTTTCTGCACCACTTCCCTGAAACGGAAAGATTCTGTCTTAAAAATACTACAGTATTTTTTTTTTACTATAATTATAAGACAATACTTTTTTCCCCAGACTGAGACCACTGCGCCTTACACAATATGATTAATAAAATAAGAAAATATGATACAGTGCAATCTCCCTATTAAAATCTTGAAAATGGGCCCAAAAAAGGTCTTTATATGGAAGGGTCTTATAGGGGGGTGGACACTAGGTACTCTCCTTCCCCCGTCATTCCCGTGGCGGCGGCATTGCTTTTGTCGTCGCTGATTCACTATCCCCTTTCCTCTCAATCAAATCTGCCTTCCCCTTCACCCAAACCTCCTTCGAACTGGCACGAGTCACCCTTACTTTCCCCCACCAAACCTTCCATCTTCTGTGTTTGTATCATCCTCCCCCAAGCTCTAAAAAACGCCTGATTGACTCCATCTTTGTTGACGAACTCCCTGATCTCCTGTCCTACAGTACTGCAACTCACTCCATGGGTCCTACATCATCGCCAGCGACTACAACATCCAATTTCGACCGCCCCTCTGACTCCACCACCTCCAAAGTCATCGACCTCTTGGACTGCTATGGCCTGGTTCAGCGTGTCCACGCTCCGACTCACACTCGTGGACACACATTGGACAACATAATCCTGTATAGATAACCACTGTATAGATAAAGCCTCAGGGCTTACCGTCGCTCCTTTTTGCTCCAACTCCTTTGCTCGTTGTTGAGTTCTGACCATCACGGAGTAGTTTCTGTCCAGCTCCTGTTAACAGTATAACACACAGACACCGATCTGTGAAACGCTTGCATTAGTATGACGCAACCGTCTATAGAGATTCTTGATCAGATTTACGTATTTTTGTGTTACCGGTATACAGAAGTATCTTAAATTTAACAGTTGTGTAGTTTGAAATAATTCCTGCTTAAGTTTAACACACACAGAAATATGTGAAGAATTTCATGTTGATTTTTTAATATAAATTATAATCATTCATTTACATTCAGACACTACAGCATGTGTATCACAAGTACAATGACACAAGTGCCAGACATCAGACATGGTGCATTTCACATTATATGTTAAGTTGTTGAGTAGGGTTTCTGATGACCAAATTCCAGACTTTTTTTTTTATAGTACAATGTATAATTAAGCCTAAGCCTAAGCCTTGTGCAGCTTATAAACGTCCCTTCATTGAACATTCTTTTGTTTGCTTAATGCGTGCCTTTAACCCTTTGGCCACCAGCCATTTTCAGCCATAATATACCATTAAACTTAACTGGGTAAAAAAACCAAAATCTGCAATATTGGGAATTCTTGTGTCACATGTATAACATTAGGCCTAACCTTACCTACCAAAATTAAG
>CM065681.1:72436295-72446295 GCA_017654935.2 Phymorhynchus buccinoides
AGAAGAGTTACTATCCCTACCTCGGCTCTTGTCACTGTGATTTATTATTATTAACAAACCTGGTTCTTTCTCGAAATATCTGTTACCGATGTGGTCCTCTCCGACAATTCTAGCATTTTTAGGACGAGGGGTAAAAATCCCTCTCAAGATCCTGCTAACAAAACCTGACCGCGACATTTGGCAAATCTAAAGCACTCTGCTTTTGCAATCGAAACTTGAAATGACATTCACGGGCAACACGCCGAACTTACCCCGGATGTTAGCATTTTCACGGGGCTAATGTTTTTCTTGTTGTTGATTGGTCCTTAAAAATCCGCAGTTCACTCTGCATGAATATAGACCAATCAGAATGGTTCAATTTGCGTCCTCGTTCATATAGGCCACAGCTGATTTGTCGTCTGCTCATGAGAAGCAAGCACATACACAGTATGTTTGAGATCGTGTGTTTTGTGTGGCTGAAGCTGACACAAAATACATCGATGTTGACTGAGTTTGTGAGCGAACAGCTTTCATTAGTAGGCTTTCACAGACCATTTCAGATGAGCACAAACATGGACATCGAAGACACCAATCATCGAGACCGAAAGAGCTCTGGCAAAACTGCAACTTCTTCTGATTCAAGCTTCTGTTCAGATCCACCAAGATCAAATACAAGAAAAAAGCGACCAACCGATCATTACAACGATGATTCTGCTCAAACGTTAGATATGAAATGTAAGCACGAATGGAAGTCTGAAGTTTCCAGGAAACCAGATGACAAAGACTCTTCCTCGCACAAGAAAATATCAATTTCCAGAGACGACAATGGATACGTTGATGAACTTGTAAGTCAATCGGTTTTGTTGTTATTGTTTTGTTTTTGTTTTTTTGCTTATCAAAAACACTTTCCGATTCTGCTGGTGACGATTTTTTTTAAAGTTCTTACTGATCAGTCTACTGTTTAGTTGGAAACCCCCCACGTGGTAAGCGTCATAATAATCAAATTGTTGATGGAGGACGCTATAATGCAAGAAGAAGAAGATAAGAGTAATTGACAAATAAAACAAGAAAAAAAGCCTGAGAAATAAAACTCAACAGCGAGGATAGCATGCAGGAATCTTGCAGGAGACCCAGATCTCCCACTGCATGAGTACGGGTTGACAAAAGCCAGCAGTAGTAAACTAGCTCAAGAGTTTCAAGGTATTTTCTTTTGCTTTCTTTTTTTCCTCTTTTTCAACGATTCTAAGTAAGAACTCAAAAAACACGCAGGACTCATCCTTCACCTCTTTTGTAGGACTACGTACCTGATTATCACATAATATGTGTATGTAAGAGACAGAGACATAAACAGAGAGGCAGAAATAGAGACAGAGATACATTGATCGACAAGACAGACACACAGATAGGCAGAGAGAGAGAGAGAGAGAGAGAGAGAGAGAGAGAGAGAGAGAGAGAGAGAGAGAGAGAGAGAGAGAGAGAGAGAGAGAGAGAGAGAGAGAGAGAGAGAGAGATTTGAAACATTTGTTTATTGAGGGAAAAGAATAAGCACACAATGGGATTGTTTACATCTTGCCCTCGAAACAAAAGAAAAGCATAACTGAAACTTCAATTAATGTACAAAAGCAACAGCACCCCCCCCCCCCCCCCCCCCCCAAAAAAAAAAGTTTTTTTTTTAAATAGGAAAAAATATACATTTATGCAACCATCCACCCTCCCCCCACCCACCACCACCACCTCGCACACAGCACAGTAATCATGTGAACTAATATAAATTGAATTCACGAGATTCAGGAAATACATTGTGGAGGAAGAAAAAACAACAACAATCTAAACAATGCATTATGAGTATGACATCATCAAAACACAAGAAATTACTTTCTTCCTCCATCTTCTCCCCTTAAAGTGAACAAAAAACAACTCATGTTTAAAAACAAGATTTATGTACAAATTAACCATGTCATGAATAAACATTATTAAAAGTAATACATTTCAAAAGCTACATAAGAAAGATTAATATGTGATGTTGTTTATATCTTTGATCATAAGGTACTTATGGTAGTTTTTCTTGAAAACATTGAGACTTGAATGAACATTAAAAGAAGCTAAAATCGTATTCCACAAACAACCGCCCGAATACAACAGACTAGTCTTGAGGAGATCAACTCTTGGAAGAGGTACTTTCATTTTAAGAACATTGCGGACGAGGTTTAAATCAAATTTATGTCTTAAAGCAGGAGGAGCGCGATCAGATATTATTTTAAACATAAAAATGTCTTTGTTATATTCAAGTTTCCATTGTAGAGGCAGTATTCCTAGGTGCTGATAGTCCGTATAAGTAATGGACGAGGATTTCAAAAGGATCAACTTAAGACCACGCCTGTACAAACTAAATAAAGGTTTTAGATTATTTGCACTTGCTGAATCTCATAATGTAGAGGCATAGTTAATATGTGATTGGATATAGCCTAAACATTGAAAAACAATTTACGACTGTCGATATCAAGAAAATGTTTAATTCTGGAAAGCTGATAAACGTGTTTTTTTAAAAGATATTTGAGAGAGAGAGAGAGAGAGAGAGAGAGAGAGAGAGAGAGAGAGAGAGAGAGAGAGAGAGAGAGAGAGAGAGAGAGAGAGAGAGAGAGAGAGAGAGAGAGAGAGAGAGAGAGAGAGAGAGATACGCTGGTTTTTTTTAGTGCTCATCTTGTTTATCGTTTTGTATTGTAAAAAAAAATACTCTTTTTTTGTTGAGTGTTAATTATTATGCCTTGCTTATAGCCAGCGGAGGCCTACAACGACTCAAACGCCGTCCCTTCTGAATGTCACGGCACTAAAACTCGTCAACCAGCAAAGCAGGGGGATAAACCCGGCTACAAGAAAAGGAATCGTGGCACCAAGAAGAAGAAAGAGAAAAAGACCCAGAAACTTCCGTGGGTGCCGCCTCCTCTGCCGGAGCATCTGCGACAGATTCCGCCCGCGACGAGCGTCGGCGCTGCCTTCCCGCAAATCAGGAACTCGGCTTGCCCGCAGCAGAACCGGTTCCAGAATGACGGCAGTTTCCTGGAGGTGTTTCGTCAGAGGATGATGGCGGATGCCAGTGTCGCGGTGCCCCTGCAGCTGCCTGGGAAGACCTGTCTGAGTAAGGGAGGTTCTGCCCCACTGGGTTTTGCAGAGCTGAGCGGTCTGGGAATGGCTTTGCAAGAGCCTGTGGTAAGATGAATGTGGTTGTGAGTGTGTGTGTGTGTGTGTGTGTGTGTGTGTGTGTGTGTGTGTGTGTGTGTGTGTGCGCGTGTGCGAGACTTAGGGAGAGAGCGAGCGACAGAGACAGAAGAGAGGAGTGAGGGAGGGAGGAATTCGGAAGATGGGGAGGGAGAATTTGTGAGCGCGTGTAGTCGCAATCATGGGTTCTTGTGCGGCTTGTTCATACTGTATGTGATAATTATTCATTATTGTGTTTAATTCTGCAGTGTCATTACATATGGGTTTGATAGTAAGCCTATTTTGTTCTTCTTGTTGATGAAACTTAAAAAAACCAAAAACGGACTCAGCTGTATTTCAGACACCCCCATCAAATTAAAATTCACTGAGAAGCAACGTTCTGCCATTCTCTGGAAAGGGATAGGGTTAGGATCAGCCGCTATATGTTATTATTGTCATTAAACTGAAACAACCGGACTTAGAAAGTAACTTAAGGAACTCATTAGACCTACGTCTTAAATGAATCAAGGTTGTAATGTACTGTTCTTGTTTGTTGTGGTACCCTGGCTTAAAGACTCCAGGGATCATCCCAACAGCCGAAGCACTTGAACACTATGGTACAAATGCGTGTGCCCTTTTCTCTCTTTCCCTCTTCCACTTCTTTTTCTATGATCACCCCCTAAAGTGTGTACAATGACTTCTGTATAGAGAAGTTGGTCACCACCACAGAAGAAGAAATGCACCAGCTAGGGATGAGAACATAATGTGTGACCGTTTTTGATTACCCCGCCACTGACGTGGCAGCCACACTCCGACTTCCGAGGATGTCATTAATTTTACTAAAATTTAGTAAAATTAATGACAAAATTTAATTAGGCTACACTGGCCTATGTGCGATGTTTTCCTATCGGCCTATAGTTTCCTTTGTTGTTGTTGTTGCAAATAAACGTATGGTGAATATAAAAGTGCGGCATAAGAAGACAGAATGGGCGTGTAAAAATAAGACTGATTCATGAAATCGGGCATTGAATTGTTGTTGTTGTGTGGTGTGTGTGTGTGTGTGTGTGTGTGTGTGTGTGTGTGTGTGTGTGTGTGTGTGTGTGTGTGTGTGTGTGTGTGTGTTGTGTGTGTGTGTGAGAGAGAGAGAGAGAGAGAGAGAGAGAGACGCCGGAGAGAGAGAGAGAGAGAGAAGAGAGAGAGAGAAGAGACAGAGGGAGAGAGAGAGAGAGAGACAGAGAGGAGAGAGAGAGAGAGAGAGGAGAGAGGAGAGAGAGATGAGAGGAGAGAGAGAGAGAGAGAGTAGAATTATGTTGTCATAGAGAGAATTGGAGAGAGAGAGAGAGGAGAGAGAGAGAGAGATAGAGAGAGAGATAGAGAGAGAGAGAGAGAGAGAGAGAGAGAGAGAGAGAGAGAGAAGAGAGAGAGAGAGAGAGAGAGAGAGAGAGAGTAGATATTAATGAAAGAGGTAGAGAGAGAGAGAGAGAGAGAGAGTAGAATTATGTTGTCATAGAGAGAAGGGTAGAGAGAGAGAGAGAGAGACTGAAGACTGAAAAACTTTAGTACACAAGGATTGAGATGTGCCATTCGTTACGTGCAATGGTTGTGTTTTACAGGTAACGAAACGCCGAATGTGCAAGCCCCTGAAGACGGGCATGGTGCAGAAGGCAAAGAAGAGGATTGATGCTTGTGTAAGTGTGGTTGTCTTCATTGTTTAGCTATCTAATGAATGCTCTCTTTTTTTTTAACCCTTTCACCGCCAGCCATATTTCAGCCACAAATTTCCATTAAATTTATCTGGGTAGAGAACAAAATCCATCCGCAGTATTGGGGATTCTTCTGTGACATACATACTATCCTCTATCTTCTTCCAAAACTAAGACAATAGGGTCTTTGGATAATATACCCCAATGTGATGCCTTTTAGTGACATAGGTGTTAAATCACTATGGTGCTAAAATGCGACTTTGGCGGTGAAAGGGTTGATCCCACCGTCTTCTTTACGTTCTATTTCTTTGGCTTTCGTCGTTATTCTGGTCTCGCACTTGATGTAAGCTACTGTGATGTTCTTAATTCTAGACTTGTCATGTTTTTACTTGCTAAGTTTTTGATAAGTATTTTAACCCAAAAAAACTTTGATTTTGTTTTTACCTTGTGTTTTTATCCCTTTTTAATACGTGGTAAGATTTAGCGTGGTAACAGCCCTGACATGGCCTTAGTTGTCGACGGGGCTATAATTTTAATCTTAATCTTAATCTTCTTTGCTGTTCGTTTCCTCTTTGTAACGCTCTCTTTTTCTTCCATTTGCCATTTCCTTTTATTCACATATTGTGCATCATTTGTGCATAATATGTTTGTGCTGCTTGTCCTCCTCCTCCTCCTCCTCATCATCATCATCATCATCATCGTCATCATCACAATCGTCATCTTCGTCATCATCATCGAGATAATTGGCCATCTAACAACTAACCTCCTATGCCCAACAAGCTTTGAATTCTCTAGCTCTACCATCTCAGGGCCGGATCCAGGGGGATTGTTAGCTGGGTTCCGTAACACACACACCCCTCCCCCCGCCAAAAAAAAAAAACACCGAAGAAGAGAGAGGAAAAAAAGAAAGACAGTCATACTTACTGTTTAGTTGTTCTAAGGTTCAATTTAAAGGGAGTCGGTTTTGGCACTTTATTTTGTTAAAAAAAAAAAGCTTCGGCTTAATGTGTCCCAGGTCCTCGCCCTGCATCTGCCCGACACCCCAACGACAAACAAGGATTTCCTTCTTCTTTTTTAAATGACCAAGATGCTCCCACGTGTGTCAGTGAGTTGCTTGTAATGTCTTCCATGGCCCCGAAGCCAAGGACAAGGACTCGTGGTCGCTGTACATGAAGGAGGTGCAAGATGCTCCCACGTGTGTCAGTGAGTTGCTTGTAATGTCTTCCATGGCCCCGAAGCCAAGGACAAGGACTCGTGGTCGCTGTACATGAAGGAGGTCCAAGATGCTCCCACGTGTGTCTGAGTTGCTTGTAGTAATGTCTTCCAGGGCCCCGAAGCCAAGGACAAGGACTCGTGGTCGCTGTACATGGAGGTCCAAGATGCTCCTACATGTGTGTCTGAGTTGCTTGTAATGTTTTCCATGGCCCCGAAGCCAAGGACAAGGACTCGTGGTCGCTGTACATGGAGGTGCAAGATGCTCCCACGTGTGTCTGAGTTGCTTGTTGTAATGTTTTCCAGGGCCCCGAAGCCAAGGACAAGGACTCGTGGTCGCTGTACATGAAGGAGGTCCAAGATGCTCCCACGTGTGTCTGAGTTGCTTGTAATGTTTTCCATGGCCCCGAAGCCAAGGACAAGGACTCGTGGTCGCTGTACATGAAGGAGGTGCAAGATGCTCCCACGTGTGTCTGAGTTGCTTGTTGTAATGTGTTCCAGGGCCCCGAAGCCAAGGACAAGGACTCGTGGTCGCTGTACATGAAGGAGGTCCAAGATGCTCCCACGTGTGTCTGAGTTGCTTGTTGTAATGTGTTCCAGGGCCCCGAAGCCAAGGACAAGGACTCGTGGTCGCTGTATATGAAGGAGGTGCAGAAGTACCGCGCCAACAAGTGCCTCGCCACCGAACAGCTCTGCCGCCCTCTCATGAAGTGAAACCCTCCCTTTCCTTCCTTCCGTGTGGGCCTCCATCACCCACGTTTTGCGTTCATAAAGGTCTGTGTACACGTTAACATTATTCACGAGATAGTTCTATTTCCCCATGGCAACACAGTGATAGCCCACCCTTAGCATGACTTACAGCTCACTGTGTTGCCATGGGGAAATAGAACTATCTCGTGAATAATGTTAACGTGTACACAGACCTTAAGGGAGATTAGGTACACGTGAACATTTTTCACTCTTTCCCCCATGGCAACACGGTGATAGCCACTCATAAGGTTACTTGTGTAGCACTGTGATGCCAAGGGGAAAGAGTGAAAAATGTTCACGTGTATTGTAGAGACCTTTAGTGACAAAAGAAGAGACCTTGCCCTTTCTGTGAAGGGATGGGCGAAAATGCGGGTTTTGTCTTTCGGCTGATGTTGACGGAGTCTGGAGGTCATTTTTCATTCAGAAATAGAAAAAGCTAACGGAAAAGACCGCGATTTATATGGTTTGTGAATTTGATTTGTGACATTTGTTTATATATTTTTTTAAAGAATACGTACTTGGTGTTATTTTTTTGGAAGAATACGTATTATTATGCTATTTCTTTTTTTTCCAGATTTTTGTTCAGATGTTTTCATACACATCTGTATAAAAAATTCGGGACCTTCCTGGTGTTGCACTGCCTCCAGGCATTGCCACCATGATAGTTCTCACCATCTTTATATGTACTAACGTCCCATAATAATATGTCTGTTCCAGACCGGAGGACGTTAAGCCGAATTTCATCATCAGATTTTTGTTTGGGTTGTTTCAAATTTTTGTTGTAATAATTGTAAATGGTGCTATGCAATGTTACTGCAACTATAAAATGGAAAATATTGATAAGTGCATGCTGTTTGATTCGACAGGGTTGGTTTTGTGGCGGGGAACAAGTAGGGTCTTATAAAGGGTTTAACAGTAGTGGTGTTTTGATACAGTTGGCCATTCATTATTTGTTCATGGGATTCTTCATAGTCATCATTTTGTTTGTGAGAAATATATTCATTGGGATTTATTGTAATATCTAAAGAAAAGGGTGTCGTTTATACAGACATTGCACAAGCCTACACAATTAATGTATTAGTATAGTTACATAAACAAGAAAAATCATGTTGTCACAGTAAAACCCAAACCACACGCACTCAAAAATGGAGTCAAACAAACAAATAAATGAATGAATAAACAAACAAGCAGAAAAAGGCGCCTACCAACTAAATAGCTTGCAGAAATTAAAAATAAATAAATAAGAGATAGGATAGAAACCAGTTTAACCTTAGGGGAAGACGGGGTAAAAAGCGCATGGGCGGGTAAGAAGCCCACCCCAATTATCTCATGAAATGAAGCAAATTTCAGTCTCATTTTGCCCATGAGACGAGCGTTAATGTCTAGCATTCGTCTCATGGGCAACTTTGACTGAAATTTTCTTTATTTCATGAGATAATTGGGGTGGGCTTCTTACCCGCCCATGCGCTTTTTACCCCGTCTTCCCCTTAAGTGATATAGAGGATTCGGACCAAAGATGCTTTTTTCAGCATAATTATTTGTAATCAAGATAATTTCGTCTTCTTAAGTGAATGATGCACGTTGCTGGGTTTTTTTTTTGGTTTTTCTTTTTCTTCTTCTGTTCAATTGTGCCTATTGTAGGTCTCATTTTCAAATATTCTTTTTTTTTGGTGTGGTTTCAACAATATATTATATAGTTTTACATTATGCTGTAGCGCGGTGTATTAAATGTACTTTTGCTACTGAACCCCTTTACGTTTGTATTTTGATCTCATATGACAGTCACATTAAAACTTTAATTGAACTAATTTTGTTTTTCATCAAAATAATAAGCATGAAATAGTTTGTTTAAGAATCAGTTGTACATGTAAATCCTTATGAATTTATAATTTTGTGCTGAAAAGAGGTTTGGATTTGTTTAAGAATCAGTTGTACATGTAAATCCTTATGAATTTATAATTTTGTGCTGAAAAGAGGTTTGGATTTGTTTAAGAATCAGTTGTACATGTAAATTCTTATGAATTTATAATTTTGTGCTGAAAAGAGGTTTCGATTTAGAACAAACGTGGTACAAGCAGGCTTACACATTTTGCTTTCAAAGTTGTAGGCTGAATGGGTTTGTGAAATATTTTCCTGTTTATCACCCACAAAGAAGGACTAACACAGAGAATGGTAGTAGTTGATGTTAACTGGAACTATAGAACACAAAGCTACTGTTAAAGATATTTCCTAGAGAACCCCCCCCCCCCCACCCCCACACACACACACATGAGTTTGTAAACAAAACATATTCAATCAATAATGTTCATGAAGCTTCTTTGGTGTTTGATGTTGTCATCGATACGGTTTGAATGTGGGGCTAGATAAGTTAAGTAGCAGGCTAGCACGTCTTGTTTATGAGATATGTTCATATTAGTTCACACTTGTTTGCCACTAGCTCGTACATGCACGCACGCGCGCGCGCACGCACTCACACACGCACAGACACATGCACGCACGCACGCATACCCCCCCCCCCCCCCCCCCACTCAGACACGAAACACATACAGATGCACACATGCACGTGAGCACAAAGCGTGCGCGCAAATACACGCGCGTGCGCACACGCACGCACGCACGCACGCACGCACACACACACACACACACACACACACACACCATGGATCCTAATGTACGGTCCATGCACACATACGCGCGCGCGCGCGCACACACACTGACACCACTGTAAGCTTAATACTGGTTTGTTGAAGGTTTACAGGAAAACAAAAGATTAAAAGTCCAAAGCCCCCCCCCCCCCTTCTCTCTCTCTCTCTCAGCCTCCCCCCCCCTCCTCTCTCTCTCTCTCTCTCTCTCAACTCTCCCCCCCCCCACCACCTACAAAGTTGAAACGAAAACAAATTCACAGAATTGAACAGCAAAGGACTTTTTCCCGAGTTGAGAACATTCAAGATTTGGTCCATGAAGGGAGACAGAAAGAGCTATAACTGCGAAGATGCTGATGTAGTTCTTTTTTAATCACTCGGTTATTTCCCTTGGATTACAGTTCCTCATGCATTTCTGCCATGAATACCTTCGCTTTCGTCACGAATGGGGTGTGTAGGTGGAATTATGCTATTTAGCCCTTAATTATTGTCGCCAGGTGACATTTTAATTGAAAGCCG
>CM065681.1:72466295-72486295 GCA_017654935.2 Phymorhynchus buccinoides
AGCAAACGGATAACTGATTTACAACCGACTATCAGCAGTCAAAGCTTGCGTTTCTTTCCAGAAAGCGCATAAACACGTCTTGTGTTGCAGCAACTGTATTTTACGTACACCCTCAAAAAATTCATCGCTCTGTCAGAACATGTTTTCCACACGATCCGCGGCGAGCAGTCACATAATGTGACCCAGCACCTCAAAAGGGACATTAAGTGTCAAACTGACCATTCTGAGAAAATTATATATTTGAAAACTGTACACAGTTCTCTTTCTAATGATACAAGAACCATTCTTGTATCTTTTTTGTTCCAGAGTTATGAGCTTTTAAAGCTGGTAGGGTGAACGTAGGCCATTTTGATAAAACACGACCTAAAGTCTAGCTTTGCTGAAGAAAATGTATTGACCTACTCGTTTTAAAGCACTTAATAAGACCATTTAGAGACCATATTAAATTTAAAGATTGGTCTTTATTGATATGAAAGATAAGATGTATTGACCTACTCGTTTTAAAGCACTTAATAAGACCATTTAGAGACCATATTAAATTTAAAGATTGGTCTTTATTGAAATGAAAGATAAGATGTTAGAGAACAAGCACTTAATACCCATAACTCACCAATTAATAAAAAATGAGATTGTTTACTTTCCAAGCCTGTTGTGAGAAACTAGCCCAGGGACTTAATGTCCCTTTCGTGGTGCTGGGTCACATATAAACAGTTCCCTTGCATGTCTCGCGAGAATAGACAATCTACACTGTAGTTAGATTCACTCGTCTTGTGTGTGTGTGTGTGGTGTGTGTGTGGTGTGTGTGTGTGTGTATGTGTGTGTATGTGTACTGTGTGTGTTGTGCACTGTGTGTGTGACCATATGTGTGTAAAGTGGTGTGTGTGATGTGTGTGTGTATTGTGTGTGTTTGTGTGTGTGTGTGTGTGTGTTTAAAGTGTCTTGTTGATATGTGTGTGTGTATTGTACTCGTGTGCACTTATAAGACCATGTGTGACCATGTGTGTGTGTGTGTTTATTGATATGTGATAAGATGTGTGTACTGTTTTAAAGTGTAAGACCATGTGTGTATGTGTGTGGTGTTTATTGTGTGTGTGTGTGTGTGTGTGTGTGTGTGTGTGTGTGTGTGTGTGTGTGTGTGTGTATGTGTGTGTGTGTGTGTGTGTGTAACTGTTGTGTGAGATTTATGTACTTTGTGTGTTGTGAGATGTGTGTATGTGTATGTGTGTGTGTGTATGTGTGTGTGTGTGTGCGTGTGTGTGTGTGTGTTCATCGTGTATGTGTATGTGTGTGTGTGTGTGTGTGTGCGTGTGTGTGTGTGTGTGTGTGTGTGTGTGTGTGTGTGTGTGTGTGTGTGTGTGTGTGTGTGTGTGTTCTATTCTCACTATTTCATTAGGTTAAGCGGCATGCTATGTCAATGTGACACTAATTATCAGCGCACTAATAGACATGGGTCAAAACAAACTTATCCAAGTCAAACATGGGCTGTCATATCAATATTTTTCGGCTTGCTTGTAACCGTACTTTACACCCTCCCCCCTTTTTTTTTTTCAAAATTTCGCATTGAAAATGTCCACTAAAAAGAACCATTCTGCTAATCTCGGATTATCAGATAAGGCTTATTTTTCCATAAAGCTGAAAGAAGCAGACTTTGAGATTGAGGGTCGTAAACTTGAGGTTGGCGGCATGTATCCAAAGTGCAACTTTGCTCATCATTCTTTCTGGAACTGAATGGAAATGAAATAAGACTAAAGTAGATAGTTTCTCACTAGATCAGATCGGATCAGATCCGAAAGTAGGGACAAGGTTGAATAGCCGTTAGGCTTTTAAAGTCCCTTCGTTTTATGCAATTGTAATGCTATATCATTGAAGGTCTATCGATTGCTCAGGTTTTTTGATGATTGAAAATCAATCGTCATAGTCATATAATAATACTTTATAATGTTCCCACTTGTGAGTTTTGAAAGAGTCAGTATTTAGTGCACTTTTCATATTTGTAGGTAATTTATGTATTTTAACGAAGAGAGTGGTTTGGCACAAATAGCTTTCTGTTGTAGGAAACGGACCTAGTTTTAAAACACAATGAGGACAATGCAAAGATGACACGGCAGTTACTGCGGATCAAGTAGCACAACGCTATCATCAACGCCATTGTCGTCATCTATCTTTCTTTTCTTCTCCTATCCAAACCACCCAACGATTTTTGAGTCTTTTCTTTGTTCTCTTTCCGCGCCTATGTCCTCGTCTAATAACAATGTCTTTATATCTAGACATTTTGGGGGGGAGTTGTGAAATGCCCCCCTCACAAGAGTCTCGTAGAGGCGAGACTTTTGGCGAGAAGACGAGGGTAGAAGGAAAGACGCAAGCCAATCGCGTTAGTCAAGGGGAAAGAACTGCCTCTACTCTCCACAGCTAACTGGTTTAGAGGCGTTCTCCAGTCGCCTCAATGTGTTTAGTGAAATATTTCTTTTTGTTTGACATAAGGGGCATGCTAGTCTGTAAGAAGACAATCGTAGAATGTAGCAATCAGATAGAGAAGTGGTTTCTCTCTCTCTCTCTCACCCCCTCTCTCTCTCTCACTCTCTCTCTAACTCTCTCTCTCTCTCTCTCTCTCTCTCTCTCCCTCCCTCTCTCTCTCTCTCTCTCTCTCTCTCTCTCTCTCTCTCTCTCTCTCTCTCTCTCTCCTCTCTCTCTCTCTCTTCTCTCTCTCTCTATAAATAAAATTTCGTTCGTCGTTCGTTCGTTTTCTCCTCTCTCTCTCTCTCTCTCTCTCTCTCTCTCTCTCTCTCTCTCTCTCTCTCTCTCTCTCCCTCTCCTCTCTCTCTCTCTCTCTCTCTCTCTCTCTCTCTCTCTCTCTCTCTCTCTCTCTCTCTCTCTCTCTCTCTCTCTCTCTCTCGCCTACGCATGCAATATGGCATGGTCAGTATGACCTGCTCATACGACAATGCTTCAAACCCAGTCTGATTGAATAGGCCTAAAACGACATTACTAAATGCAGCACACCATTGATAACAGAACGTTATGGTCGTTCCGCATCATACGGGTCTAATTCTGATCCAATTGCGTTTTCACGTTTAACTGCATACAGTTTTCTTCTTCGATCTGCTCAGACAGTTTCGTGTCAATAATGAGCGCAGATGCGCCATGCTGCCGTTAAGCGCCTAACTAAGAAATAGGCCCAGCAAGTCCGACTTCGGCTGGGGGAGATTTTTTTGAAAGTGTTTCTTGAAAAAAAGACAGGATAATGGACTGGTAAGGCATAAGGATAGTAGATGACAGCAAGCAAAGGGAAAAGGCAAGAGACAAAGAGAGTGACAGATTACAGGAAGTTACAAGCACATAACTTCTAGAAGGTGGGGGAACTATTTATACAAAAGACCCCCCGGTATCCCCACGGGGGGAGGGGGGAGGGCATACAGTTTGATTGGGTCAATCTGACTCGTCATACAACAACGTTGTTTAAAGTAAACTCCGCATTAGTGTACGAAGTGGAATGATAAATTAACGAGATAATTAGATTGGAAACATATTTTCCAAAAGGTACAAAAATTAAAATAAATCAAGATGAAATGGTTCCAAATTAGAATCCTACATCGGATCTTGGGTACAAATATTGTTCTATGTAAAATGAATGTTAACAATGATTAATTATGCAGTTTTGCCACGCTGAAAGAGAGAGAGCATTGAACATTTAATCTGGTTTTGTGAACATTCTATACTTTTCTGGAGACAACTCGAAAATCTTTTGAAAGACAAATTTGAACATGTTGTGGCACTTAGATTTTCACTACCGTTAGTACTATTTGGATATACCGAACATTTTAAGTCCGATGCAGTTTTTGATCTTATTCTGATACTTGCTAAGTTTTTTTAAAATTTATCAATGCAAATAATGACAAAAGCTACCAAATCTATGCAATTTTCTGTCTTACCTAAAGAAAATATATCAAATTGAAAAAAATATTGCATATACAAAAAGTGTTCTGAGAAGTGGCGGTTATATCTGCCATTAATGGATTTATAGTTAATAAAAAAAACCCGCTTCTTTGTTTCTTTCTGGGGGGAAGCTTTGGGAATATAAAATGCTTTTCTCTGTGACAAACCTATATATATGTCCTCTGCCTTAATTGTTCGTTTACTGATGTTATTCTTTCATTAATAATTTGATATACGTGCACATGTCTGTTTCTTATTATTCCTTTGTTAAAGCAATATTTTATTCAGACTAGCGCAACGCCGAGTACCGGTAACGCCTAGTACCGGTAACGCCAAGTACCGGTAACGCTGAGTACCGGTTTCGCCGGGTCCGCTAAATCATCGCTCTCACTCGGTGAATAGCGGGATATTGTACCTAAAGTAATCTCCGCTCGCCAACCCTTTTCTTGTCCGCACGCGCGCAGTACTGAGTTGTTTCTGTGTAAACTGTTTGTTGTGGACGGCTTGAAATGTCGGGTCCATGCAAATGTAAATTGGCTCATATCGCGCGCGTTTATAAATGGATGCTGTTGAAATTTTGCACCAAGATAGTCACTATCCCTGGTCATGCACGTTCCAAATGTCGAGTCAATGTCGGGTCTCGTTTCGCCGCGGTTTGTGAAAAGGTCAAGCGACGCATATCGCGCGCGTTTATACATCGATTCACTTCCAGTTTAGCGCACAGATAGTCACCGTACCCGGTCATCTGCCTTCCAAATGTGAAGGCAATCCGTCCAGAAATACCGGAGATATGGGCGCCGATCGGCCGGTGGATACGCGTTTCGCGCATTTGCCAAACCGCGCAAATGACACGGCCGCCTTGGTTGCCGTTGCTATCGCCACGTTAGGGCTGATAGCAAATTTGAAGCGATTCGGTCGAAAAACGGCGGAGTTATAAGGCCCGTTCTGTGTTTCGGACGGCCGGACGGACGGACAGTTGCCTTTTAATACAATGATGTCGAGGAAAATATAAAGATATACAATGTGTACATCATTGTTGTTTCGTTGTTGTTGTTTTTTTGGTGTTGTCTTTTGCTGTCCCATCTTCTGGGCTGCACAGTGGCGTTGCTCCCACGCCGCTCATTCGGAATCCCAATTCGCAGCTACACCCGGGTTTGTTCAAGTCGCAGAAACCGAGACCAGCAGTCCAAGGGGAGCGAATCTATGTTAGGCCGTCAGGAGGCAACCAACCGAGGAGACACTGCAATTCTGCTGAGTCACTTCGGTGGAGTTCAGTGGAGCCTGTTCTGGACACCACCTACTAAGCCCCCTTACTGACGACACCATTCTCTTAGTCGCGGAGCCAGCGTGAGTGAGGTCCTCCTCCGAGGGCGCCACCACGACCGTCCACCGACAGCTCCCCAGAACACACTGATCCCCATGACTTTGACCCGAACGCACCAAGGCATAGACTGGATTGGAAACCGAAACTGAGGTCACCATGAGAGCAGGGCATGCAAAGCCACAGAATTTGAGACATTTCTTTAATTTTATGATTGATGGAAAATGAGGCCGATGATAACGATGATGCTGCTGCTATGGAGTTCCGTATCGGTCTGAGACTGCATGGCAGGGCTGTATTCTACGCTTCCTTTCATAATGATTGTTTATTGGTATGTTGCTGTCTTATTATCATGTCTCAGACTCATTCTTTGTTGAATTATGCTATGTTCCTTTGGGAAAAAAAAGAGAAACAAAACCCACGTTGTTTAAAGCAGGTTTTAAAACCTTTTGACAGAGAACAGCTTTCAAGCGCAACTAGCAACAAGCCAGACAAAAAAAAAACCCAGCGCTTAACAATAATGGAATGAGTTATCAAAGAATGAAGCTAAAGATAATTCTATCATGAGAGCATAACAGCCTCAAACTCACAAGGAAAGAACCAATTAATAAGAAAAGGCCTGTAACAAAATACCTGGTGCAATAGCCGTTTACCCAACCACGCAAAAAACTGCATTCCAGGGTTTGGTTTCTCTGGATAATGGTCGCCGCGCGAATAACTGTTACGCCAAAAGGGGTCTAAGAAACACCTAAACGTTTGCTAAGGTCAGATAAGCTTACTCTTCACTTTAGGAAGAGAGAAAAGGGTTACTACCATAAGGGAGATAAATCATACCTCTGTCAGTTTGCACAAAGTTTTCGATTTCGTCCACGTCTATCTGTATGCAGAAAGTTAAATTTGCACTATATTATGCCATCTAAGATGATGTAAAATTAAGAAAGAGCACTCAAAAATACTTGCGTTCGTTTAATTTGCTAAAATCATCCCGTATTTTTTCATGATAGACTAAAGAATATTTGCAGTGACAAGCTTGTTGTTTTGGTCTTCCATTTTGAAAGTTAAAGTCACATTCGCGCGAGATATAAAAAAACAACCCCGGAAGTATTGATATTTCCCATGATCCTTCAAATAGTTTGTGGGCTTGTTACCTCGATAGCAGCCACAAAACGTTTACGACAAAAACGTCGGCAAAAGAGTTGTTTCTTAGTACCGTTTTTTGCCGATTTGAGCTCACGCTACGTGACGTTCGCCCTTGTGAAACGGCTCCCAGATATGCGCCCCCATAAATAAAACCCCATTACTTTTTCCTCCAGTACCCGCCATTGCTGCTTTTGATCTTAGAGCAGCGTGACTGTATAAATCCAACGTGATTAGAACCAAAAGTTTCTCGAAAAATTAAAACGAGTTAATTACACTCTCTTTTTTCCCCCTTCCCCCTCTCAAAATCCCTTTCCTCCAAATCCCTCCTCTGTCTTTCTACTTTCTTCTTTTTCTTCTTTCTCTCTCTCTGTCTTCTTTACTCACATATAACACTGATATACATTGTCCTCTCTGTCTTCCTTACTCACAATAACACTGAAATACATTGTCCTCTCTGCCTTCTTTACTCACAATAACACTGAAATACATTGTCCTCTCTGTCTTCTTTACTCACAATAACACTGAAATACATCACAATAACACTGTCATTGTCTCTCTGTCTTCTTTACTCACAATAACACTGAAATACATTGTCCTCTCTGCCTTCTTTACTCACAATAACACTGAAATACATTGTCCTCTCTGCTTCTCTTTACTCACAATAACACTGAAATACATTGTCCTCTCTGCCTTCTTTACTCACAATAACACTGAAATACATTGTCCTCTCTGCCTTCTTTACTCACAATAACACTGAAATACATTGTCCTCTCTGCCTTCTTTACTCACAATAACACTGAAATACATTGTCCTCTCTGCCTTCTTTACTCACAATAACACTGAAATACATTGTCCTCTCTGCCTTCTCACAATTACTCACAATAACACTGAAATACATTGTCCTCTCTGCCTTCTTTACTCACAATAACACTGAAATACATTGTCCTCTCTGTCTTCCTTACTCACAATAACACACTGAAACACATTGTCCTCTCTGTCTTCTTTACTCACAATAACACTGAAATACATTGTCCTCTCTGCCTTCTTTACTCACAATAACACTGAAATACATTGTCCTCTCTGCCTTCTTTACTCACAATAACAACTGAAATACATTGTCCTCTCTGCCTTCTTTACTCACAATAACACTGAAATACATTGTCCTCTCTGCCTTCTTTACTCACAATAACACTGAAATACATTGTCCTCTCTGTCTTCTTTACTCACAATAACACTGAAATACATTGTCCTCTCTGTCTTCTTTACTCACAATAACACTGAAATACATTGTCCTCTCTGCCTTCTTTACTCACAATAACACTGAAATACATTGTCCTCTCTGTCTTCTTTACTCACAATAACACTGAAATACATTGTCCTCTCTGTCCTTCTTTACTCACAATAACACTGAAATACATTGTCCTCTCTGCCTTCTTTACTCACAATAACACTGAAATACATTGTCCTCTCTGCCTTCTTTACTCACAATAACACTGAAATACATTGTCCTCTCTGTCTTCTTTACTCACAATAACACTGACTGAAATACATGAAATACATTGTCCTCTCTGCCTTCTTTACTCACAATAACACTGAAATACATTGTCCTCTCTGCCTTCTTTACTCACAATAACACTGAAATACATTGTCCTCTCTGCCTTCTTTACTCACAATAACACTGAAATACATTGTCCTCTCTGCCTTCTTTACTCACAATAACACTGAAATACATTGTCCTCTCTGCCTTCTTTACTCACAATAACACTGAAATACATTCCTCTCTGTCCTCTCTGCATTGTCTTCTTTACTCACAATAACACTGAAATACATTGTCCTCTCTGTCCTTCTGTCTTACTCACAATAACACTGAAATACATTGTCCTCTCTGCCTTCTTTACTCACAATAACACTGAAATACATTGTCCTCTCTGCCTTCTTTACTCACAATAACACTGAAATACATTGTCCTCTCTGCCTTCTTTACTCACAATAACACTGAAATACATTGTCCTCTCTGTCTTCTTTACTCACAATAACACTGAAATACATACTCTCTGTCCTACTCACAATAACACTGAAATACATTGTCTCTCTGCCTTACTCACAATAACACTGAAATACATTGTCCTCTCTGCCTTCCATTACTCACAATAACACTGAAATACATTGTCCTCTCTGTCTTCTTTACTCACAATAACACTGAAATACATTGTCCTCTCTGTCTTCTTTACTCACAATAAATACACTGAAATACATTACATTGTCCTCTCTGTCTTCTTTACTCACAATAACACTGAAATACATTGTCCTCTCTGTCTTCTTTACTCACAATAACACTGAAATACATTGTCCTCTCTGCCTTCTTTACTCACACATACACATGAAATACATTGTCCTCTCTGCCTTCTTTACTCACAATGAAATACATTGTCCTCTCTGCCAACTGAAATACATTGTCCTCTCTGCCTTCTTTACTCACAATAACAAATACTGAAATACATTGTCCTCTCTGCCTTCTTTACTCACAATAACACTGAAATACATTGTCCTCTCTGCCTTCTTTACTCACAATAACACTGAAATACATTGTCCTCTCTGTCTTCTTTACTCACAATAACACTGAAATACATTGTCCTCTCTGCCTTCCTTACTCACAATAACACTGAAATACATTGTCCTCTCTGCCTTCCTTACTCACAATAACACTGAAATACATCCTCTCTGTCCTCTCTGTCCTTCTGCTTACTCACAATAACACTGAAATACATTGTCCTCTCTGTCCTTCTGCCTTCCTTACTCACAATAACACTGAAATACATTGTCCTCTCTGCCTTCCTTACTCACAATAACACTGAAATACATTGTCCTCTCTGTCTTCCTTACTCACAATAACACTGAAATACATTGTCCTCTCTGTCTTCTTTACTCACAATAACACTGAAATACATTGTCCTCTCTGTCTTCTTTACTCACAATAACACTGAAATACATTGTCCTCTCTGCCTTTCCTTACTCACAATAACACTGAAATACATTGTCCTCTCTGCCTTCCTTACTCACAATAACACTGAAATACATTGTCCTCTCTGTCTTCTTTACTCATATATAACACTGAAATACATTGTCCTCTCTGTCTTCTTTACTCACAATAACACTGAAATACATTGTCCTCTCTGTCTTCCTTACTCACAATAACAAAAAATGTTCTTCTTTTGTGTGTGACATTTCTATCTCTTTACTTCTACACAAAACACTACTTTCGTCTTTGTTCTCTTTTCTAACAGAACGTAACATAGTTACGTCTCCACTTTCGGTATCGTGGTGTTCATTTTATGGCTCTGATTCTTTGGAAAGCTTAACAGTTAGCACGTGCTTGAGTTAACAAGGACACCTCATCCATGTACTATGCTAACATCGGCTCAGTGGTTACAACTTTGTTTTAATGGAGAGAGAAAAAGAAGAGAAAAGCGAGGAAAAGGATAAGAGTCTGTAAAGAGGTAGGGGAAGACGGGGTAAAAAGCGCATGAGCGGGTAAGAAGCCCACCCCAATTATCTCATGAAATCAAGAAAATTTCAGTCAAATTTGCCCATGAGACGAATGCTAGACATTAACGCTCGTCTCATGGGCAACATGAGACTGAAATTTGCTTCATTTCATGAGATAATTGGGGTGGGCTTCTTACCCGCCCATGCGCTTTTTACCCCGTCTTCCCCTAATCTGCTTGCGCTATGAAAGAAGAAGAAAAACGTTTACAACAGGATACGAGAAGGAAACATACAAACAAACGAAAACAAGAAGAGACTTAGCCAATATGTAAATAACATGAAGTTGTCTTTTTGAGGAGGGGGTCTGTTGAAGGCGGGAAGCACAGCAGAAGGTACTCTCTCTCTCTCTCTCTCTCTCTCTCTCTCTCTCTCTCTCTCTCTCTCTCTCTCTCTCTCTCTCTCTCTCTCTCTCTCTCTCTCTCTCATGCACGCACAAAGTCACACATACACATAATTGTACACTCGTGTCATAATTATAATCTGCAAAATGAATAATGCTACTCGTAAATGGACACGAGAGTCAGAGTCTGAGTCTGAGTGCTTACTTTATTGTACATCAGCCATGGACCACTATACAAACACGAAGATGAAAGGGGTGTTGGGGATGGGTGGAAAAGGGGGAGGGGGCTGGCAGGGGTGGGTGAAGAAGAAGAAGAAGAGAGAGAAAGAGAGAGGGAGAGAGAGAGAGAGAGAAACTGAAACTGAAAACTTTATTTTCCAAGGAGAAAGAGAGAGAGAGAGAGAGAGAGAGAGAGAGAGAGAGAGAGAGAGAGAGAGAGAGAGAGAGAGAGAGAGAGAGAGAGAGAGAGAGAGAGAGAGAGAGAGAGAGAGAGAGAGAGAGAGAGAGAGAGAGAGAGAGAGAGAGAGAGAGAGAGAGAGAGAGAGAGAGAGAGAGAGAGAGAGAGAGAGAGAGAAAGAAACTTGAGAGAGAGCATGGGAAGAACTTCAAGCACATAATGCCTATTACTCTAATATCCAATCTTCACTCCACGTTATACGACCTACCAGACAATCATGGCGGACGACGGCGACACTGCTTGATTGAGCTGTATCAAAGCCAGGAAAACCTTTACAACACTGAGTTAAAGGCCTACCATGACCGAAATAAGACTCGTGAAAGTCTTCTTTCTTTCCATTCTTGTTGTTTACAAACGAAAATGACATTACAGTTCACTTTTATTGGTTCCCTAAATGCAGATGACGCTAAGTGTGCGACTCGCAACGCGTGCGTCGTACGTCAAACATGCTTGCATCACTGACGCACGTCATGATGTTGACGCTAGTGTGCGAAGGGCCTTAGGATGACTTAAGAGCGTAATAGACTGACATCTCTTAATCACAAGATCTACCATCTAAAATGTATCCCTCCTTACCAGACCCCCCCCCCCCTTTTCTTCCCCACCACACCACCCTGTAAACCCCATGAAAAATGTGCAATAACCAGTTGGCGTACCCTCAGTTTTGACAGATGGCATTGTGTTGCTCGGCACTAGCTTACTGCTCTCTCTCTCTCTCTCTCTCTCTCTCTCTCTCTCTCTCTCTCTCTCTCTCTCTCTCTCTCTCTCTCTCTCTCTCTCTCTCTCTCTCTCTCTCTCTCTCTCTCTCTCTCTCTCTCTCTCTCTCTCCCACCTTCTTGTCCCCCAAAACAACTTTATTGTGTGATCCACTTCTGAAACACAGGAAGGCAACAAAGCTATCAAATGACACCCCCCACAGCCCACCCCACCCCCGCACACTAATATAACCCACCATCCTCATACACCTTCTTCAAAACGTTTAGAACACCACCCCGGGGGAGTAAAGGTGTGTGGGAGGGAAAGGTGTGCGGGGGGGGGGGGGGGGGGGAGAGGGGGGGGGGGGGGTAAGTAATTAAACTGACAATTAACCCTATTGTTGACCGTGAGGACGGAGGACATATCTGACATATCTGATGAAAAGGGCGACAACACACAGGCGTCAGGTGCGACATTTTTGTGTCTCAGTGTGTCAGAAAGTCGGTCGAGAACGACCCAAAAATATTGGCTTTTGAATATTTCAAAGGCGTTGAATTAAAATGACACACATGTGTAGTAGCAGTAGAATCAGCAAGAACCCCCCCCGTGCGGATAACGGGGGGTCTTTTGCATAAATAGTTCCCTGTGATTATAACTTCCGGTAAAGATCAAGACGTCCCCCCCCCTACATTTCTCGGTTAATTGTATTTTTCCGTTATTGCCTTTCTTACCATACATAAAGCTGTATTTTAGGAACATTTTTAGCTAATAACCTTTTTGGAATACCAACCCTATCCTTAACCTAGCCCTAAGTCTGACCCTACCCCCCACCCTATAAGACGGAAAAACGCAACGAACCACAACTGTGACAAATCGCGGTGTGCTGCAGTACATAGTGGGGGGTAGGGTTAGGTTTAGGGTTAGGGTTAGGGATAGGGTTAGTATTCCAAACAGGTTATTAGCTAAACATGTTCCTAAAATACAGCTTTATGTATGGCAAGAAAGGCAAAAACGGAAAAATAGAATTAACCGAGAAATGCAGGGGAGGTGGTACATTTCCTTTTGCTTACTGTCATCTATTATGTTTCAGCCTTACTGGTCCATTCTCCTGCCTTTTTTCACGAAACACTTTCAAAAACATTTCCTCCAGCCGAAGTCGGACTTGCTGGGCCTAACTATTTTTTTAAAAGTTAGGCGCACAACGGCAGCATGACGCAGCTGCGCTCATAATTGACTGGAAACTATCTGAGTGATCGAAGAAGAAGGAGAAGAATAAGAAGAATCAGCAAGAGCAGTAGTAGCAGCAGTCGTAGCAGAAAAAGTAGTAGTTATGTTAATATAAAAGCCATTTTACTAAAAACATATGGCAGCACGTTTAAGTAACCTTGTCAGCGCTGGGCCCCAGGTACGCAGAGTGTGGGATAGGGACCTAAGGCCCCAAGACAACAACAACAACAACAACAGAAGCGATTGTAGTAGCGAAAAGCAGCAGCAGCACGAGTAGTTTGAAATTTAGTATATAAGTAGTAAAAACAAAAGTGTGAAAAATAGTAGCAGTAGCAAATATCTTGGCAGGTCTATGGCAGTAGAAGTAGCAGCAGCAGCAGCAGCAGTTGTAGTAGTAGTAGTAGTAGTAGTAGTAGTAGTAGTAGTAGTAGTAGTAGTAGTAGTAGTAGCAGCAGCAGTAGTAGTAGTAGTAGTAGTAGTAGTAGTAGTAGTAGTAGTAGTAGTAGTAGTAGTAGTAGTAGTAGCAGCAGCAGCAGTAGTAGTAGTAGTAGTAGTAGTAGTAGTAGTAGTAGTAGTAGTAGTAGTAGTAGTAGTAGTAGTAGTAGTAGTAGTAGTAGTAGTAGTAGTAATAGCAGTAGCAGCAGTAGCAGCAGTAATTGTAGTAGTAGTAGTAGTAGTAGTAGTAGTAGTAGTAGTAGTAGTAGTAGTAGTAGTAGTAGTAGTAGTAGTAGTAGTAGTAGTAGTAGTAGTAGTAGTAGTAGTAGTAGTAGTAGTAGTAGTAGTAGTAGTAGTAGTAGTAGTAGTAGTAGTAGTAGTAGTAGTAGTAGTAGTAGTAGTAGTAGTAGTAGTAGTAGTAGTAGTAGTAGTAGTAGTAGTAGTAGTAGTAGTAGTAGTAGTAGTAGTAGTAGTAGTAGTAGTAGTAGTAGTAGTAGTAGTAGTAGTAGTAGTAGTAGTAGTCATAAGTCATAAGTCATAAGTTTCTTTATTGCCCATTGGCATTGTACAACGCACATGGAAGCTTGTCTTCCACCGTGTAAAATAAAAACATTAAATAAAAGTATGAAACATAAATTTGCATCAACAAATAGACTATGTAACTCTCACACCACACCCAATCATTCATCCGCTCTCCGCTATCTTGCTCACTCATCATGCAACCCACCACCATTTCCGCCTTCATTTTTAACCCTTTCTTTTCTTTTTTCCTTCCTTCCTTCCTTCCTAGTAGTAGTAGTAGTAGTAGTAGTAGTAGTAGTAGTAGTAGTAGTAGTAGTAGTAGTAGTAGTAGTAGTAGTAGTAGTAGCAGCAGCAGCAGCAGCAGCAGTAGTAGTAGTAGTAGTAGTAATAGTAGCAATAGTAGTAGTAGTAGTAGTAGTAGTAGTAGTAGTAGAAGACGTCTCTCACTACGCCCAACTAAGAATATCACGCGCTAAGCCCCTACTGGTTTGATTGCCCCCTGGCGGTCAAATCATCGTCCTAAGTTGACCATTGCAGAGGAGCAGCAACAGCAGCATTATTGATAAGTACACAGGCTGACAGCGGTGACACTAAACGCTACATTGTTAATGTTAAAGTCTACAATATTCTTCACAAAGCCATAACTCCACACTGAAGTCTTTCTATCCCTAATACAAAAAGAAAGAAAGAAAGGAAATAAACAAGACACATTACTTTTAGTGACACGAAAAAAACTTCCTCTCTAACCATCATGTTTGTCCTATACTGAAAAACAACAACATAAATATCCCTTCATCCAGTGAGTGGGGGATGAGTAAGCTGGTGACCGGGCGAGGATGACGCAGCAAGAACTAAGGGGGGACAATTTAGCACAATGCTATCTTTTTTGTCAGATCTTTCCACGCCTTATTTTAAAACCTTTCCTTCCCCAAACGAGTAAAATATTTATTTTTTATTTTTATTTTTCCATATTTATTTTTTGTTGTTGGTCATGTATCTTTTCTCACGATGTCTCCATTTTGGGGGGTTGTAAAATGCCCCCCCCCCCCCCCCCCCCCCCCCCATGAGTCTCGTAGAGGCGAGACATTTGGCGAGAAGACGAGGGTAGAGGGAAAGAGGTAAGCCAATTATGTTATAGTCAGGGGAAAGAACTTGTCTCTACTCTCCACAGCTAACTGGTTTAGAGGGTGTCCTTTGGTCGCCTCAATGTGTTTAGTGGAAGATACCCTGGGTGGTGCTAGTGGTGGTGATTGAAATAACGGAGACGAGGCACTGGGAAGGGATACAAAATTGACCAATTTTAAATATGTTACCTGTTGGAAACGTTGAGCCACTCTACTCTACTTATCGGATCCAGATTTGTTTTAAAGTAAAAAAGGATAACAAACGCATCCTAGTAAAAATAAATTATATTAAAAAAAGGCCATATACGCAAATATGCACTGCAGAATGGGCAACTTGTGCTAACTCAAGTGTGTAAGGTCTCACGCGTGAAAGCCAGTGAACGATTAAAAAAACCCTGGCATGTTATAAATTTTAAATGAGGATGGAGAGAATGAAAAATGGGGATGAGGGGTTACACTTAGTTTAAAGCTCCCCCACCACGACAAGGTAGAAGCCCGAGGGAGAGAAGGTTGCACGTAACATGTTGGAAAAACCGCGTTATTTGCTTTTAAAAAACACACACACAACAAATCCCTGCATTTACCTCATTGCGACCTTTTTTGTGTGTACATTACACTTCAGCACCAAAACCTTATTTGTGGTAACTATTAAGCCAATGAAGAAAGTTTATAATGATGGAAATGTGTTAAACAAAAGACCGACCAACAAATAAATAATGGTTAATAAAACGTGACAAATAATTATTGTTTTTACGGAAGACCATTACTAATTTGCTTGTACATTTTTTTCTCATACATTATCCGTTTTATGTGAAAGAAAAAACTGTTTCTACACAACTAATGCTCAAAATGCTTTGTCTTCCTGAAAAAAGGCTCTTACTGAGCCCCTTAACCATAGCCTGAGGAATACGGGTTACGGACACGTAACCACAGTTTCTGCTTAAATAGGGCAATAATTGCCGCGTGCCGATGACCTCGAATTTCACTGAGTTGAAATTAGAGAGTTGAATTAGAGGGGTCACGCGAACTCGGTCAAAACAAGCGCGGGCAATTTAGTAGTCTTGCGTAGAGTACGAACTCTCGTGGCAAATGCCCTATTGGCAATTCATAGTGAACGTGAGAGACAGACAGGGCAGGGCAGAATGGGAATACATCGGAAAAAAACACAAGGCGAAATGACATGGGTCGACAGGGCGAAACGGAACTGCCAGTGCGAGGTTGATGACGTTTTGTTTGACAGGGCGAAAACAAAAAAGGGCGAGGTGCCGGAATGATCAATGAAATGATCATGGGCCCCAAAGAGAAGAAGAAGAAGAAGAAGAAGAAAATGGTCCTAGTTATCTACTTGTCGTTTTCATAATATAGACATCACTCTGTTTTGATGTTCGATTGTTTAACTATGTGTGTACTTTGTTTTATGTTTCTGTGCCCCCCAAGTGGGTATGAAATAAAAACATTTGCCTTGCCTTGCATTGCCTTGGTTGCCAAGCACTTCGCTACCAACAAAAAGGCGCCACACAACGACGCGTTGAGGCAACCGTATCAGGGCAAGTCAGGCGGCACCACTTTGCACGAAAAGATATGACTTTTCAAAAATGATTGTCCAGACGTCTGATTTACGGACTAAGCAACAACAAGAATGAAAAGAAAGGCAAACCAAAGAGCAACGGAGCGAACAAAAAGGGTGCAGGAAACAGGATACAGACATTCCTGGAGAGCCATTCTCCCCGTCTGGGCGAAAGACCACAAACGGAGTTGGCGCCCCTTGGTAAAACACCTTTGCTGAAGCCTAATTGTCGGCCCTTTGGGCTTTGATCTTAAAGACCCACCACGTCACGTCTCACATTCCCTCTTATGCTTGGAAGATTTCTTAAGATTTCTTACCAGCTGCAATAGAGGGAAAACACGTCGTGAAAACCATGATTTTGACACGTGACGTGGTGGGTCTTTAAAGACCGCCTGGTACTGTAAACAGTTAACACAGGTAAGTAACATGCAAATAAAGAATGAGCTGCCAATCGGTTTTTGCCAGTTTCGTTGCGACCCGTGTTAATTGTTTAAGACGCGCTCGTGATTACCGTGCCTGAACGCTAGTGGCCCCGCAGACACCCCACTTTATTATTTTAGCTTAACAATATTAACTATCTCTCTCTCTCTCTCTCTCTCTCTCTCTCTCTCTCTCTCTCTCTCTCTCTCTCTCTCTCTCTCTCTCTCTCTCTCTCTCTCTCTCTCTCTCTCTCTCTCTCTTCTCTCTCTCTCTCTCTCTCTCTCTCTCTCTCTCAAGGTTAGATTAGATACAAGCCCCCATCACACACCTCCATAAGCACGCACAGTCATCTCTGTTGACGACAGTCATTGCTTGGTCTTCTTAAGGGCCAGCCACACGTCCACTAAAACTGTACGATACGATTCGATCACGTGGCCTCCAAGAACGACTGTGATTGGGCGCATCGAGATCACGCGATCGAATCGTATCGTACAGTCGTGCGATTTTAGTGGACGTGTGGCTGGCCCTTTAGATGTCGAGAGCAATCTGGTCTACCCCCACCCCCACCCCCCTCAACCTCTTCCTGCACGAAGAGTGTCTTTATGTCCATCCAACCTCAGCTCCATTGACCAAGAGCGTAAACCAGAAGCAGAAGTCGAAACAGATCAGTAGAACAGGAAGACACGACAGACATTAATATATACTATAATTATACTATAGCATCCATGATACTATATACTAATGAGGTAAGGAAATGCCTAATGTGACGAGTTTTCATTTTAACTGATGAGGCATTATAACATGGATAAAAATAATGCTGTGGGAGTTTTCATCATCATATAATAAAAAGGCAAGGTTGTGTGTGTGTGTGTGTGTGTGTGTGTGTGTGTGTGTGTGTGTGTGTGTGTGTGTGTGTGTGTGTGTGTGTGTGTGTGTGTGTGTGTGTGTGTGTGTGTGTGTGTGTGTGTGCGTGCGTGCGTGCGTGCGCGCGCGTGTGTGTGTGTGTGTGTGTGTGTGTGAAACACAAAACGGGCCTTATAACTCCGCCGTTTTTCGACCGAATCGCTTCAAATTTGCTGTGGGCCCTAACGGGGCGATGGCAACGGCAACTGGGGGTGGGGGGTGGGTGGGGGCGATAGAGCAGGATGAGAGAAGAAGATGGAAAGAAGGAGAGACACAAAAGTAATAATATAATATTTCGTGGACCAAAAAACCCTGCTGCTCAGCATTACCGGTACTTGGCATTACCGGTGCTCGGTATTTCCGGTACTAGGCGTTGCGCTAGTTTTGATTAATTAAGCATTATAATGTTGAAGGAAATAATGCTGTTGAGTTTCGTCTTGACTGATGAGGCTTTATAATATCGATGGAAATAATGCTGCCGAGTTTTCATTTTGACTGACGAGGCATTAAAATAAATGATATAATGTTGATAGAAATAATGCTGTGGAGTTTCATCTTGACTGATGAGGCATTATAATATCGATGGAAATAATGCTGCAGAGTTTTCATTTTGACTGACGAGGCGTTATAAAATTGAAAGAAATAATGCTGTGGAGTTTCATTGTGACTGATGAGGCATTATAACATGATGGAAATAATGCTGTGGAGTTTCATTGTGACTGATGAGGCATTATAAAATGATGGAAATAATGCTGTGGAGTTTCATTGTGACTGATGAGGCATCATAGCATGATGGAAATAATGCTGTGGAGTTTCATTGTGACTGATGAGGCATCATAGCATGATGGAAATAATGCTGTGGAGTTTCATTGTGACTGATGAGGCATCATAGCATGATGGAAATAATGCTGTGGAGTTTCATTGTGACTGATGAGGCATTATAACATGATGGAAATAATAATGCTGTAGAGTTTAAATTTGTATAGTTAAGCATTATAATGTTGATGGAACTAATTATGCGAAATATCATTGTGACTGATGAGGCATTATAATGTTGATAGAAATAATGCTGTGGAGTTTCACTTTGACCGATGAGGCATTATAACATGATGGAAATAATGCTGTGGAATGTTCAGTTTGATTGATGGGGTATTATAATGTTGATGGAAATAATGCTGCGGAGTTTCGCTTTGATTAATTAAGCATTACGATGTTGATGGAAATAATGCTGTGGAATGTTCAGTTTAATTGATGGGGTATTATAGGGGAAGACGGGGTAAAAAGCGCATGGGCGGGTAAGAAGAGGCTATAATCAAGTATTTGAAAATAGCTTGCCTTTCTTTTCTGTGCTGTCCCTAGTAACTGTCTACTTACATGCTCGCTCACAACGTTCTTCCTCTGACTGCTGCACACTCAAGGTTCCTCGGGTCCACACGAAATCTATTTGGTGAACGATCCTTCTACTATTTAGCACCTCACTTATGGAATTCCCTCCCACAACATGTTCGCTCATCTGACTCTATTTCCGCCTTTCGCTCTGCCCTTAAAACTCACTTGTTTCGGACATATTATGATTGATTAGTGTTTGTGAGTGAGGTGTGTGTGTGTGTGTGTGTGTTGTGTGTGTGTGTGTGTGTTGTGTGTGTGTGTGTGTAGGGGGGGGGGGGTCAGTTTTACCCCAATTATCTCATGAAATGAAGCAAATTTCAGTCTCATTTTGCCCATGAGACGAGCGTTAATGTCTAGCATTCGTCTCATGGGCAACTTTGACTGACATTTTCTTTATTTCATGAGATAATTGGGGTGGGCTTCTTACCCGCCCATGCGCTTTTTACCCCGTCTTCCCCTAATGTTGATGGAAATAATGCTGCGGAGTTTCGCTTTGATTAATTAAGCATTACAATGTTGATGGAAATAATGCTGTGGAATGTTCAGTTTAATTGATGGGGTATTATAATGTTGATGGAAATAATGCTGTGGAGTTTCATTTTGATCAATTAAGCATTACGATGTTGATGGAAATACTGCTGTGGGGTTTCATTTTGACTGACGAGGCATTATAATGTTGATGGAAATAATTCTACGGAGTTTCAATTGGGCAATATGCATCAAGACAACTACTAAGAACGAACGAACGAACGAAATTTAGGGCTTTACGTCCTCTCGACCTGGGAAGGCACATATGGGACATTTGTTATATAGAAAACCCCGACGACGAAAATGGTGTTTTACGTCCTCGTGGTCTGAATCAGACACATATGGGACATTTGTAAATACAAATATGGTGGGAACAATACTGGAGGCAATGCCCGGAGGCAGTACGAAACCAGTAAAGTCCCGATTTTTATATTAATACAGATAGCTGTAGC
>CM065681.1:72493795-72501295 GCA_017654935.2 Phymorhynchus buccinoides
AAAAGAGAAATAAAAAAATAGTGTCCCAAAAAAGGGAAAACTGAATAATATTGTCCAAGGGAAAGTGAAGAAAAGGAGAACTTAGAAGAAAAACAACCTCTAGAGGTTCGTGGGGAAAGAGGAAGGGAGATGCGTTTTTTACAACACCCCCCCCCCCCCCCCAATGTTTTAAACGTTGGGCTATTGAAACAAGGCCGTTAGGAAAGGGGCAGGGGGAGAACAGAGAGGGGGGGGGGGGAGACGAGTGTGATAGTAAAGGGAATTTTTTTAATTTTTTAAATTTTTGTAAAAAGGGAGTTTCATGGGAGGAAAAGAAGAAGGAAGCCCAGAGGAGGAAAAGAGGAGGAAAGGAAGGTAAGGGGTCGGGGGGGGGGGGGGGGGGGGGGGGGAGGGGAGAAGGATCGGATCGGATCGGATCCTAGCTGTCGCATTGCCGTCAACGTTCACACTCCTGGTCTCCGGTGTTGCGGAGGAGCGAGTCCAATGTCGGGTGGTGGGTGGAAAGTCAAGCCTACCCGTTCAGCATCGGGTGGCCGTCTAATGGCTTCTGGCCATGGTGGCGATCACGTAGTCATCAGGGGTGGGGTGAAGGAAGGGAGGGAGGGAGGGAGGGGCAACCGAAGGAAGAACGTGTTTGGTGGAGGAGGGGGAAGGGGGGTGTAAAAGAGAAGGGAGTTAGATCAAGTTGTGACGGTGAAGATTCAAGGCATTGGTGCGAAGAGGAGAGCGAGTATTGCAGAGGGTGGACAAGGCAGGAGGGAAAAATGGAAAGTCTTGGGAGGATGAGGTTACTGGGACGGGTGTCAGATGCCTGGGACGTTTTATAGTACTATTCCTCTGAGTCACAGTTGCACGATTAAAACAAAGGGTTGGGGTTACAATGTATTCAGAAAGACTAGGAAACCATCAGTGTGTTTCCTTGCAAGCACTTTGGCGGTATTGCGCACACACGCGCGCACGCACGCACGCACACGCACACACACACACACACACACACACACACACACACACACACACACACACACACACACACACACACACACACACACACACACACACTCATACACGCACGTGCGCGCACACATACACACACGCACACACACATACATACACGCACACACACACACACACACATACACACACTTTTAGCTCTTTTCTTTTTTATTCCTTCTTTACACCATCGTCCATTCACAAAAAATGATTTGTCTTTGACCACTCCATCTCCACTCACCACTTGTCTGTCTTCTTTTCCTGAGTCCCCTTTCCCATCAAAATAATAATAATAATAATAATAGGGGATACTTATACAGCGCGATACCCCACAATGGGCTCATCGCGCTTTACAACAATATAAATGCATTACAAATCATTTTTATTTTTTTTTTTTTAAAACTAAAAACAAAAACAAAAACAAAACAAAAAACATATAGTTAACAGCATCATATTAAAGTGTCATACATAAAATCACAAATTGACTAAAAACATTTATCAATTAAGACAAAGCACGTCACACGAAAACTATGGGAAATATACAACTGTTAAAATATGACTGCACAGAAACAACAATACAATAATAACATACGGTACACTTACACGCCAACATCCACACCCACAATGGCACACATTGAAGCATATTAAGCTGTATAATTAAAATACAGAAACGAACTGCACACAATATTATAATGCAATCAACTGTAACCCTTTGTGTATGAACAATGTTTTTTTTAAGATGTACATTGAGAACAAAAAAAGCACTTTCTCCAGATATTGGCTTTTGGTTTAAACAAGTGTTTCTTCATTTCAAAACATAGTCAAACAGAAAGACAATTACAGCAACAACAAGCTCGAAGCTTATACCATGCTCCTTAAATTTGCATTACGCAATTGATTGAATAGATGGAGACTGCATTCTTCATTTATTTTTATTTTTGTATTATAGTCCCGTCAACAGCTGTGGTCACCTCAGGACTGTCACCGCGTAAAGTTCGACCACTTAGTACAAAACACTCATCAATGTATCTTACCAACGTTCAACAGCCTGAAAACAACAAAAAATATAGTACAATTCATAACATGACACCTCCATCATTGTACCCTATAGCACATAATTCCACACAGTGCTGGAAAAGTCGAACCATTCCGCTCTATATATCGGATCCAGGTTAAAACAAAGAAGTAAAAAAGGATAACAAACACATACTAGTAAAAACGAGATATATAAAAATGCCATATAGTCAAATATGCACTGCAGAATGGACAACAGGTGCCCACTCAAGTGCGCAAGGTCTCACTTGTGGAAGCCAGTGAACAATAAAATAAAAAACGCACCTGGCATGTCGTAAATTGTCCGATAGATCAGAGAGAAAAAGGAACATTCAAAAGATAGATTTGTAAGGAAAGATGAGAGAACAGATTGAAGATCCGGGGAGAGAGACAAAAATCAGACAAAATGGAAAACTGCAGATTTTGTCGGGAGACTTTATGGGGGAAAGAGAGAGTAAAAGACATGGTAGGCAGAAAAATAGGAAAGGGAAGAAAAAGGGGTGGGCACAGCTTGGTCGAGAACACCCCCGCCACGTGAAGGCTGGCCCATGGGGGCGAGACTGCATTCAAACCAAGAAATGTCACAATGAACACACTGCATTCAAACCAAGAAATGCAACAATGAATAAAGTTAAAGGTAGTATTAAGAAATCTTAATTAGAAACTGACCTCAACTGTGAATATAGAAATAAGAAGAAAGTAAGATATTGGCTTTTGTTTCTTTTTAAACCAGACCCGCTATTTCCCCCAACAAAACGTGTTACTGATCATACGTTCAAGGATGGATTACAGCCTGTCACTGACATTATTGAACTTTAATTAGCCTAACGAAACACAGCTTTATGGCATGCCTTCTTTTTCTGGTGATTTTTCCTAGCCCCTTTCTCCTTAATGCCTCTTATGTTATAGCTGTTCTGTTCCATTATTTGCCATTTGTATCATGCAAGACGACCACATTTTCATCAACAAAAAGTGCCTAACAGCTAGCCGGACAAGGGGTCTTTACAACTGACAATCACTCTTTGGTTGGCAGAGGTAACAAGGTCTTGATATTGCAGTATATGGCGACTTAGATAAGTACCACTGACATTCCTTGCGAAACCAGATCCATCATAAAGAACAAAGAGAGAGAGAGAGAGAGAGAGAGAGAGAGAGAGAGAGAGAGAGAGAGAGAGAGAGAGAGAGAGAGAGAGAGAGATTAAATGAAATGAAATTTGTATTCACAAAAAGGCCAAAGCCCCATATGAACAAAGGACGCTAGCATTGTACACATAATAAGCAAAAACCACTGAATACAAAGTACATCATAAGATAAATGTAACCAGTTTGCATAATAGCAATCAAATTATTCAGGGGGAGAGAGAGAGAGAGAGAGAGAGAGAGAGAGAGAGAGAGAGAGAGAGAGAGAGAGAGAGAGAGAGAGAGAGAGAGAGAGAGAGAGAGAGAGAGAGAGAGAGAGAGAGAGATATGCGATAGCAGCTTCTTACAGATTTGTTATTATATAGATATACGAAAAGACTGACATTTCTCAAAGGAAAAGAAGAACGATCTCCGTACTACATGAACCAAGTCATTGTTTATCACTATTATCTCGTATTAAAGTTCAACAAACCAATGTTTAAAGATCCACCAGATCACGTGTCAAAACCACGGGTTTCACGTGTTTTCCCTCTTATAACTGAAAATAAATCTTGTTTTGACCAAGTCTGACTCCCATATAAATGGCCCCAAATTTAAACCGACACATCGGTTTAAAGAGCAGCCTCAATTTGAATATGGGGAAAATTGTATGTGGGTCACAGCAACCCAGAAAACAACAACAATGGACTTAATCGTGGAGCGTCGCTGGGTCTTTAAAGACCCACAGAGCCGGCTGGATTAAGTCCCTTGGGTTTTTTTACGGGTCGGTGTGGCCCACATTCAGACTTTCCTCGCATACGATCGAGGCGGCTCTTTAAAGTGATGTCTCGTTTTCGTGCATGAGGACATTTGTATGGGAGCAACACTTGGTCAAAATAAGATTTCTTACCAGCTATAAGAGGGAAAACACGTGAAAAACGTGATTTTGACACGTGATGTACTGGGTCTTTAAAGCAAGGGCTAGAAATAGTATGCAAAGAATGAAAAACGCAAGGAATAGACATTAAAGTATGGAAGTAGCCTACACTTAGGCCAAATAATAGAACAGGCCTATACAAGCGTTGACCCACCCGATCTTAATCTAACATCGTTTCGATGGACAAGTCCTTGTACGGTTAGGTCACAATAATATCTGTATTGTTAAAAATTCGGGACTTTCCTGGTGTTGCACTACCTCCGGGCATTGCCTCCAGGATCGTTCCCACCATCTTTGTATCTACTAATGACCCATACGTGTCTGTTTCAGACCGGAGGACGTTAAACAGAGTTTTCTTCTCTTCCTTGTACAGATAAGCACGAGTGCGTCTTAAACAGTTAACGCGCGGATAATGCTAATTCACATGTAAACAACCCGTATTAACTATTTAACACACATTCTTGATTATGGGTCCTTAAATGTTTGTTTTTTTAAAGGCGAAATTTATCAGGTTGGAAATACAGCAAAACGGGTCATTTCCTCAGGATTGAAAGAACGATCTCCATCACTCTCTCGACTCAGGGAGTTAACATCTATCTGGGGGGTCCCTGGAATAACGTGGAAAATACGTTAGGCCCACCTGTACATCCACGTCAGGACGAAGCGTACATTCCACATTAGGACGTACAGGAGTTTCCCCCACGTTAGGCCCAACCGTACATTCCACGTCAGGACGAAGCGCACATTCCACATTAGGACGTACAGGAGTTTCCCCCACGTTAGGCCCAACCGTACATTCCACGTCAGGACGAAACGTATATTCCACGTTAGGACGGACGGGAGTTTCCCCACGTTAGGCCCAACTGTATATTCTACGTTAGGACGAAGCGTACATTTCACGTTAGGACGGACGGGAGTTTCCCCACGTCAGGCCCAACCGTACATTCCACGTTAGGACGAAACGTACATTCCACGTTAGGACGAAACGTATATTCCACGTTAGGACGAAACGTATATTCCACGTTAGGGCGGACGGGAGTTTCCCCACGTTAGGCCAAACCGTATATTCCACGTTAGGACGAAACGTACTGCATAACAGATTATGAAACAATAAGAAAGAAGCCGGCTCAACGGCGCCCAAACAAAATATGTATTCCACGTTAGGACGAAACGTATTTTCCACGTTATAGGGACGAAGTGTACATTCCACGTTGGTACGCATTCCCCTATCTGGCTCATCAAATGTCTGATAAAAATGGTATTACTTGTTGGCCTTCTTAACATTGCCTCCCTCACCGTGTCACACGCTTTATAGCCCAGTGCTGAAAACGATAGGGGAAGGAAGCAACAGTTATTGGATGGCCGCCGGCAGTTGATTCAGTCGTGGCAACATAATCGAAGAATCGTAAAAAAAAAAAATAGAGCAAGAGATGAATGAATGAATGAATGAAAAGTGGTGTTTTACGTCCTTTCGGTCTGGAACAGACACATATGGGACATTTGTAGATACAACGATGGTGGGAACAATACTGGAGGCAATGCCCGGAGGCAGTGCAACACCAGTAAAGTCCCGATTTTTTTATAACAATGCAGATAGGTGTAGCAGTAACCACGCCTCGGCTAAACCTCATCGGCTATGGTACCGCCACTACATGAAAGCCGAGAGCAAGAGATTACAATGAAATTAGCTCTTCAACGCAGGCAGGGCTGTAAGATTTAGGTAGAATGCCTACCATTAAATAAAAAGGCATTACGCGAAGTAGTTTAGTTTACGTTTTGCATGTCCTACTTGAATTAAAAAACAACAACAACTGAGGATGAAGTCCTGGCAATAAAGTAAAATTGTCATTAAGTTCTTAGATTTTGTTTCGTTTGTTCGAACACATGCGCATGTTCACACGAGGTTTTTGGACCGTGTTTTTTTTTTCTCCACCGCTTTTCTTTATAAGTTGAAAAAGCAACAATTGTCTTTACTATATTAAGTAAAACACAAACGTGACATACCACACAGACTGCAAATGTAACAGCTACGTGTCGCATTAAAAACATTTGATATAGGCAATGTTTAAAAAGAAAAGAAAAAAAGAAATGCTCATCGTTACTTATATATCTATTTCCACCATTGCCACACGTTGCATGACCCACGAGGTGAAATGCAGGACGGAAACAAAGCTATCATCTGACTTTTTTAAAACATTCTATCCCTGCTTGGTGAAGGGGGGGGGGGGGGGGGGGGGGGGGGTGGGGGGGGGGGAGGGCAGAGAAGACAAGCACACGGGGGCGTTTCTGGCCGCTAAACCGTAGATTACTCTTCCGCACAACGCGAATTCAATTTGTCAAATAAATTTTAAAATTGTTATTTTTGCTGTGCTGCGCGCGATTCAGAGAGAGAGAGAGAGAGAGAGAGAGAGAGAGAGAGAGAGAGAGAGAGAGAGAGAGAGAGAGAGAGAGAGAGAGAGAGAGAGAGAGAGAGAGAGAGTACGAGTACGAATACGAATGGTTTTATTGAGGGTAAACTACAATAGCTTCTTTGCACCTGACCCTCTCACTCGCACGCTCACACCATGCATCAGGCAAAGACAAATTGACACAAAAGACGCCAAACCTGGCCAGGGGTGGGTGGGGGGTGGAGCTGCAGGTGCAGCTTTGGGGCAGCCGCACCGACCTGGAGGAGACAGTGGACTTCGTCATGGCGACCAATTTGAAAGTCTGACGCTGAAGAAGAAGACATAAAAACAATCAAGTCAAGAAAATGAGAGAGAGAGAGAGAGAGAGAGAGAGAGAGAGACAGAGAGAGAGAGAGAGAGAGAGAGAGAGAGAGAGAGAGAGAGAGAGAGAGAGAGAGAGAGAGAGAGAGAGAGAGAGAGAGAGAGAGAGAGAGAGAGAGAGAGAGAGAGAGAGAGAGAGAGAGAGAGAGAGAGAGAGAGAGAGAGAGAGAGAGAGAGAAGAGAAAACTTGAAAACTTGAAAACTTGAACTTTATTTTGCAAGGATAAAGATTTTAGGCAACGCCTAGTCTTCCAATCTGTCCTTGGTACATACACGAACATAGAATACAAACATGGCAAGGCATGATATTACACATACAGATTTGAACATAAAGGTAGCACCTTTGTACATATACGAACATAGAATACAAACATGGCAAGGCATAAAATTACACATACATAATTGAACATAAAGGTAGCAAAGCAGGTATTATGATACAGACAGGTTGAAATACGAATTTATAGAATTACGTACGCACAGGTATAATTGTTAATACTTGTGCGGGCATACATGCGTGTAACCATACACGCACACACCTGCACGTGCGCGCGGCACACGCAAGAATACATGCATATACGCACAGATATATGTCGAAGCACGTATAAAAGAACTATACATTTTAGAACAGGGCAA
>CM065681.1:72506295-72508795 GCA_017654935.2 Phymorhynchus buccinoides
TGCGCTTTACAGTAGCAACATTAAAATCAACATAAAAACATGCATTAAATCAACAAGATAGTCATACTACCAACATTCCAGTGCAAAGAAATAAAGTAACAAAAATAACATGATTCTCACTCACAAAGACATCCACCCTCATTCACCAGCACTGTCACTCTCTGATAACATCTCAGCCTCGCAGAAACTTAGCACACGTTAAAAACCCATTGGCAACGAAAAAGTTGTCATTTGGTCTAAATGTACCCCCCCCCCCCCCCCCCCCCACCCCCCCCCATTTCCTTCCTCATCAGCCACACAAAAATCGCATGCCAAAAAAAAAGAAATGGGTGACGCGCCTCTGGCTGCGACGCGCTCTCCGGGTGGGGAGCAACCCGAATTTCACAGAGATGCCTTTGTGACTATAAAGTACCTAATGCCTAAAATACGTGTTAAGGACGTTTACATAAAGGTGTAGCAGACAGACACAAATACTCGATATGTTCGCCCTGGTGATAATTTACTGTTGCTATTTTTGTACAGAGTGACAATTGTTTCCTGTCCTGTAGGATGTAACCAATCTACTTCGAATACGACAATAATGATAATGATATGACCGTGACTAAATATTTTGAAAAGGTAGGCTATATTCTAAAAATTAAAAAAATGTCTTCGAGAAAATTATGAAACCTTTCATTGGCGTCATTGTTTTCATTTTTTAAATTTTGAAAGAATAGAAGATTATTTTGCGTTAGAGAGTTGCTAATGAATAAGTCACCGTGAAACCGTGGCCGGTGATCACACCACCATGGTTTACAACAAGAAAAACCGATGATGTAGACACAAGAATAGTTGTTCGGGAAGAATGTGTCGGGATTGGCGATAGATGTGCGTAAGGTGTAGAACAAAATACGGAAGGGGAAGGAGGATGTTTACGTAAATGTACTGAAGAAATGAATAGATATACCTAACTACTCAAGAACGAGATTAGCACAAGTCTAAAATTAATAGTTGATACGATGCTCAATTTAGAAACTAAAATGACATTGTAGTAAAGGTCAATTTAACCTTACAATGGTACACAGTGACCCGGCTATAAGTAGATGAACAAACAAGAACAGCAAAAGCATGATTGGAATCGTGATTGGCATATTACTGTTATTAGTAAATGCTGCTTTATTTTAAGCTTTTGACGCCAAGTGTAACTATGTTCTGCTCACCTTAGTAATGTTCACAAGGTTTTTTCTGTGTGTGTGTCCGGGGCGTCCCATTGGGACTAATCCCGCTCGGACTAATATAATACCCCTCGGACTAATCCCAGTCAGACTAATCCCATTCGGACTAATGCCGTTCGACCTAATTGCCTTGATTTGCAAAGCTTTTCCCATTCGGTCTAATGTCTGCTGAGCATTTGTATCATTGCATTTCTGCGTGCCCAGGTATTCCTTGTTTTTCAGACAGGTTAGGGATAGGTTTAGGTATAGGGTTAGGGATAGAGTTAGGGATAGGTTTAGGGATATGGCTAACCGGTTAGGGTTAGGGTTAAGAATAGGGTTAGGAATAGGGTTAGGGATAGGTTTAGGGTCGATATACACAACAGATAAAATTTGAATTTAATTAATTTTTTAAATGATTATTTTATTTCGTAATAAATTCGTCGAAATGACTTTACTGTTTATTCTTATTTCTTACACTAAACGTATGTATGTAGTCCGAGCGGTACAGATAAAATGTTAGTCCACACGGGATTAGTCCCAGTGGTATGTGGTATGTCCGCCATGACTGTCAGCGGTGTGATCAAAAGAGTAGTCCGAGCGGGATTAGTCCCAACGGACCCTCCCTGTGTGTCCGACTAGAAGAAGGTTGATTTGCTAGGGATAACAATCTTAATATTTGCATCTCCATTTATAGGCCTGCTAAGGTAGTCAGGGTACGTTTCCCGTAAAACGCTCTATTTGAGTTAAACATACCTGCTATATCTAACTCTCAAATTGGTTCATACCAGACAGCGGTACTCTCTCTCTCTCTCTCTCTCTCTCTCTCTCTCTCTCTCTCTCTCTCTCTCTCTCTCTCTCTCTCTCTCTGTGTGCCGTTACCGACTGTTCACTGCCATGGCGCTTGCATTACTTTGCGTAAATGACACGAATCAGACTTGCTTTAAGTCCCTATTCAAAGGACACTAGACGTAATTGATAATAAAACACACAAACACACAAACACACACACACACACACACACACACACACACACACACACACACACACACACACACACACACACACACACACACACACACACACACGCACGCACGCACGCACACACACGCACACGCACGCACACACACACACACACACACACACACACACACACACACACACACACACACACACACACACACACACACACACACACACACACACACACACACACACACACACACACACACACACACGTTATTTATTATTATAATAATAGATGTACACACAGCTCGGTTTCAAAAGTTACGTTCTGTTCGATTTCC
>CM065681.1:72516295-72518795 GCA_017654935.2 Phymorhynchus buccinoides
CAAAAAAAATGGATACGCGCTGCACTTGCAGCGACGAGGGAGAGCAGCCCGAATTTCACAGAGACTGTGACTAGAATATACCAAATAGCAAATACCTAAATGATGTTCTGCAGTGATGGAATATCACGGGACAGGCTAATCTCTCCATAAATGCGGAGAAGGGACAAACAAACTTGTGAAACCTACTTGCTTGTTTTTTTGGTTGTTTTTTTTTATAGCTTAAGCCACTGCTCTGTAACCTATGTTTTTGTTATTCTTTTTCTGTTTTTTTGTTTTGTTTTGAAAAATAGTAGGTAGTTTGTATGGGATTCTTTTAGTTTGAATTTTATTTCTTAGATTATTAAGTCTTTTTGTTGTGAATTTTATTTCCTAGACTATTAAGTCTTTTTGTTGTTATTCATATTTGAATGTATGTTTTCTTAGTTTCTTTTTTGACTCACCAGTGTCTGCCATTGTGTTTGTTGTTATCTATGTATTAGCTTAAAAGCCCCCCTGGGGCCAAAGCTCAAATAAAACTGTTCCAAACTGTTCCAAACTGTTCCAGACTGTTCCAAACTGTTCCAAACTGTTCCAAACTGTTCCAAACTTATGGATGACGAAAGAGGGCCCGCCACACTGCACACGACTCGATCCATGCAACTACGATCCGATTTTGACATTATTTTGTGAAGCACGATTCTCGTGAAATGCCACCATCTAAACGAATCTTGACGACAGTTTACTAGGGGAAGACGGGGTAAAAAGCGCATGGGCGGGTAAGAAGCCCACCCCAATTATCTCATGAAATAAAGAAAATTTCAGTCAAATTTGCCCATGAGACGAGCGTCTAGTGGGGTGGGCTTCTTACCCGCCCATGCGCTTTTTACCCCGTCTTCCCCTACTATGTTTGTTGGCTTAATTTAAACAGCATTTTATTTCTCCAAGTCTACAAATGAAAATGAATAATGATCATTAGATAGGGCAGCAAGAAAACTTATATAAAGCCCTACCTATCTTAATCCCATCACCGCCAGCCATATTGCAGCCAAAAATGTCCATTGCAATTACCTGGGTAGAGAACAAAATCCATCTACAGTATTGGGGATTCTTCTGTGACATAGATAAAATAAGGTCTATCCTTACTTCCCAAAACTAAGACTTTTTTTGATAATAGACCCCACTTTGATGCCTTTTAGTGACATAGGTGTTAAATCACTGTGGTGCTAAAATGCGACTTTGGCGGTGAAAGGGTTAATTAAAGAAAAAAAAGTGCACTGACAATAATAGTGACGGCCGGCCAAACAGAGTAATGAAGCGCTATCTTAATTTTCAAATATGTTTTATATATTATTGTAATACATAAACAATAACATAGAAACAAACAACGTGGTGAGAGTAGTGAACGAAAATGATAGAATTATTATTTTTAAGGTGGAAGTGTTTCCCGTGAATCATGCTTCACAGACGTCGTATGCTCCTCAGTATACTGCTGCCCCCCCCCCCTCGTCTCTCTCTCTCTCTCTCTCTGCCATCCCTCCCCTCTCTCTCTCTCCCTCTCTCTGTGTGTGTAGGCCTATGTGGCTGTGAATGCATGCCGTTTTGTGATTCCAGTCATTTGTGGCTTTTAAACAGTTATTATTTGGTCATATCGTGATGGTTTTATGTGATATGTTCTACTTCACTTTATTCTTTCTCTTTTATATGTGTGATTTATTATGTTATAATTAGGCCTATTTATGGGATGTACAGTGCTTTGTCATAGTAAATAGTTGTATTTTCATTTCGCATGTTTCTATAAAGTTCTACGTGTTGGTTTATTTAATCATGCTTTAAATGTACGTGGTTGTTTTTTTTATGTCGTGCCACATCATAATTTCTCATTATGAGATAATAAAGTAGTCTTGAGTCTTGAGTCGTCACGGGGTTGGATCGCAGCTGGATAGAAAATCGCACGTGTGTGGCGGCAGCTCCTTAACTCAAACTAGGACCATAGGAGGCATTTTGTGTTGCGGCCAAGAGGATTAGTTGGTGTTTCTGGGGAAACTGTTCTTAATGCTAACTGTGACCCAGCACCACGAAAGGGACATTAAGTCGCTGGGCTAGTTTCTCAAAACAGACTTGCAAAGTCAAACAAATCTTATTTGATCAATTTTGAGTTATGGGTATTTTCGTGCCCTCTACCATCTTATCTTTCATATCTATAAAGGAACATCTTCGTTATGGTATCTAATTCTCCAAAAAGTCCTTTAAAATAAATATACTGACAGGCAGAAGTTCTGCACACACGCATTGCAAAAATCATCAAAAATGTAAATCAGATTCAAAATTAATTTTACTTTGGGTAATCCTAAATCATGCTGTGTGTACAATTGCATGATTTAGGATTACCCAAAGTAAAATTAATTTTGAATCTGATTTACATTTTTGATGATTTTTGCAATGCGTGTGTGCAGAACTTCTGCCTGTCAGTATAGGTTGATGCATTTTCTTCAGCTAGGCTAAACTTTAGACTGTGATTTTG
>CM065681.1:72523795-72528795 GCA_017654935.2 Phymorhynchus buccinoides
GACCAAATAAAGTACAAGATTGCCGGAAATTGAGTGTCCGGTTGTGTTTAGATTCTCGTATTTGCGAATGATGCTGCTGAGAGAATTGATGGATCCATACGGTAGATAGGACTTGATCGGAAAGAATGACTAAAACTTGTAAAAGTGGTGTTTCTCAAAGTGAACTGACAGTTTACTGCAGTATTTCTGAAAGTAGAAATTTTTTATTCGCGACTTTTGACAGTGCTGATTTGCAAACATGCTACCTGTTCACCAGCGCCGTTCCTGCAATTTTCTATTTGGGCAAGGCTTGATAAACCCATTCACCGCCAGCCATATTTCAGCTACAAAGTTCCATTACATTTACCTGGGTAGAGAACAAAATCCATCTGCTTGTATTGGCGATTCTTCTGTGACATATAAAATAAGGTCTAACCTTACTTATCAAAACTAAGACAAAAGGGTCTTTGGATAATATACCCCAATTTGATGCCTTTTAGTGACAGGTGTTAAATCACTGTGGTGCTAAAATGCGATTTTGGCGGTGAAAGGGTTTTTTAATAAGTGTTTGCTTGATGCCTTTCCAGTGCTTTATTGCTTCTAGTGGCAAAGTTGTTCATAATTATATTTGATGAAAAATTGTTTAAACCAACTGAAGTTTGACTTTGATTGCCTTTAAGACTTTGAAGTTTCTGAAAATGTTTAGTACAAGACTGTTTCTGTATTTTGTATTAGAAGTTTTCACATGAGGCGTGTAACCCACTAAAACACTAACATACAATGCGAAGTGACTAATCTCCAATCGTGACCTTCCAGCGAAAATGAAACAGCCTACGGAGTGACTAATAAAGGACTGGCAACACATGGACGGTTTATCATCAACTCGTCCACACATATAAATTGGTTAGTCTTTCTATGAAATGGTCATAACTCTCGACAGAAGGTAATTCGTTCATATGCGTTCATTCCTGCGTTGTTTGTATGCTTGTTTGTTTGTTTGTTTTTGTACAAACGTACAAGCAGACTAACACACAAGCATAAGCATGACACATAATTTTTTGTTTTTGCATGTTATGATTCATTCACTGACATTCGGCCAATACGACCAGTTCTGGTGAGAGATAGAGAGAGAGAGAGAGAGAGAGAGAGAGAGAGAGAGAGAGAGAGAGAGAGAGAGAGAGAGAGAGAGAGAGAGAGAGAGAGAGAGAGAGAGAGAGAGAGAGAGAGAGAGAGCATGGGAAGAACTTCAAGCACACCATGCCTATTAGATAAAGATTGTAGGAGAGAGAGAGAGAGAGAGAGAGAGAGAGAGAGAGAGAGAGAGAGAGAGAGAGAGAGAGAGAGAGAGAGAGAGAGAGAGAGAGAGAGAGAGAGAGAGAGAGAGAGAGAGAGAGAGAGAGAGAGAGAGAGAGAGAGAGAGAGAGAGAGAGAGAGAGAGAGAGAGAGAGAGCGTATATTCATGTGTGTATCTGGGTCGTTTTTGGATGCATAACATAATAAACTTGCGCTTAGTTACTACTCACTATCTTGACAGTATTAAAAAAAAAGGGAAAACTACTGAAGGATTTTGACATTTGGTGATAGGCCTATAATTAGTATACGTTGAGTCATAGAGCTTACTCAGAATTCGGGCACTTTTGATTATTTGAAAAAGGTTAGGTTTACTTCAATTTCAAAACTTGTACATATATATCCGTGGCTTTATGACTTTATGGAAGACCAGCCTAATAGCTGGTATTTTTGAGTAACTGGAACTTTCTGGTCATACAGACTCATCAATGGAAATTCGGGCTGCTCTTATTTGGAGAGCGCGTAAGCCCTAGTACAGCGCCGTCCTTTTTGCTTGGGGGGGGGGGGGGCGAGGGGGTGTGGACTTGAGAAACTTAAAGACATACTGACGCACCACGATTAAGTCCCTTGTATTTTTCTGGGTTTGACTCCCATACAAATGCCCCCAAATTGAAAACGAAGCATCATTTTAAAGAGCAGCCTCAATTTTAAAGTTGGGGCATTTGTATGTGGGTCACATCTACCCAGAAAAACACAATCAAGGTACTTAATCGTGGTGGGTCAGTAGGTTTGATGTTCCTGTCGAATTGGAAAGAAAGGGCGAGGTAGGGATTCGAACCCGGCTGCGTCCGTTTACCGCGCACTTTGCAATTGCTATAAAACGCGCATTGTCAGTTAGCGCGCGATTTCAGGTTGTTTAATGCCATAAAACGCGCACTTCGAATGTCTGGAAAGCGCGCGCCCTGTGTTGGAATTTTAACATTTATCACTCCTATTTATTTTTGATATAAACGTAACAGCAGCAATGACGACTGCATAATACTCACAGAAAAAAAGAAGATTGAAACCTGCGCTATTCATGGAACATCATGCCGAAGTGCAAGTGCGCGTTTCATAGCGTGTACTGTATTCAAATAGCTAAATCCGTGCGCGCTTTATGGCATCAAACTGCGCGCTTTATAGCAGTGCGCGCTTTCTACCGGACGCCTTCGAACCCAGGTCACTCAAGCATAAACGAACGTCTTAACCACTCTGCAACCACATTCCTTCCCTGAACAATGCAGCACTAATGATGAAAGTCCGTTTAGCGTCCACCGACCTGGAACAGGTACATGTGGGACATTAATAAATGATTGCATCCTGTATTGTGGGACGATCCTGGAGGTACTGCATTACCAACAAAATTCCCGATGTTTTTTGTTGTTGTTGTTGAATAATCTATATATTTATACAATACAAATCTTAAAAATACAGCACTGAATAATAATGTAGGCCATGACGAGTTTTGTTTCTTCGGTGGAGGTTTGCACTGTGTCAGTAATGTCTAAAATGAGTTTGTTCTAAACAAACGTCCGTTTCCAGGATGAAAACTTTCCCCTTAATCTTGAGCAGAAGCACGAAATTCACTCCAACAACAAGACATTATAGTCACCACGACTCAAGTGTTAAAGACCCACTGACCCACCACGATTAAGTACCTCGGTGGGTTTTTTCTGGGTAGTTGTGACCCACATACAAATGCCCCCAACTTGAAATTGAGGCTGCTCTTTACAATGATGTTTCGTTTTCAATTTGGGCCATTTGTATGGGAGTCAAACCTGGTCAAAACAAGATTACTTTCTTGCCAGCTATAAAAGGGAAAACCCGCGAAACCCGTGATTTTGACACGTGATCTGGTGGGTCTTTAAAAGAGGACACCAGGTCGCAACTGGCGTCAAATTAATAGGCAACGCAGATTTTCTCTTCGTTTCATTTTCTTTCTTGTCTTCAAATAAAGAGAGATAGTAGATATTTGTTTCATCGGGATATAGGCATACCCTCCAGTCTAGACGGAGACATTTCAAAGATATCACCTAGCAGTGGGTCAACCAACTGAACAGTATAACATTTAATGGTGAATGAATGTAACCATTAAATGCAACTTAGGCTACTTTACTCTCCATGTTTTGGATAGTCTACATGGGGGTTGTCTCTAGTGTTATTCAGACTTTAAAAAAACAAAACACACACGCACATGCACATGCACGCGCACATGCACATACACACGCACAAACACACATACACACATACATACCCGTCTAATATCACGAGAAGTGGATAGACGTTAAATGAAAGACACACACACGCGCGCGCGCGCACGCGCACACACACACACACACACACACACACACACACACACACACACACGCACGCAGACACGCACGCACGCACAAACACACGCGCGCGCAAGCACACACGCACAGAGAGTACTTTCCTCAATGGGGACATACCGCTATCACTACGTATCGATAACACTACCGGGCTAAATCACTACGGCAACCCACTACTACATATGCATAAAACTATTACCCGATACAGAATAGGGTTAGGGTTAGGGTTAGGAACAGGGTTAAGGTTAAAACAGGGTGCGTAGTGATAGGGGGGGGGGGGGGCATCCCGCTATCACGACCCGTTATAGTGGTAGTTCCATCCCTAAGTAGGCAAAGGGGATTGAAGCCAACCGCTCGTTGTTATTCTGAAGTGCAGCAGGAGAGCAAGACCAGTCGGCAATCTGGCGACTACAGTCTTCAATTTTCTGAGGGGCCGTCATTTTTTGCTGCATTCTCTCTGCATGATGCTGAGCAGCAACAACGTTGGAACGTGATTTAGAAAATAAATTGTCACCAGAAAAGAGAAAATAAGTACTATGATCTATGATCAGGACATCCACTACTACTACTACTGCTACTGCTACTACTACTACTACTGCTGCTGCTGCTGCTGCTGCTGCTGCTGCTGCTGCTGCTGCTGCTACTACTGCTACTACTACTACTACTACTACTACTACTACTACTACTACTACTACTACTGCTGCTGCTGCTGCTGCTGCTGCTGCTACTACTACTACTGCTGCTGCTGCTGCTGCTGCTGCTGCTACTACTATTACTACTACTACTACTACTACTACTACTACTACTACTACTACTACTACTACTACTACTACTACTACTACTACTACTACTACTACTACTACTACTACTACTACTACTACTACTACTACTACTACTACTACTACTACTACTACTACTACTTCTGAAACCTGGTGACCAAGTATAGGCTGCGCACAGCTGTTGAAAGGTAACAAATGGCGTTAAAGACACACTGACGCACCACGATTAAGTCCCTTGGTTTTTTCTGGGTAGTTGTGACCCACATATACAAATGTCCCCAACATTAAGATTGAGGCTGCTCTTTAAAAGGATGTTTCGTTTTCAATTTGGGGACATTTGTATGGGAGTCAAACCTGGTCAAAACAAGATTTCTTACCAACTGTAAGAGGGAAACCCGTGAAACCCGTGATTTTGACACGTGATCTGGTGGGTCTTTAAGGAACCAATTTATTCCACATTGGTATTCACACTTAGAAAAAACAAACAAAGGTCTTCAGTAATTACATACAATATTAAGATGGGTTATTTTTCCTTTGGAAATTATCTAAAACTCCTACCCGAAAAAGTTAGGAATCATATTAA
>CM065681.1:72536295-72543795 GCA_017654935.2 Phymorhynchus buccinoides
TCTATCAATGTCATTTGTGACCCAGCCTTAACACTAAATGTGTGTGCATTTGCTTCTATCAATGTCATTTGTGACCCAGCCTTAACACTAAATGTGTGTGCATTTGCTTCTATCAATGTCATTTGTGACCCAGCCTTAACACCAAATGTGTGTGCATTTGCTTCTATCAATGTCATTTGTGACCCAGCCTTAACACCAAATGTGTGTGCATTTGCTTCTATCAATGTCATTTGTGACCCAGCCTTAACACTAAATGTGTGTGCATTTGCTTCTATCAATGTCATTTGTGACCCAGCCTTAACACTAAATGTGTGTGCATTTGCTTCTATCAATGTCATTTGTGACCCAGCCTTAACACTAAATGTGTGTGCATTTGCTTCTATCAATGTCATTTGTGACCCAGCCTTAACACTAAATGTGTGTGCATTTGCTTCTATCAATGTCATTTGTGACCCAGCCTTAACACCAAATGTGTGTGCATTTGCTTCTATCAATGTCATTTGTGACCCAGCCTTAACACTAAATGTGTGTGCATTTGCTTCTATCAATGTCATTTGTGACCCAGCCTTAACACCAAATGTGTGTGCATTTGCTTCTATCAATGTCATTTGTGACCCAGCCTTAACACTAAATGTGTGTGCATTTGCTTCTATCAATGTCATTTGTGACCCAGCCTTAACACTAAATGTGTGTGCATTTGCTTCTATCAATGTCATTTGTGACCCAGCCTTAACACTAAATGTGTGTGCATTTGCTTCTATCAATGTCATTTGTGACCCAGCCTTAACACCAAATGTGTGTGCATTTGCTTCTATCAATGTCAATTGTGACCCAGCACCACGAAAGGGACATTAAGAGTCAAACTGACCATTCTGTAACAATTATACATTTGACAAATTCAGACAATTCTCTTTCTAATGAGACAAGAACCATTCTTGTATCTTTTCCCGCTCCAGAGTTATGGGCAATTCAAATTAATGGGGTGGGTGTGGGGCACATTTTGAGAAAACAGTCTAAAGTCTAACCTAGCTGCAGAAAATGCATTGACCTGCTCGTTTTAAAGCACTTGTCAGACCATTTAGACAAAATTGACAAATAATGAGATTTTTGACTTTGCAAGCCTGTTGTGAGAAACTAGCTTAGCGACTTAATGTCCCTTTCGTGGTGCTGGGTCACGTATATTCCTACTTCTCCTAAAAGGTGCAGTGACTTTTAATGCGGGTCGTATAAGACAAGGGTATAGTTCCATTGCCAATTTGCTAATTGCAACCGCAGAGAGAGAGAGAGAGAGAGAGAGAGAGAGAGAGAGAGAGAGAGAGAGAGAGAGAGAGAGAGAGAGAGAGAGAGAGAGAGAGAGATACACTGGACACTGGACACTGGAAAACTTTATTTGACAAGAATAAAGATTTTAGGCGATGCCTATTCTTACAATCTGTCCTTGGATAAAAGAAAAACAAATTTAAGAAACAAAAAACGTTTGCAAACATTCTCTCTCTCTCTCTCTCTCTCTCTCTCTCTCCTCTCTCTCTCTCTCTCTCTCTCTCTCTCTCTCTCATACACACATACATTGTTTATACATACAGTGGAATCCGTTTAATTGGCCATCGGATAATCGGCCAAAGCCGCTTAATCGGCCAATTTCCTCTGGAACGGAATTTTTTCTTCTTAAGCATGTGTTATTTTGTTCGTTTTTACGGCCAAAGCTGAAATCTTCAATTTCGCTTTATTGGCCACTTTTTCTCTCTAATTTTTCCTCTTTACCCCTTTTTGAGAGGGAGAACAACAGAGGCAGACAAACTGACAACACGCTTTTGACGTTTACATGGTTGAGTGTGAAGTTGGAAGGTGAGCCGTTGTCAATTGAAAGACCCTGCATGACGTTAAAATCACTCAAGAAAACAAAATCATTGTCTTTTATTTGTGCTTCTGTCAAGTTGTAGGATGAATAAATACACACACACACACACACACACACACACACACACATCACAAAAAGGGAAAGAATTTGAATTTGAACTGCAACATTTAATTTTGACGTCATTGCTTTTGACTTGCATAATTGCTTCATACAGTATCTCGAGGTTCGTTTTATTGGCGGATTCGCTTTATCGGCGATAATTTTCCTGGTCCCAAAAGTGTCCGATTAAGCGGATTCCACTGTACATATAAAAAAAAAATTAAAAGAGAGAGAGAGAGAGAGAGAGAGAGGAGAGAGAGAGAGAGAGAGAGAGAGAGAGAGAGAGAGAGAGAGAGAGAGAGAGAGAGAAAGAGAGAGAGAGAGAGATATCATTCAATTTTCCACCAATTACCTTATTTATCATGAATTGTATACTTTGATTAGGCTTGCAAACAGAATCTCCTTCAAAATGGCATTCCCCCTAAACGAGCGAAATGACGAGGAAAGTATCCGTGACGTGAACCGATTGAATGGATTGAGCAACTTAGGACGATGATTTGACCGCCAGGGGGGGGGGGGGGGGGGGGGGGCTATCAAACCAGTAGGGGTTTAGCGCGTGATTTTCTCAGTTGGGAGTAATGAGAGACACAGAGAGAGAGAGAGAGAGAGAGAGAGAGAGAGAGAGAGAGAGAGAGAGAGAGAGAGAGAGAGAGAGAGAGAGAGAGAGAGAGAGAGAGAGAGAGGAGAGAGAGAGAGAGAGAGAGAGAGAGAGAGAGAGAGAGAGAGAGAGAGAGAGAGAGAGAATGACAATGGCAATGGCAATAACCTTTAATGTCTTCAGCTTACATGCTTTGTCGACATGGGGTCAAATGCAGCATTTGTGTGAAAAACAAAAAGTTACACGTTGTTAGCATAAACACTCATGTATATGGAGTGAAGAAGAAAAAAAGAAAAAAAGAAACAAAATTACATTATAGGAACAGAGAGAGAGAGAGAGAGAGAGAGAGAGAGAGAGAGAGAGAGAGAGAGAGAGAGAGAGAGAGAGAGAGAGAGAGAGAGAGAGAGAGAGAGAGAGAGAGAGAGATGAGTCCCTCCCCCACTCTCTCTCTCTCTAATAATATCACGCGCTAAGTCCCTACTGGTTTGATTTGCCCCCTGGCGGTCAATCCATCGTCCTAAGTTGACCAATTGGCCCCAACAGTCTTCTACTAGAATAGCCACACTGATGCCAGCAGCAAAGCCATGCATCCTCCTTATCGCTAGCCACCCATCATCGCTACTGGACCGACAATAACCCGACTGGTCAGTCAACAGTCGTCCGTCTGGACTGGTCGATTATGTTCCTGCCAAGGCGGCATTATCGCTGATGAGGAATTGCCGGACAAGAAGCGCTATTATCTATCTGCCCACGCTTGATTCCATCTTGGACTTCAGATGTGACGGGGGAGGGGGAGGGATTATTTAGATGAGTCAATAGGAACAGGAATAGATGGACGAAAAATAAAAAATAAAAACTCGAAACAATGTGTTGATGGTGTGGAGAAGAATCATTGGACATTGAGGTGGGGACAATGTTAACAAAAATAAAGTGCTTCTGGCAGAAATAGGTTGTGGGAAGGTGATTGAATGCATGTATATATACTATGCATAGATGCATAACCTACGCTCAAGAATGCACAAACACACAAAGAGACAGACAGACAAACAAACAGACAGACACACACACACGCGCGCGCGCGCGCGCTCGCGCTCGCTCGCACACACACACACACACCACATAGGCGTACATGCCCCCTCGACCCCCCCCCCCCCCTCCTCACCCCCAAGCCTATCTTGTCTCGCGTCCAGTAATTTACTAATTTGTGACCCCAAACACCCTCACGTGCACCACAGTAATTCCCTACCTTTCTACTTTTAGCACAAGGACAGATAATTACCGTCAATCTCCCGGACATCCAAAATGGTCTCCCTTAAGCAGGAAAATGAGAGGGCCGCAGACGACCGGCCCAAGTTGTGGGCGTTAAAGAGTGACACCTCTATGATTGATGACGTCCTCCAGGGAGCATTGAGCTCTGATTGTCCAGAATCCAGTTTGCATTGGTGAGAAGGTGACGTGTTTTTGTGGCCTTAGGTAGGACAGCCAGCCCTAACAGCCCTAAGCTGATAAAATTCTGCTTAATGTCCTCCGGTCTGAAACAGACACATATGGGACATTAGTAGATAATAAAGATGGCGGGAACGATCCTGGAGGCAATTATTCCCGGAGGCAGTGCAACGCCAGTAAAGTCCAGAATTTTTAACAATACAGATATTATTGTACGTTGGCAGCTACAGGCGACGTTCCACTTACAGGCCACGCACCAGAACACACTTCCGCCGCCATCTTGAATTCGATGTATGCGGGGTTACAAGTAAACATGCTGAACAAGCAATGTGTAAACACATTTGAAAATAATTATGCGATCTCGCTATTCGTTCTTGGCGCAACGTCTATGTTTCTGATGCGAAGAAACCTTTCAGTTCTTATTGAGTCATCTGGAAAAAGGAACGTTGAATGGTGTGGTTTTTTTTAAAATTTTATCTCATAGCGTTTGGCTTTGCAAACAAGCAGCTTTTGGCAAGCTTGTTGATTACTCGAAAGTTTCGGTGAGCCAGTTGACAAAGACGTCACGTGAGTTTTCCTTCTTAGAGATTTGTTAATGGTGGGAGTGTGTTTTGGTGTATTCTATGAACGCGAACTCGTAGTCCAGAAGGAAACAGTCTCTATTTGGCCTAGAAAATTAATTTGTTTTTTTTTTTCCCTCGAGATTTCCGCGTTGGTTTGTATCTTTAAACGGTTATATCTTCATATTGATCAAGTTAACAGAGACGATCCCTCTATTACTATAATATTTCTTAAACATCATATCATATCATATCATATCAGTTTAGGCTCTGTAGGCTTATGAAGCCTTTTGCCCTCTAGATATTTTTCTCAAATATAAATATTTATTTTCTTTTTTCTTTTTGTTTGCCCGTGAATTACTACGGCTATTGTGTATTTGTTTTGGGTTGGGTTTTTTTTAATTTTTTTTTTTTTATTTCTCCAAATTTGTGGAGTACATAATAGTATAAAAAATTTTGTCAATAAGATTTTTGAACCTATTTAATGATGATGCATTTACAGTTTCATTAGAAAGATTGTTCCATGCAGTTATTACTCTGTTAGTAAAAAAGTTTTGAGCTGAACGACTGTTATTTAGTTTTTTTGTTAATTTAAAATCATGCCCTCGTGTTCTCTCCTCGTCAGTTAAAGTTAGTAAAGTTTTAGTTGTGTTAGGATCATAGAACTTATTATATGCTACCAATACGACTTATAAATTTCTGGCCGGAGAAAAAAAACCCTGAAAAATCTCGTTTTCTAGGCCAGTGCAAACTTCTGCATGAGTCGGCGTGGGAGGTTTTCGATATAATAAGGGGCTGTGCACATTTACACGCGAAAGCCTCATGCGCTTATCCGGAAATAACTTAAAGAAAATAAGAACGATTTTTACGGGGCATGCGTTTCCGCAGGCGCTAATTTATCCCATCCACTTACTTCTTTTACCGATTTGCCGTATACGCGCATGAGGTTTTCCGCGTGTTTAGCGTGCACAGACTCTAATTAAATAGTCTAATTGTGTAATGTGCACCCATATTAAAATGGCCCATCTCGTGAAACCATTTCCTTTGTTGTGACATTGACAGAACCTCCACGTTGCAAAATATAATGAGAGGCCCTCTACTCGTATTTAATGTTCACATAATCATCGCTGTGGGTTTGTTTTACCCTAAATATCCTCTCAAATTTAGCGACACAAAATGGAACTGCAAGCCTCAAGCTCCAGGCCCTGCCCTCTGTCTGTCACACGCACACACACACAAGCACACAGAAAAGACATTCTTACTTAAAGGCTACTTTACATGCTTCACGGCTTGTTTTGTCCTTACCTCTACTACTACTACTACTACTACTACTACTACTACTACTACTACTACTACTACTACTACTACTACTACTACTACTACTACTACTACTACTACTACTACTACTACTACTACTACTACTACTACTACTACTACTACTACTACTACTACTACTACTACTACTACTACTACTACTACTACTACTACTACTACTACTACTACTACTACTACATGCAAGCGCGTACCGAAATCATGAGTGCGACCCAGTCAGCCAACACGGGTAGCAAAATGCAAACCAGACCAAACTGTCAGTCGTTCTGCCAACAAAGATTCCTAGTCAATACACAGAAGACAGAATTGAGTGGAGTTGTCTTGTCTAATTGTAAAAATAATATTTTTTTCACAACACAAACAGATTACCTCTTTACTGACTGTTTCGTCCACTCCTGTGGACTTCCTCGGAGTGAATGACTGGGTGAACACTTCTCACTCGATGCTCAGGTTCTCGGGATTTTCCGCCTATTTTCCGATTTTGTCTGGTCTAGTTTCGATTTGCATAGCCATTGGGAGGAAGGAAGGAAAATGGTGTTTTACGTCCTCTTGGTCATAGGCTCATATGGGACATTTGTAAATACAAAGATGGTGGGAACAATACTGGCTGCAATGCTCGGAGGCAGTGCAACACCAGAAAAGTCCCGAGTTTTTAACAATATAGATATGTGTAGCGGTAACCACGCCTCGGACAAACCTCATCGGCTATGGTACCGCCACAATAGTAATAACAGTTTACTGATAAGTAATCTTTATAGCCATTGGAATGAAAAATTGTGTTTTACGTCCTCTCGGTCTGGAACAGACACATATAGGACATTTGTAGATACAAAGATGGTGGGAACAATACTGGAGGCAATGCCCGGAGGCAGTGCAACACCAGTAAAGTCCCGATTTGTTTAGCAATATAGATAGGTGTAGCGGTAACCACGCCTCGGTTAAACCTCATCGGCGATGGTACCGCCACTTAGATCATGCTTATAGCCATTGGAACGAACGCAAAATGGTGTTTTACGTCCTCTCGGTCTGGAACAGACACATATGGGACATTTGTAGATACCAAGATGGTGGGAACAATACTGGAGGCAATACCCGGAGGCAGTGCAACTCCAGTAAAGTCCCGATTTTTTGTATCAGTACAGATAGGTGTAGCGGTAACCACGCATCGGTTAAACCTCATCGGCTATGTACCGCCACGGTATAATTGAATCATTAGCAAAGATTAAAATAGCCATTGGAAGTTTGACATCCGGAGACCGGAGCACATTGGAACGGGAACGCGCGCGGTCATATCCTTCAGTCTGGTTTTAATAATAATAATAATAATAATAATAATAATGATCATCATCATCATCATCATCATCATCATCATATAATAAAAAGGCAAGTGTGTGTGTGTGTGTGTGTGTGTGTGTGTGTGTGTGTGTGTGTGTGTGTGTGTGTGTGTCTGAAACACAAAACGGGCCTTATAACTCCGCCGTTTTTCGACCGAATCGCTTCAAATTTGCTGTGAGCCCTAACGATGGGGCGATGGCAACGGCAATAATAATAATAATAATAATAATAATAATAATAATAATAATAATAATAATAATAATAATAATAAT
>CM065681.1:72556295-72558795 GCA_017654935.2 Phymorhynchus buccinoides
GCCCTGTTTCCCGTTGGCGCTGCTCTGAGAGTGACTCGCTCTCCCGATTCTCTTCCAATTTTTTGCCAGGCTTTGCCCCGGCCACAGCAAGCCTACCAGCAAATTTGAAGCGAATCGGCTAAGAAACGGCGGAGTTATTTGTGAAAAGGTGAAGCGGCGTATATCGCGCGCGTTTATGAATCGATTCGCTTTCGGTTTGGCACATCGATAGTCACCTTCCTCGGTCATGTATCTGCCAAATGTGAAGGCAATCGGTCGAGAAATACCAGAGATACGGGCGCCGAGAGGCCGGCGGATGCGCGTTTCGCGCATTTGCAAAACCGCGCAAATGATACGACCACCTCGGTTGCCGTTGCCATCGCCCCGTGAGGGCTCACAGCAAATTTGAAGCGATTCGGTCGAAAAACGGCGGAGGTATAAGGCCCGTTTCGTGTTTCAGACACACACACACACACACACACACACACACGGACAGTTGGCTTATTACTATATGATGATGATGATGCTCCTCCACAGTCCAGTAGCCCTCCCCCCCTTTTTATTTTTTACCTTACCTCTCCCAAACACTCCCGTCCTTCCCCCCCCCCCCCCCCCAATCCGTAAGAATTATTTACCTCTTAAATCCAACTCCTTGGCCAACTCTTGAGCATGACGTCATCGAACTCTGAAGATGAGGGCGAAAGTTCGAATGTCCGGAGAGAGAGAGAGAGAGAGAGAGAGAGAGAGAGAGAGAGAGAGAGAGAGAGAGAGAGAGAGAGAGAGAGAGAGAGGGCAGAGAGACAGAGAGACAGAGAGAGAGAGAGAGAGAGAGGGAGAGAGAGAGAGAGAGAGAGAGAGAGAGAGAGAGAGAGAGAGAGAGAGAGAGAGAGAGAGAGAGAGAGAGAGAGAGAGAGAAAGAGAGAGAGAGAGAGAGAGAGAGAAAGAGAGAGAGACAGACAGAGACAGAGAGAGAGAGAGAGAGAGAGAGAGATAGAGAGAGAGAGAGAGAGAGAGAGAGAGAGAGAGAGAGAGAGAGAGAGGAGAGAGAGAGAGAGAGAGAGACAGAGACAGAGACAGAGATACACAGAGAGAGGGAGATGGGGAAGGCAAAGGAACACAATGGGGAGGGTGAGTTGAAATGAGAAAAAAAGCTGGAGTGGTTGGTAAATACATAGTGGTAAGTGGAGTGGGGGGGGGGGGGGGGGGGGGGAGGGACAAACAAAAATTAATTATGACGGTGAAAACATTAAAGTTCAGAGATGAGGCTGTGTTCAGAGAAAATGAGAGTGGTCAAGAAGTTCAAAGTTAAATTTTATTTATTAATATAGGCTGTGGTGGTTTGTTGTTGTTGTTGTTGTTGTTGTTGTTGTTGTTGTTGTTGTTGTTGTTGTTGTTGTTGTCGTTGTTGTTGTTGTTGTTGTTGTTGTTAATGTTTAATTTTCTTTGTTGTTGAAAATGTTGTTCATTGTGCTTGAGTGTGCATCATGTCTTTTAGTTACAGACTTACCAATTCTTTTTTTGTCTGTGTCACACAAAACGTCTGTTTTACCTCATGTCCTTAAAGACCCCCCACGTCACGTGTCACATTCCCTCTTATGCTAGGAAGATTTCTTAAGATTTCGTTACCGGCTATAAGAGGGAAAACGCGTGAAAACCATGATCTTGACACGTGACGTGGTGGGTCTTTAAAACCCTTTCATCGCCACTGTCGCCTCTTGGCACCACAATGATTTGACACCCATGTCACTGAAAGGCATATAATGAGGGTCTGGTATCCAGTGACCTTATGTTCTTAATTTTGGGAGGTAAGGATAGGCACTATTTTAGGCATGTCACAGAGGAATCCCCAGTATTCCAGACGGAATATTTTCTCTACCCAGGTAAGTTTAATGGTAAATTTTGGCTGAGGAATGGCTAGCGTTGAAAGGGTTAAAGATACCTTAAGCGCAGCTTCCCTTAATCAATTCATCAGTTGTTCCATGACAATAGCATTATTAGTTTTATTTGCCGTCAATAAATTAAAATACATTTTTTTCAAGAGTACATGACTTACGCCGTTATTTTGTGTTATGCAACAACAACAACAACATCCAAATACACAGTTTCGTCAGTTCTATTATATATACCTTTACGTTTTTTCGTTTGATGCTTTTTTTCTCTTTTATTAACCGTTTCGTTATCTAACTGGTTGCATAACAGTTTGTCTCGTAATATTCTTGAACAGATAATAATAATCCTACTTATAAAAAGAAGATTGACACAGAAGTGCGAGACATAAATAATAGTTAATAGATTATATAAGTAATATTGCTTTGACGTGAGATTCATCTGTGGTTGACGTCAACGGAAGACATAGATCAGGCAAAGGAACCCCCCCCCCCCCCCCCCCTCAAAATAAAAACCCCAAAACGAAATAAAACAATTCAATTCAATTCAATTTAAATAATTCAAATTATTGTCTTCAAGCGGAAGAATTGTGTTGCTCAGCTTGCGCATAAAATACATAATAAGTAAAGAAAAA
>CM065681.1:72566295-72568795 GCA_017654935.2 Phymorhynchus buccinoides
CTCACTGTGTTGCCATGGGGGAAATATAGATATTTTGTGAATAATGTTAACGTGTACAGACACCTTAATATGACTTACAACTCACTGTGTTGCCATGGGGGAAATAGAGATATTTTGTGAATAATGTTAACGTGTACCGAGACCTTTAGGTATTTAGGTATTAGGTACTAGGTACTTTATAGTCACAGAGGCGTCTCTGTGAAATTCGGGTTGCTCCCACCTGGCGAGCGCGTCGCAGAGAGGCGCGCCACCCAATTTTATTTTGGCATGCGATTTTAATGTGATTGATGAGGAAGGAAAGGGTGGGGGTGGGTGGGTAAATTTTTGACCAAATGACAACTTTTTCGTTGACACTGGATTTAACGTATGTTAAGTGCATGGGCACACGGGACCTCGGTTTATCGTCTCATCCGAAAGAGTCCACGTTCAGACCGTAAGGCCTAGTGTAAAGTGAGAGGACAAATCTCCCGTACCCAGGTTCGAATTCGGGTTTACTTGACACGAGGCGAACGCGCTACCACTGTGCCACTCTACACCACAATGAGATCCACTCATCATCCAGGATGTATTTGGAAAGGCAGTGCAGCAAGTCTGCAGGTGTCTGCATCTAATCTGTCTGCCACTGTTGAAAACCAACATCAACACCGATATTACGTCATTGTTTTTTTGTGAAATCCTCATTTGCGACCCGGCACCACGAAAGGGACATTAAGTGTCAAAATGACCATTCTGAGAAAATGGCACAGTTGGAAACTTCACGCAATTCTCTTTCTAATGATATAAAAACCATTTGTACATCCTTTTTTTGGTTGAAGAGTTATGAGCATTTAAAGTTGGTAACGTGACTGTCGGCAATGTTGAGAAATCACACTCTTAACGTCTAACCTATCCTAAACAAATGCATCAACCTACAAATTTAAAAGCACTTCTTGGAAGATTTAGAGACCGTAATAAAGATTATCCTTTACAGATATGAAAGCATGAAAATACCCGTAGCTCACGTTTTATTTTTTAAATGAGATTTTTGACTTTGCAAGCCTGTTATGAGAAACTAGCCCAGCGACTTAATGTCCCTTTCGCGGTGCTGGGTCACATTTTACAACAACAGTCTGTGAACGATAGAACGCTCGTGGAGCCTGTGTGTGAGTATGGAGGTACAACGGGCCATCCATTTCGAGGGGAAAATACCGGAAGGTACTATCATTTTCCTCAAGTAAAAGCCAAAAGCTACTCATCAGCCTTTAACAAAAATGTATTCGATGTTGAAAGTGTGTTCTATTTTTGTGTACAAAAAGAATAATGATACCTTCTGCCATTTAGCACCCTTCTGGTAAATGAGAGCATGCTTATGACACACGCGCATCATGAATTTGGTGGGTTTTTTCGTTGCGAAAACTGCTAAAATAAAAATGTGTTCATTTCGGAAGCTTTTTAAAAGCAGAATTACCACACTTGCTTGGTAGCAACTCCAGTGGTTTTCCAGTTTTCAAGTTTTTATGCTTATGTGATTTCGTTGTGTAAACGCTGAATGAATTGTTAATTTTCATGAATTACCACACTTGCGTAGAGTTTGATTATAATATTATAACTCCAGTGGTTTTCAAGTGTTTGCGCTTGTGTGATTTCATTGTGTAAACGCTGAATGAATTGCATAGAGCTTGATTATATCACTCCAGTGGTTTTCAAGTTTTTATGCTTATGTGATTTCATTGTGTAAATACTGAATGAATTCCTAATTTCCATACTGAATGAATTGTTAATTTCCATGTGTAGAGCTTGCTAATGCAACCCCAGTGGTTTGCAAGTTTTTATGCTTATGTGATTTCATTGTGTAAATACTGAATGAATTGTTTATGTTCATGAATTACCACACTTGCATAGAGCTTGACAATTTTACCCCAGTGGTTTTCAAGTTGTTATGCTTATGTGATTTAATTGTGTAAATACTGAATTAATTGTAAATTTCCATGAAATACAACATTTGCATAGAGCTTGATAGGGCCTAATATAACTCTAGTGGTTTTCAAGTGTTCATGCTTATATGATTTAATTGTGTAAATACTGAACACATTGTTATTTTCCATGAATTACCACACGTGCATAGAGCTTGGTAATACCTCCAGTGGTTTTTAAGTTTTCGTGCTTTTGTAATTTCATTGTGTAAACACTGAATACATTGTTAATTTCCATATGAAAAACTGACCGAATTATTCCAGCGAAACAGCCGCCGTGGCGTAGTGGTTAGCGTCGCGGACTACTGGCTGGTAGGACATGGGTTCGAATCCCATCAGAGGCGATGGGTTTCTTTGGTTTCGGTCCTGGACCGTCTCCTACCTAGAGTGAGTGGCTATGTGCTCAATGGGAAGACTGAAACCACAAAGTCGAGCTTCATCCGCTTAACGGATGCGATTCTGAGAGTGTTGCTCTAATTTCAAGACCAACAAACTGCAGGTGTCTGTAGTTCTCGGGTCTGGTTAACGCCGGGATATCATGAAAGGAA
>CM065681.1:72571295-72583795 GCA_017654935.2 Phymorhynchus buccinoides
GGGGGGAGTGGGGAGTCTGGCACTTAAAGACCCCCCCCCCACGTCACGTGTCACATTCCCTCTTATGCCTGGAAGATTTCTTAAGAGGGAAAACACGTGACAATCGTGCTTTTGACACGTGACGTGCTGGGTCTTTAATCACTAGGAAGCCCAATGAAATGCCTACTGATTCTTAATTGAAGGTTAACCCATAAGTTGTGGACCTTACCAAACGCAGCCGAGTCGAGAGGCAGCTGTGCTCTTTAATTAATAGTTATAGCTTTATGAAACTTTTTGTGGATATCTGGGCCCTTTTTTTTTTTTTTTCTTTTTTTTTTTTTTGCATAACGTGCGATCACCAGATTTCTTCAGACAGCAAGAACTGCTCGCCTCCTCTAATTAAAAAAAGAAAGAAATTAAATCAAGATACTTGACTGTTTTGAAACACACGTTAATGGGGGGGGGGGGGGGGGGGGGGGGGAGGGGGGGGGAGGGGGGGGGGGGGGGGGGCTTCTTCCCCCCCCCGGGGGGGATGGGGGGGGGGCTCGGGGGGGGGCGGGGGGGGGGGGGGGGGGGGGGGGGGAGGGGCTCAAAACTATCCATACAGAATACTTATTCCTTTCCTTCAGCTCGTTTTGAAAAGAGTAGATTCAAATCGACACACTTAAAGACCCCCCACGTCACGTGTCACATTCCCTCTTGTGCTAGGAAGATTTCTTACCGGCTATAAGAGGGAAAACACATGAAAACCGTGATTTTGACAAGTGACGTGGTGGGTCTGTAAACGATTTCTAATCATCAGGGCCTGTTAGTCACGAGTGCGGCTAAGACAACCAATCCAGCATGGAAAATGCAAATTAGTCTAAACCACCAATCGGATTGACAGTTTTAGACTAATTTGCATTTTCCATCCCGGACTAGTTGTCTTAGCCGCCCGCATTCATGACTACAGACCCAGACTCGTGTTCTCGGATTCCAAAGGAAGTGAGCAGTATCCATATATTATCGATGGCTCAGAGTCAAAACGGACTATCTTTAGATAGTCCATTGACTTATTATTGATGTTAATGCAAAAAACTAAGAACTTGCAATAAAAAAAAGACTGCAAATAATATAAAATGGGGATTAGGCTTTTTTTAAATATTTCTGCAGTCTTTGTTTTTGTATACAAGTTATTAGTTTTCGCAATAGTTTCAATACTACGTCAAAGATAGTCCGTTTTGACTCCAAGCCATCGAATTGGAACCCTTTTCGTGGAGGTAAATCACTGGTGGAAAACTAAAACCATCGCTAAACCTTTAATCTCGTTTTCTAATAAATCATTACACCCCCACCGCCCACCCTCTTTACTTTCAGTGGTGAATATCAATATACGTCCCCCGCAAAAAAACCCAACAACATTGACACATGACTCGTTTTCGAAAAGCGAGTCAGTTGTTGACATTGTACTACACCCCAGCCCTTCTTCCGCGGTACGGGTGCGGCATCACACACTGAAAGACAGCGATTCCAGACCCTTCAGGATTCCAGAACAAAAGGCGGTTTTTGTACACACCCAAGTCCGCAACAGCCTAGTGCGTTTTCTTTCCCTTGTGGTGATAACGTTTAAACACCAGACATTGCTTCAGTTTTGTTTGTTTGTGATGCAAAGACAATAAAACGTTGAATTAAACCAGACATTGAAAACACAAAACACCAATAATAACGATAATCATAATAATAACAATAAAGACAATAATAATTTCTATTCAACAGTACTGACCTTATTTTGAACATAGTTTTTTTTTTGTACACATAGTAATAATGATAATAATAATAATAATAATAATAATAGTTCAAGAACGACATGTTTGGAGTCGAAAATAATATAACTTTCGGGTAAAACCCCTCGTGTCCATCTGCAATGACCCAGAGCTCTAAATAATATCTGCGTTTTGGTTTGGGTGGAGGGGGGGTGGGGGGGGAGCAAACAGTTTGTCAGCCGGAACCGAACACACTTCCTTTGCCGAAACATGACTGACTGCCAACCCGTTTCCTACCTCCAACCAAACCGTTTTCAGCTGCTAAACCCTTTGGTTTGAATTCCAAGACAGTCCAGAAGAAGAAGAAGAAGAAGATGAAGCCTCTCCAGACGAAGGCACGCGTCTTCTTTCTTCTGTAAGTCATCACACATGGCATCCAAACTATAGAAACGCAACGTTTCATTGTAAAACTCTGGAAGATCAGCACGCGCGGCACTTCAACTCTTTGCCGTATACACACAATTCCCCCCAAACGCTGTACAATCAACTTGATCATCTCGCTCGAACGAGTATAGTCTTTTTCCCCTCCCCTCCCTTCCCCCCCTTCCCTCCCAAACGAAAAAAAAAAAAAAAGAAGCCAAGAGGCCAATGCAATTTCTCCTAAGTTTGAAGATAACTCACACAGTCTAAACAGGATAACAACAGAATGATAATGACATGGGGGGAAAAAGAAGGAGAAGAAAGCGAGTCGCACTATCGTGGGTGTTCATCTGGGTAGAGTTTCTCTAGACAACGGTCGCCGCGCGAATAACGCTTACGCCAAACAAACTCTTGTCTGATTGGTCCAAAACATTATTTTAAATAAACTTTAATTGACCAATCAACAACAAGAAACGTATTCACCCCCTGCTAGTTCCGGATAGTTCGCCGCTTGCTCGGTGTTTGGCAAGAACTATCGGCAAACGAAGGGCGTTTCTTAGACCGTTTTTGCCGATTTGCGCGCTCACGCTACGTAACGTTAGTCCTTGTGAAACGGACCCCTGAACTTCAATAAATAATCCCTTGGGAGTACGACTTGAATCAATGTTTCATGGGAATTTAGTACAATGTAGGCTACGAAGTCGTGTTGGGAGCTAAATCGGCCACTGCACACATATCCCCCCCCCCCCCCCCCCATGAGGTACGTCAAACAGTTCTACTGGGCAATCGTATTTTAAATTATAAAACAAACAAAAATGTTCAGTCAGAACGCAAGTGCAGAGGAGAGGCTCGGGTACACACAAGCAGAAACACTACATTGCAGTAAACAGACAGTACATACAGATACCTTTGCACACACGCTCTAGTTCTTACGTTCGTCTATCTCTCTCTCACTCTCTCACGCACACATACACACAGGCGCGCGCGCAGACACACACACACACACACACTGGTAAAACAATACATACAGATACACTTACACACACGCTCTGGCTCTCTCTTACGTTCGTCTGTCTCTCTCTCTCACGTTCGTCTCTCTCTCTCTCTCTCTCTCTCTCTCTCTCTCTCTCTCTCTCTCTCTCTCTCTCCCTCTCTCTCTCACGCACACAGACAAACACAGTGGCGCGCACGCACGCGCACACGCACACGCACACGCACACACACACACACACAAGCGGCTATCACACCTTCCTCCCACCCCATTCCACCCCGCCTCATCTGATCGATCTGCTAGTCTGACAGGTGTTACATCGGTAAATATCCGACTTTAAGCAGATGGACGAAATGAAGTTCTACGCCCTCCCAGCCTGAAACAAGGGCACGTGCTGGACATGGAACGCATAGGTCGATCTGTCAGCGGGTTCTGTTTTTGCGGTCGATGCAGTCAGAAAACGTCCAACGTCTGATCAAACCCCTGGCGGAGGTACATGTACAGTCCACTGTCTTCTCCGGGTCGTGGCGGCTGCCCCTGAGCTGTACCTGTAACGCACCCCTGTACAGTACCCACCTCCTGAGGCTGACTATGTCGCGCGCAAAAATATGATGACAGCTAAGAGGGATAAATGATGGGACAAGAAATAGTAAGGGGAAGGAAGAGAGATGGGAGGGGAGGGGAAATGCATGGTAGCTGAAAGTGTGTATGTGTGTGTGCGCCTCTATGTGTGTGTGTGTGTGTGTGTGTGTGTGTGTGTGTGTGTGTGTGTGTGTGTGTATGTGCGCCCCTGTGTGTGTGCGTGTGTGTGCGCGTGTGTGTGTTCCCAACAATTGTGTGTAGTTAGAGGTAGGAAAAGACTTTACTATTAATTCATAACTGCAATAAAAGGACTAAAATGATGATTTTGGATTGAGTTACTCTGGTGACGGAGTGCTAAGAATAAGCATGAACTTGGAATGTGGTGGAAAAACGCCCTGCTTGATGACTCCTCCTTCACATTCCCATTTTCGTCCGTTTATTTTGCTTCAATTTTTTGTTTGCTTGTTTGCTTCAGCAAGGAAGAGTGATTACAGTTATGGAATAGAAAACGCAAGGCGGGTGAGAGAAAAGGAGGGACGAGGAAGGCGGCAACGTCTAGCAAATTACAATACAGACTCGTTACACCTTTGATCGCTTTTGTTGACTCAACGAGACACCACGACTCTTGAACGCTAATTTACTAGCGTTCTTGTTTGTACGGCATTGTTTCACACGGTGTTTAAGATAAAGAGAGTTTGTGGAGGGGAGAAAAAACCCACCTTGAGGGGAGGAGAGGGGGGGGGGAGGGGGGGGTATTGGAGTGCAGGGGGGAGGGGGGGGAGAGGGTAATTTTGGATCAGCATACGCCACTCCTACAATAGCTCCAATACAAATCGAACACTACCAAAAAAAAGCCACGTATCAGATTTGAATGTTCGCAGCGCAACGCAAGGCTTTCAGGTTGTTTTGGGAGGAGGTAAAACGAGTGAAGCTAGTAAATTAATATATAATTTGGTTCACTTGTCGAAAAGCATGCAGAGAAAATGTCAATAATATCAGGCAAATAATAGATAGCTTGGCAAAAAACTTACACCATAAGCCAAAACCCCCCCACAAACACCATTACACAGGTCGCACGTGCATACACACACACACACACACACACACACACACACACACACACACACACACACACATACACACACACACACACACACACACACACACACACACACACACACACACACACACACACACACACACACACACACACACACACACACAAACAACAACACAACAACAACAACATGACAACAATACACTAAAAATCAAATGAGAGAAAGCAAAACAAATACAACGATAAGCACACGATTATGTTGTTTTTGTTTGTTTAGATCATGGCCCCCCCCCCCCCCCCCCCCCCCCCCCGACTTTAAACTTTAACTCTGACTTTAACACACACACACACAAACAACAACAAAGAACAGGTAAACTGTTCATACAACCTATTCAGTAAACTGTTCCGAGCTGCTTCTTTTCTGTTTACAATTTTGTGTGTGCAGTATTATTATTTTCTGAACATAAAAAAACAAAGAGACTCCTCTGCGCACCATACCAATTGGCCTCCCAGTCCTTTAACCGTGCACAGACAGGCCTCATGCCCAATAGAAGAAGCACCACCGGAGTCCCGTTTGTACCCCTCCCCCCTCCCCCTCTGTTTCTCTAGCTTGCTGCCTGACTTTTGAAACCGCCTTCGCCCTGTCTCCCTCCCCTCCCCCCCCCCCACCCCCCCACACACCAAGTTCAGTTTGCTTGGTCATCACAGTTAAGCCAACAGGATTTGGTTTCAATTTAACCCACGTCATCCATCACATGTACCCTCCTCAACACCCCCCCCCCCCCCCACCCCTCCCCCCAAAAGTCCCCTCACTGAAGAAGCCAATCCACAGGTTCAATTTCAGTCGTACAACTGACTAATCCAACTGTGACGAAGTCTGTGATGACACGATTCTGATGAAAATACCGCTGTCTCAACGAATCCGATGAACTGCTATTTTCGTTCACTAGTATTCACATACATGAATCTGATAAAATATCTGATACAGAAATACAGGTGTTTCATCAGAATCGTTTATGGAGGACTACAGTGAACGAAAACAACCCTGGTAGGATTTCATCAGATTCATTTAGACTGAAGTATTTCACGAGGAGCACGCCTCACAGCTAGATAGCCGTACGAATGCGGTTGGACGTGTGGATCGACCCCCTTAACCCACCCCAATCCCAAATCAGCGAGTAGCAGCAAACAAAAACAACAACAACAAATCATAAAACAAAATATATATATAATACGTTAACATCTTTTACACAATAGTATGTACACAAACGAGAACCTTTAATTAAGATGGATGATGAATCGAGGTACAATCACGGGAACCAGTTTCGTTTTCAGATATATTATGGGGGTATATATTAATAATTATTTGAAGAAAAAAACAAACAACAAACACAATGTAAAAGAGCAAAAGTTCTCCTTTTTCTTATAGTAGTATACTGGCTTCAATTCGACCCCTCTAGCGTTTTGCTGAGAGGGTGGTCGGTCGGTAGACGAAAGAGGAAGTGTGGGGAAATTGTTTCCTGTCCAAGACATTCTGATGAGGTTGCGGGCCAAACATTGAAAGCCACGGCCAAGACAACAGCAGAGCGCAATGGGGTGTCACAACACAGACGAGGCAGTTCCAATGACGATATTCAGCGAGCCTGCTCTCTCTCTCTCTCTCTCTCTCTCTCTCTCTCTCTCTCTCTCTCTCTCTCTCTCTCTCTCTCTCTCTCTCTCTCTCTCACCCCCCCCCCCACACCCCCCCCCCCACACACACATACATACACACACTGCACACGTGCACGCTATAGTACGCTGTACAATAATAGTCTACCAAAGAGAAAGGAAAAACAAAAAGATGTCTAGTCGAGGAAGCAGCAACAACAACAGCAGCTACCTACAGACACAGACGTCGAACGAAACAGAGCGAACAGGGTTCATTCCAGTTAGTTGCGTAGCTGCTGCGGCGTTGCCTGCCCTCCGGTCAGAGGGGAAAACCAACAAAGTGGAGAAGTGTTCTACCATCAGGACTGGGCACGTCTATCGTAGTAATAATTATATATCTATCGTCAGTTCCAGCACACGGTCATTGAACATCATGGTCGTTCATTAGTTAGAGCGCCAAGGAGATGAGGTGGATATTCACTGTGTCCTTCTTAATATTAATCTGTACATAATGTTTCCTGCTTCGATTTGTTTTTGTTTTTCCTTCCTACCCCACAAATCTGGTCGAAGTTGTTATGGTGGAAAGATACGGGCACAGCAGAGAGAGAGAGAGAGAGAGAGAGAGAGAGAGAGAGAGAGAGAGAGAGAGAGAGAGAGAGAGAGAGAGAGAGAGAGAGAGAGAGAGAGAGAGAGAGGGGGGGGGGGAGAGAGAGTGGGGTCGAAACAGTCAACTGTGCCCACACAATCACTTGCAATCTGTCTCCAACACAGAGCTAAAACAATAATAGGAGAAAGCGAGCTACGAGTAGTTTCTCCGCCGCCCTGTGCGCGCCCTGCTGGTCAGGGGGTCGGCGGCCTGGCAGTTGCAGCCCACCGTGACGTAGTACCGGACCACGGACCACCTCTGCTCGTACGTGCTGTTGGCGCCCAGCGCCGGCAGCGGGTTGCAGTAGTCCGGGTCCCGCTTGAGCACCTTGACGCGGTACTTCTGGGGCACGCAGTCGTACAGTCTGTAAAAGCATTTGTCGCTGGCGCAGCGCCCGTCGAGCAGGTACCGGGGGAAGTGGCCCTCCTTGAGGCGGCCCCACACCTTGGTCATGTTGCAGGTCCAGGGCGGCGGCTTCCTGCCCAGCTTCCTGGCCTTCTTCCGGAACGCCTTTTTCAGCTTGCGCCGCAGCTTGCGGTTGCGCCCGCTCAGGAGCAGCCTGAGAGGCAGCAGCGAGTCTTTGGCCTTCTGCTCTTTGTCGGAGCCCGTGGCGCGCCGTCGGCGCTTCATGTAGAGGTAGGATCGATCAACGGAGGAGTCCGCCTGCCCGTCCCTCCTCCCCTGCGCCGAGCGGGGCGACCAGGGCTGCTCGGGCAGGGCTGTCCCGACGCGCTTTTTATCGACGAACCTCTCCTCCACTTCAAAGTCCTTCTCCTCCACCTGCAGACCACGCTCCAACACATCCTCCTCCCTGTGAAACCACTCCTCCTCCTCCTCCACGTCGTCGTTCTCAGACACGATGTCCACAATGTCCTCGTCCACGAACTCCCCCTCTCCGGCTCCCGGATCGTCCTCCATGTAGTACGGCGAATCCAACGCCTCCTCCTCCTCCTCGTCGTCTTCTTCCGGCCCTCTTGGGATAGGGTCGGCGCGTTTGCTGCCGGCAGCCCGAGGGTCCTGGCTGCTCATCCGGCTGGGGTCGTAGGCCTCGCCCAGCATGGAGCGCAGGTGCTCTTCAGGCACGGGCTGGCAGAACTTGGCTCGCAGCTTCACCGAGCTGGCGTTCTCCTCGATCCAGGGCGTGGTGGCCAGGCAGCGGCCAGCCAGCATGGCGAAGAGAGACAGCGTCACCAGCCAGGAGGGCACCTGGGAACACAGAGACACACAACACACAGGGTGGTCGTCAGTAAACTGTACAGGGTTGTGGATTGCAGTGCGTTTAAGGCGCAAGAGAGAGAGAGAGAGAGAGAGAGAGAGAGAGAGAGAGAGTAGAGAGAGAGAGAGGAGAGAGAGAGAGAGAGAGAGAGAGAGAGAGAGAGAGAGAGAGAGAGAGAGAGAGAGAGAGAGAGAGAGAGAGAGAGAGAGAGAGATTGTGGAACAACAGAAAACGGATTCTGCAAACATAGGTGCGTGTAAAAAGATCCAAATCAATAGAGAACATAGACTGCTAAAGAACAAAACACAAAAAGTTCGCACAGACTCAATGCATTTTTAAGTTCCACGAATTTCACACTCTACAGCCCGACTGGCAACTGAGCCAATGTAATGTCAATGCCCTCGAATCGGAAGACTGGAACCCAAGACAGCAGGCGGGCTTTAACCCCCTTTAGAAGGATGAACCTTTATGAACAGAGTTGCTCGGGTTTCCAGGCCAACACTCGAGGTGTCTGGGCGGCCCGGGCCTGTCTGACAGTCGGGGACTCACCGTGAAAAGAAGAAGTGCTTAGAAGACGACACACAGTCCCCCCCCCCCCCCCCCCCCCCCCCGTCATGTAATCCCAGACAGGGAACGAAACTCCATGAACCCCACATACATCATCTCCATTGACCTCTATTATTATAATGACAGTGCACGGGGAAAACGGATATCATGGAATTTTGGCAAAAATGGAGATTGTGATTTTTACAAGATGGGAGCAAAGATTCCTATAGTAAATACACAGAAAACAGAAGTGTCAAGGTTTCAGTTTATGACCATTTGAAGTGTGAAATTCGAGATAGCTAATCTGCCTCTTCGTTTCTATTGACTTGACTTCAACAACCGATGGAACAAACAGAGAAATCATTCAAAATTGTCTTTCATGTTGTGGATGCTGCTGGTAGAGTACATAAAAACAGACACAAATATGCCCTAAATAGGTAATGGTATTTTTGAGGATTGTTGCCTATTTTTGTTGCTTTCGCTCACAAACATTCTGAGCGATTTGTGTCCGTTTTTCCCACGCACCATCACCTTGAGTATTTTAAACAAGGGAAAGAAAGTTCAGGTTCCCTGATCTCCATTCTACACTACTATTATCATTATGCTGGCATCCCGTTCCCCGTTTCTTTCTCCTTGTGTGTGTGTGTGTGTGTGTGTGTGTGTGTGTGTGTGTCACACCAGCTGGGTGTCACCAACGGTAATGGCACCCCCTCTTTATAGCGTAGGGAGAAAAGAGGGCACCGCACACTCACGCCGGGTTTTCACAACTCAACAATGGAGCTGTCGGAAGCGTGGTTCAGGGTTACAAAACACACAACTAAAATGGGTGACGTTGCACTAGCGGCAACGCGCTCTCCAAGGTGGAAGGAGGCCGATTTTTTTCACAGACGCATTAGCCCATACCATACCATGCATACCATACCCTACTCTACAATAGCCTACCCTACCATACTCTACCATATCATACTACACCACACCATAACATACCACACCACACCATACCATACCATATCATACCATACTATACCATACCATACCATACCATACCACACCATACCATACTATACCATACCCTACTATGCCATACCATACCATACTATGCCATACCATACCACACCATACCATACAATACTATACCATAACATACCATACCACACCACACCACACCATACCATTACGCTTAGTTGGTGGAACCATAGTGCGTTTTAAATCAGAACAGACACCATAGAGAGACGTTCGATGGCGCAGTGTCTCCTCTGATGAGCTGCCCCACAAACCACATTGCCTATGAACATGCCACGTTTAGACGAACATTAGCTGAAGGAACAATGAAGTAAAACAAGAATGAGAAACATGAGGATGATGCTACAGAGAAAGCCGATAATTCTGTTTTAATGTTTAATGGTCTGACATCCCCCCCCCCCCCCCCCCCCCCCGGCTTTCTTGGTAGCGCTATCCCCATTAGGTTTCTCATTGTGGTTTTACTGCATCAAACGCTCAGCTCGTCTCTGGGTTTCAGTTCGCTTTATACAAAGCCAGCAGCTCAGTTTGGTCGATCGCAAAAGCGCGTATGGAAGACGAACCGTGATCTGCGCCCGTCAACCAGAATCAAAGTTTACCTGGCAGCTGTGGTCTCTATCCACCTTTACGGTTTTGAGATGGGTGCTGCACAGGAAGAACGTACGACTCATTGAGCGCTTCCATCAACGATGTCTCCTCTTCATCATGGGCGTCAAATGACAAGACTTCGCTACGAACAACGAAGTCTTAACCCTTTCACCGCCAATTTTAGCACCACAATGGTTTAATACCCATGTCACTAAAAGGCATCAAATCAGGGCCTGTTATCCAAACACCCTATTTTCTGAATTTTAGGAGGTAAGGACAGGCCTAATGTTATATATGTCACAGAGGAATTCGCAATATTGCCGATATTTTATTTTCTCTACCCAGTTAAGTTTAATGGTATTTTGTGGCTGAAAAATGTCTGGCGGTGAAAGGGTTAAAACGCGCCAACATCCCTAGCATCGAGGCCGTGCTTCCGTCCAGACAGCTCCATAGGGTGGACCATCTTGTCACGCACGGAGGACACGAGAATGCCGAAAGCCGTGTTCTACGGAGAGCTCTGCCAGGGAAAGCAGTGAACGAGGGAGCCCCCACGGAAGCGATTCGAAGACCAGCTGAAGCGTCATCTCAATCTGGCTGGCATCCCAGATAAAGATTAGGGAAACGTGGCCCGCGACAGAAACGGATGCAGAAAGTCAACAAGGCAAGGTGGTGCTGAGGCCTTCGAGGCTGCCAGGAGAGAGGCTGCAGAGACCAAGGGTAGCAAAAGAAAGGCGTCAAATTGCTCAGAGCCCCCTGACACAGAGTTGCCCGTGCCTGTCATGTCCGAAAATGGACATGAGGAGCAAAAGAAAAGAGCCAATTGCTCAGACCACCGACCCTGACTTCGTCATGCCCGTCGTGTCCGAAAGTATGCAAATCCTGGAGGATCGGACTCTACAGTCTTCAGAGGGCATGCCACCAGGGACCCCCCCCCCCCACTCCACCCCCCCACACACACCCACACACACATACTCCCCACACCGATCGTTGGACCCGAGGAATCGGTCAGCAACAGCAACAGTTTTGTTTTGTGTTTTGTTTGGAGAGAGAGAGAGAGAGAGAGAGAGAGAGAGAGAGAGAGAGAGAGAGAGAGAGAGAGAGAGAGAGAGAGAGAGAGAGAGAGAGAGAGAGTCAGACTTCAAAGACTTTAAAGAGAGAGAGAGAGAGAGAGAGAGAAGAGAGAGAGAGAGAGAGAGAGAGAGAGAGAGAGAGAGAGAGAGAGAGAGAGAGAGAGAGAGAGAGAGAGAGAGAGAGAGAGAGAGAGAGAGAGAGAGAGAGAGAGAGAGAGAGAGAGAGAGAGAGAGAGAGAGAGAGAGAGAGAACAATAATAACACAATCCGTACTACTTTGCCTTGCACTCGAAATCGTCATGGAGGTAGGTGACGGGGAGGTTAATTAAAATAACTCTGGCCGGGTAGCAAACAAAGAAGGAATGACGAACAAGCTCACACTGACTACTACTGCTACTGAAACCAAGCCCAATGATCTCCGATTGCAGTGTGTGGCCCGCCTTCCTCCATCCACTAAAACTGCCACCAAGCACGAACCCAGGTCACGATTACTTCACTTTTTCTTAATTAAGAAGAACCGGTACCCCCTTGCAACTCACCCTCTCCAGTCCTGCCCCAACCATCTAAAAGACACACTGACGCACCACGATTAAGTCCCTTGTTTTTGTTTCTGGGTAGCGGTGACCCGCATGCAAAATGTCCCCAACTTCAAATTGAGGCTGCTCTTTAAATGATGTTTCGGTTTGAATTTGGTGGCATTTGCATGGGGGTCAGACCTGGTCCAAACAAGATTTAGTTCCAGCTATAAGAGGGAAAGCACGTGAAACCCGTGGTTTTGACACGTGATATGGTGGGTCTTTAACATGTTTGTCTCACAAATAAGCTGCCGCCACCCCACCATCCACCCCTTTCATTCCCCATTTTTAACCATTTGTGTCCCACAAAACCTCTGGTTTTCTTACGACAATAATTTTTTTGTTCTTGTTCTTGTTCTTCCCTCTTTTCAATATTGTACCACTCCCTCCTCGTTTTGTACTTAGGAAAATCTGAAGGTGT
>CM065681.1:72591295-72616295 GCA_017654935.2 Phymorhynchus buccinoides
GTTCTCCTGTTGAACCTCAAGCGCCCATATAGAAGCAATTGTTTCAAAGGGTGTGTTCCCTCTCCTTTTGGATTTGTTTTGGTTTTGCTCTTAACCTTATTGCACCTACGGACGCTATTCATTCAAGTCAATACAGCGTGTAGGTTGTAGTATACAGCGAGGTCACAACGTCCAGATATCTTTGCCGATTGTATTGGTGACCTGCAACAAATAACAATATGAAATAAATAAATAGGTAAATAAGAAAACAAGTAAGGCACGCAGACCAGTACACAAATTACGCACACTGAAAAGAGAGAGAGAGAGAGAGAGAGAGAGAGAGAGAGAGAGAGAGAGAGAGAGAGAGAGAGAGAGAGAGAGAGAGAGAGAGAGAGAGAGAGAGAGAGAGAGAGAGAGAGAGAGAGAGAGAGAGAGAGAGAGAGAGAGAGAGAGAGAGAGAGAGAGATTCAACAATATACGATGCTGACATATATAAACTAATTTTAACCACATCGTAGTTCTGAACGTTTCCTTGGGGTAAAAATGTTAAAACTACCTCTGTATAGCTGACGATTCAGTATTGAACTCTTGTCGATGGTAGACATTCTGGACTAACTCCGCATAGCCCAAGACGAGGTTCTTTTTCTTTTGTATGTTTACCCCTTACATCGCCACTGGCGCCTCTTGGCACCACAATGATTTAACACCCATGTCACTAAATGGCACCAAATGATGGTCTGGTATACAGTGATCTTATGTTCTTAATTTTGGGAGGTAAGGATAGGCCCTGTTTTATGCATGTCACAGATGAATTCCCAATATTGCAGACGAAATCTATTCTCTACCAGGGACGGTATTCATGTCGAGATAGCATGAGACTTAGCATGATGCTAACTTAGAAGCTCTTCCAATGTCCTATAGGATTTAATAGGACTTTTGGAAGAGCTTCTAAGTTAGCATCATGCTAAGTCTCATGCTATCTCGACATGAATACCGTCCCTGGGTAAGTTTAATGGTAGATTTGGGCTGAGGAATGGCTAGCGTTGAAAGGCGAGTCTTCTTTCTTGTCCATGGCAAGAAATCGAGACAAACTCCGATAAGTTGAAGACAATTATTATTCTGAAACTTATTTTTTTATTGTGAGAATACTGCACTCATTTTGAATAGCTGAAGATATAGATGTGATCTTTTCATCGATAATAATAACTATAGGACTACGTTTCTGTATAGCTTATTCGCGTGCTAGCTTTTTTGTTGTGAGTGTACACCCTATAGTGTTAACGTTTTACGTCCTCTTGGCCAAGCCATACGGGATTCTATAGTGTACGTTTCAACGGCTTTTATACCAACAGCCTTGATGCAATTACTTCAGACTCCAAGGCAACCACGGAGACATGTGGACATACGTCAAACCTGTCTTAGAACAACTATTTTTAACCCTTTCACCGCCAATGTGGCATTTATGCACCAGAACGGTTGAACACCCATGTCACTAAAAGGCATCAAATCAGGACCTGTTACCCAAAGACCCTATTTTCTTAATTTTGGGAGGTAAGGTTAGGCCTAATGTTATATATGTCGCAGAGGAATTTGCAATAGTGCAGATATTTAATTTGTTTGACCCAGTTAAGATTAATGGTATTTTGGGGCTGAAAAATGGCTGGCAGCGAAAGGGTTAACGTGCCTTACAAAAACATTTGCTACGTTACGTTAAGGACATTATCACGATCGCGTTCCGTTTAGAATGTGGCCACAGGTTCAAATGGAAATCAACCTTATTATTAATTTTGTTTACTGTCAATGGCGTCACCGTTCATCCTGAGCAGACAGTGCATCGACCTTTAGTTCGACGTTCGCTCGCTCGCTCCAGTGCCCGCATGGGCACGTGACGCACAAACCACGCATGCGCAGTCTGCTGTTGCACACTAACATGGGTGCAACTACACAAAATGAACAAAAACCCTGAAAGGCCGGGGTCCACGGGTAATGTCCCCCTGCAGCTGAAGCAAAAATTAGTTTTGCGTGTGCAGTCCTTACTGTGCAACTTAAATATTAGAGTACGCTTTATAAGCTCTTAGCTTGTTGTACTCGAAGTTCATAAATGTATTGCTGCTTTGATGTGATTTTCTATTCTTGAATAAATTCTTGTTTAAACCAAAGTTTAAAAAAAAAAAAGCAAAAATTGATTTATGAATGCATCTTAGTTTGCCTTTTCTACAATTTATACAAACAAATAAAAAAAAAAAATTATGCTTATTTTAAAGTGTTTGAAAAATACAGTAGACACAACAAAGATCTGGTTTGACCAAAAAAAAGGAACTTCCTTTTCTGGTAAAATTCGACCACAGCAAATCGTAGCATACCAGGAAAATTTGCACCCCTGCATGGGATAATGATGCTAGTGTCTGGCCGTTGTTAATGAACACACGTGTATCCTCAGAGCAATCTTTTGAGCAGAAGCGAATTGGATTCTTTAATAACAACCCCCTCACCGTGAACAATCATCTTCGTACTACTTTTTGGGGGCTATTTTCAGTTTAACCCTTTCACCGCCAGTGTCGCATTTTAGCACCACAATGGTTTAACACCCACGTCACTAAAAAGCATCAAATCAGGGCCTGTTATTTGAAGACCTTATTTTCATAATATTGGGAGGTAAGGCTATGCCTAATGTTATACGTGTCACAGAGGAATTCGCAATATTGCAGATCTTTTATTCTGGCTATCCAGGTAAGATTAACCCTTTCACCGCCAATGTCGCATTTTAGCACCACAATGATATAACACCCATGTCAACAAAGGCCTCAAACCAGGGTCTGTTATCCAAAGAGCCTATTTTCATAATTTGGGGAGGTACGGATAGGCCTTAATTTAAATATGTCATAAAGGAATCCCCACTATTGCAGACACTTGTTTTTCTCTACCCAGGTAAGTTTAATGGACATTTTTAGCTGGGAAATGGCTGGCGGCGAAAGGGTTAATGGTATTTTAGGGACGAGAAATGGCTGGCGGTGAAAGGGTTAATAAAACAAACACACAGAAACAAACTCCCCACCATATGAAATAATAACAAAAGACGCGCGCGTGGAAAGACGGACACAGCAGGGAAACGGAACCCCCACCCCCACCCAGCCTCTGCACATTTTATCAGCGCATACGTTAGCAAAGAAAATGTCACTAAATGCTGCTGCATATTACTGAACTGAACATTTCGTGAAAACAACAACAACAACAACAACAACAACAACAACAACACGAAAGGCGTTGCCCGGTAACAAGGCACGACATTGAGGGGTGGATGGAGGTGGGGGTGGGGGTGGGGTTGGGGACAAAGGGATGTGTTATGTAAAAACAGTGTAAGCAAATCTGTGTGAAACGTGATCAGAATGGCAATTGTACACTTTTGCTTCTAAGTATCCACACATTTTGTGCTCTTTTGCTTGCTTATGTAACCTACTTTTTGTGTTTTCTTACTTGCTAAGAGAGAGAGAGAGAGAGAGAGAGAGAGAGAGAGAGAGAGAGAGAGAGAGAGAGAGAGAGAGAGAGAGAGAGAGAGAGAGAGAGAGAGAGAGAGAGAGAGAGAGAGAGAGAGAGAGAGAGAGAGAGAGAGAGAGAGAGAGAGAGAGAGAGAGAGAGAGAGAGAGAGAGAGAGAGAGACTGTGAACGAATCTTTTCAATGTTGGTAAAGAATAAGCAGTTTACATGTCACTATGCACCTTTTGCTTTTGAGTATCCACCCACTTTCTGCTCTTTTGCTTTTATGTAACCTACTATGTAACCCTTTATTGGGGTTACTATGTAACCTACTTAATGTCCCTTTCGTGGTGCTGGGTCACAAATAAAGTCTACAGGGTAAAACAGCGGGAAATACTAAGACACAGAAATTCAAAAGGAAACATCATTTTAAAGAGCAGCCTCAATTTGAAGTTTGGGGAATTTGCATGTGGGTCACAGCTATCCAGAAAAAAACAAGGGACTTAATCGTGGTGGGTCAGTGTGTCTATAAAACAAACAGGAGATCATTAATTCTATGACCCAAATGAAATGGGACAACTTCTTCTTCTTCTTCTTCTTCTTCTGCGTTCCCAGGCCATAAGGCCATAATGGGTAAGGTACGTATGTGTCCGTTTTCAGTTTTCACTGGTCTCCCCGCTGCGTACAGCCGACACATTCCGATTTCGGAGCTAGGCGCGCGAAGGAGGAAAGTTACTTGGAAGATTTGTTTGGGAACAAATGCAGGAGAATGGGCCAATAAGTCAGAAACTAAGATAGTAGATGATAGAAAGCCACCAAAAAAAAGGCAGTCAAAGAGAGTGGCAGATTAGAGGAAGTTACAAGCACAGAACTTCCAGAAGGTAGGGGAACTATTCTTACGAAATAACCCCTCCCCCGGTATCCCCACGGGGGGAGACTCGTGGAGGGGGCGGGGTCGTATATATATGTATCAGCTATAAATGGGACAACACAACCCAATCTAATGGGGACCCACCCACAGCGATGGCATTCCAGTCAGGCGGGAAATGCACGTGTTACGCCCAATTCGTTAAATTGCTTATTTCACGAAAATGGGCAAAAAACAAGGGACTTAATCGTGGTGGGTCAGTGTGTCTTTAAAACAAAGAGGCCTAAGGCCTCGTACACAGTTCATGCGGAAATCCCACGCGCAATCCGTAAATAAGTAAAACAAAAAAAAGAGTAAACATTTACGGATTAGGGGAAATACGGACACGCGCGCAAATCTTTTCCCTTTTTTTTCTTCTTATTTACTTATTTACGGATTGTGCACGGGCTTCCGCATGGAAACTCCGCAGGTATGTGTACGTACCCTAATTGGAGAAATGAGAAATGAACACTGTACATTAAATGTTTCAATAGCCACTCACACAGGTATTGATTAACGTTGATTCAACGGTAGCAAATAATTTTATTTCTAAATTGTATTTTCACTCTTATTTTACTCCCCACAACTACTTCTGAATACGACTACTTCTGAAGTACATGCTTTATTTAAAACATTATTAAATTAACCCCGAATGCGATAATTTAAACTAATGTACACGTGTGATTCGAATTTGTTTGAACCACTTTTAGACATTTGTTGGGGTCTCCTTCACAAGGAGGCAAGAGATGAAGTGTGGCCCATCAGCACACCGCTGTCAGCAGAGCTCTGTGGGTCCAAGGAAGAGCTGGAGAAGACGGCTCTGTTTGTCAGCAGAGCTTCTTTGGTTGTGTAGCAAGCGTACGCCAGAAGAAGAAGAAGAAGAAGATAATATTTTTATGTCTCTGATCGAAACGTATTTTTTATTCAGTGTTGTTGTTTTTGGTGGGTTTTTTTTAATTGGAAGTTTTAAATTGGCGACCTCATGGCTTGGGCAAACTATTTTGCCCATTTCATTAAATGGGCAATTTCACGGATTGGGCGTAACATATCTGCACAAGGAGCGTGCGGGGTCAGGTCTAATCAGTGCTGGCAAGTGTAGGGGGGAGACACGAAACAGACAACAAACAACGTGACGCTTCTTGGCGTGACATCATACGTGTAACGTCACCGTTTAGCGTCACCGACTCGAGAAGCAAGCTGTTTTCTTTCTTGTTTTGTTTTCTCAGTGGAATTGCTGCACAACCTCTACCAATGCATTCAAATGTTCAGGAGTTTCTGAACAACCTCTACCATTGCATTCAAATGTTCAGGAGTTTCTGAACAACCTCTACCATTGCATTCAAATGTACAGTGGAGTTTCTCAATAACCTCTACCAATTAATTCAAATGTTCAGGAGTTTCTGAACAACCTCTACCAATGAATGCAAATGTTCCTGAGTTTCTGAACAACCTCTACCAATGAATGCAAATGTTCCTGAGTTTCTGAACAACCTCTACCAATGAATGCAAATGTACAGTGGAGTTTCTGAACAACCTCTACCAATGAATTCAAATGTTCCTGAGTTTCTGAACAACCTCTACCAATGAATTCAAATGTTCCTGAGTTTTTGAACAACCTCTACCAATGAATTCAAATGTTCAGTGGAGTTTTTGAACAACCTCTACCAATGAATTCAAATGTACAGTGGAGTTTCTGAACAACCTCTACCAATGAATTCAAAATGTTCAGTGGAGTTTCTGAACAACCTCTACCAATGCATTCAAAACGTTCAGTGGAGTTTTTGAACAACCTCTACCAATGCATTCAAAACGTTCAGCGGACGTTCTGAACAACCTCTACCAATGCATTCAAAACGTTCAGTGGACGTTCTGAACAACCTGCATCAATGCATTCAAATGTTCAGTGGAGTGTTTTGGAACAACCTGCATCAATGCATTCAAATGTTCAGTGGAGTGTTTTGGAACAACCTCTACCAATGCATTCAAAATGTTCAGTGGAGTTTCTGAACAACCTCTACCAATGCATTCAAATGTTCAGTGGACGTTTTGAACAACCTCTACCAATGCATTCAAAATGTTCAGCGGAGTTTTTTTCTGAACAACCTCTACCAATGCATTCAAATGTACAGTGGACGTTCTGAACAACCACTACCAATGCATTAAAAGTGGACGTTCTGCATCTGAACAACCTGTACCAATGCATTCAAAATGTTCAGTAGAATTTCTGAACAACCTCTACCAATGCATTCAAAATGATCAGTAGAATTTCTGAACAACCTCTACCAATGCATTCAAAATGTTCAGTGGACTTTGTGAACAACCTCTACCAACGCATTCGAATGTTCAGTGGACGTTTTGAACAACCTGTATTAATGCATTCAAAATGTTCAGTGGAGTTTTTCTGAACAACCTGTACCAATGCATTCCCATGTTAGACCTGCCGGCTCGATTACAACTAACCACAGAGAAGCGTCCCCAGCTGACAGCCAGCCCTAGTGATTACCTAGCTTGTGTAATAATGACCCGTCTGCCCAGTGATTTCACATGCTCGTTAACCTTGTCAAGGGCCTGAAAACCACCACCTTTAGTCGCTGTGCTGTGACCTGTGTGACGGAGACAAACGGTGCATGTAATGGGTTGTGCATTAATTACGTTCTGTGAAGAAGAAGAAGAAGAAGAAGAAGAAGAAGAAGAAGAAGAAGAAGAAGAAGAAGAAGAAGAAGAAGAAGAAGAAGAAGAAGAAGAAGAAGAAAGAGAAGAAGAAGAAGGAGAAGAAGAAGGAGAAGAAGAAGAAAAAGAAGAAGAAGAAGAAGAAGAAGAAGCAGAAGAAGAAAAGCAAAAAACAACAACAAAAACAGCAACAACAACAATGACAACAACATCAACAACAAATAATTGCAGACAATAGTTTTTTCTTGTACCCTTTGAACTACTACTAAGGCAACAACTCAGTGTTAATACATACACCAGCAGTGGTAGCAGTATAGGCTGCTACCCCTACTGAAACATTGACACAATACGGATCCAGTTGAAAAGGAGACAACTCAATTTGTATGTTACATTTAAGCACATGTTTCGGTAACCCTGTAGTAGTAGTAGTAGCAGTAGCAGTAGCAGTAGCAGCAGCAGTAGTAGTAGTAGTAGTAGTAGTAGTAGTAGTAGTAGTAACTACCTTTAAGGCTGCACCTAACATAAATATATTCAAAAATCTTCTGGACGAAGACACAATGATGTCAAATATGTATACTACTTTCGATGAATAACAAAAAAAAAGTCAATTCCATATTTTTGTTACATTTTATAGTTTAGCTGTAGAAAGCAAGCCACCCTGAAGCAAATCAAAGTCACTAACGAGAAAGGGCGTAAAAGGGCCGCGAGGCTCACTTCTAGCCCTAATTACTACTGGTAGTTATAATTCTGTATTTTCGCTGACTATGCTCATGTTCACCACCACTACATGAATCACATAAAATGTCTGATACAAAAAATATTCGATATTTCATCAGATTCGTGTAGGGGGGGCGAGGGGGGGGGGGGGGGGGTGGTGGGGTGGGGTGGGGTGGGGTGGGGGGAGACTACAAATTATAGCGAACAAAACTAGTACGATTTCATCAGAGTCATTTAGAAGTTGAATCTGACATGGATCATGCCTCACAAAATGTTAAAATCGCATTGCATTCGCATCGCATCGTATCGTATGTAGTTAGTGTGGCTTGGCCCTTAACCCATCCCGTACCCCGTGGGTGCAAATGCACCCATATATATTTTACCTTTTGCCTTATGGTTTTTTTCTCTCCCCAAAACCGTTCGAACAATCTTGCTGAAATTGTATGATTTTTTAATTATTATTTTTTTGGTGCTGTCCCATCATCTGGGCCGTACAGTGGCGTTGCTCCCACGCCGCTCGTTCCGAATCCCAATTCGCAGCTACACCCCGGTTTGTTCAAGTCGCAGAATCCTAGACCAGCAGAAATTGTATGACTTTGTCAATGAAAGATTTCAGCATGAGCAGCCAAAAAAAAAACCCACCCAAAAACAAACACCCGCGCAATTGTGTTGACAAACAAACGAGTAAATAAACAACAAACAAAGTCGTCGTTTAAAACACTTCGCTAACCGAGGGCTCCTAGACTAAACTGCACGCGTTGCCAGACACACCTGCAGAAACCACATGGCTGGGGCCAGGTGTAGAAGAAGAGGTTGTCGAGATAGAAGAAGTTATGCTGTTTATAATGTTACCAAAGGTGCATTGAGTACGTGCTTTGTTTCTACCTCTGTCTGTCTTGTCTGAATGCTTGTTTGTCTGTCTGTCTCTAATTCTCTCTGTCTGTCTGTCTGTCTGTCTCTCTCTCTCTCTCTCTCTCTCTCTCTCTCTCTCTCTCTCTCTCTCTCTCTCTCTCTCTCTCTCTCTCTCTCTCTCTCTCTCTCTCTCTCTCTCTCAGGGTTCAGGTTTTCTAATCCAATAAGGCCAAAGCCTGAAGTTTATTTCTCTCTCTCTCTCTCTCTCTCTCTCTCTCTCTCTCTCTCTCTCTCTCTCTCTCTCTCTCTCTCTCTCTCTCTCTCTCTCTCTCTCTCTCTCTCTCTCTCTCTCCCTCTCTCTGTGTGACGAACATGTTCTGAAATTGCCTTTAATTATTTCACGTTTATCTTTTTGGGCGATATTCCCTTGTCCTCTCCACTTTGTTGATCAATCTGAGAGATCGATAGATCGAGAGAGAGAGAGAGAGAGAGAGAGAGAGAGAGAGAGAGAGAGAGAGAGAGAGAGAGAGAGAGAGAGAGAGAGAGAGAGAGAGAGAGAGAGAGACAGACAGACAGACAGACAGACAGACAGAGACAGAGACTGAGAGACAGACAGACAAGTCCAATATATTTGGCATATTTGTGGTCAATGTTTCAAAGAAATTCACTCGGTTATTTTTTTAAATTTCCAACCCAAACCACCTTTAGGGCCTATTCCTCCTGAACATTTATACTGTAGTCGGCATATTTTATTTACCCCCCCCCCCCTCTCTCTCTCTCACTCTCTCTCTGAATTTGTTTTTAGTCCCCGAGCCGAAGGTTCGGGGAACTATTGTTTCTGTCTGGTCCGTCAGGTGTCCGTCCGGCGTCCGTCCGGCGTGCCTCCGTCCGGCTATTCGTCCGTTTTTCTCAAAAACTATTCAGTCTATCATCATCAAATTTGGTATACTATATTTGCCAACATGCAAGCTATCCACTGATGTATTTAGTTTTACATTAAGGTCAAGGTCGCGCCAGTTACGGGGTTCAAACCCCAAAACACATAATCGCTAATATTTCGCGAAGTTTTGCATGTATTTCAATGCAGTTTTTTTCACAACATTTCTTGATGAATGGTCTATAACACAGTTGTCATGAATTTTTCTGTGCGCTCGTGTGCGCATGATCGCGCGCGCTCAAATCACGGGTCCGAACCCCAAGGCTATATATAAACAACTATTCAGTTACGTGCTGTTTTGATGCGTTTTTATGTAAGTACGTTTTCTTTTGATATCTGCCGCTTCGCCTGTTCCAGGACATGAATTTTTCTGTGCACTCTTGTGCGCATGATCGCGCGCGCTCAAATCACGGGTCCGAACACACATGCGCCATGAAACACGCGGCATTGGGTGGGAAGATTCACTTGAAAGACGCCGCCATCAGATCTACAGTCAAACCCAACGGGTGCGCAAACCGCAAACCGGGTTACAAAGCAATGCGCGTCGAGAGTCGCTAAACATGGGATAAGCCCGCTGTGCCCTAGGCCCTTTGTGTCACAGGCCCGATATGTCCCACTTCTTTCCGGCCGTCCATCCGTCCGTGCGTGCGTCCTGTTTTCAGTTCTCAATGGTCTCCCCGCTGTGTGTACAGCCGACACATTCCGATTTCGGAGTAGCTCGGCGATGCTGCGAGGGGACTTTGCAGCCGCTCGGCGTTGCACTTGTTCTATTTGTGATTATATATGCATGCTATTATTATGATTCTAGTTTATTCCTATTATTCTTCTTTTTCTCCCTGTCCCTTCACCCCTGTTCCCTTATGACATTGGCAAAAAGGCCTACTCATTAAAATAATTCGTTCGTCTCTCTCTCTCTCTCTCTCTCTCTCTCTCTCTCTCTCTCTCTCTCTCTCTCTCTCTCTCTCTCTCTCTCTCTCTTATCGTTCTCTAATTAAATGGGAGTGTGCCTATGTGTTTGTTTAGCACGTCGTTTTCTTTTCTTTCCTTTAAATATTTATTTTTAGATATACAGGGCCCTAAAACGACCTGTTCTGGGTTGAGTTTCTCTAGAGAACGGTCGCCGCGCGAATAACCATTACGCCGCCAAAAGGGGTCCAAGAAACACTTTAGAAACCGTTTGCTAAAAAAAAAATATTACAAGCTTTTGTCTGATTGGTAAAACAAAAAGAGTATTATTTTAGCCAAACTTTAATGGACCAATCAACAACAAGAAATGTATTAACCCCCTACAAGTCACGTGCTAGCTCCGGATAGTTCGCCGCATGCTCGCACTTTACGTTCAGTTTCTGAGCCTCTTTCTCTCCAGATCCCTAGGTATAAGCTTTCAACTGTTGGTCGTCGCTCTTTTGCTGTCTCAGGATCGACCTCCTGGAACAAACTTCCTCTTTCCCTCCTTCAGCGACCGACCCTCTCTGCTTTCAAGGGTAACCTCAAGACCCACCTGTTCCCCCGTCATTAAAGCTCCGCTCTCTTTCTCTTCTCTCTCTTGCCATTAGGTCTGTTTCTGCTGTATTCCATTTATGTCATCCGTGTGCGTTCGCTTTGCCTCGCGTTTTTGTTTGAATGCGTTGTGAATGCTAACGAGTGTGTGCTCTTTGATTTGATTTCTATCAAGATTCAACGCCATATAAATACTGCATGTTGTTGTTGTTGTTGTTGTTGTGTTTGGGAAGAACAAAACGTTACGCGAACTATCGGCAAACGAAGGGCGTTTCTTTGACCGTTTTGGCCCGACTTGAACGAAAGCTACGAAACGTTAGCCCTTGTGAAACGGGCCCCAGGATATCGTCCACGGCGCTTTTGTACTGTGCGAGGCGTATTCGCGTGGTGTGTGAGTGTGTGTGATAAGAGAGGTATTTGGGATTATTGGCCCCGCAGGCAACATTGTCAGTGCAGCCACCAGTCTTTACTAATAAGCACGAATCTGGAGCACACAAAACAGTTACCGATGATTGCAGAGATAAGAGAGAGACGAGAGAGAGAGAGAGAGAGAGAGAGAGAGAGAGAGAGAGAGAGAGAGAGAGAGAGAGAGAGAGAGAGAGAGAGAGAGAGAGAGAGAGAGAGAGAGAGAGAGAGAGAGAGAGAGAGAGAGAGAGAGAGAGAGGAGAGACAGAGAGAGAGAACAAAACTTTTTTTTATTGAGGGAAAAAGAGTAAGCACAATATGGGCTTTTTTACATCTTGCCCTCAAACAGACATGCAAGAAAATCAAATATTCAACACAAAAATAATGAAGCATGCCCAACATAATCATCGAGAGAGAGAGAGAGAGAGAGAGAGAGAGAGAGAGAGAGAGAGAGAGAGAGAGAGAGAGAAGAGAGATGAGAGAGAGGCGAGAGAGAGAGAGAGAGAGAGAGAGAGAGAGAGAGAGAGAGAGAGAGAGAGAGAGAGAGAGAGAGAGATGGGCGGAATGTTGGAATGTCATCCAGACGCAAAAAGTGGTAAACAAAAGCATACCATGCTGGCAAAACGTCCTCACTGTTCTCTTGATCAGTTTACCGATTGAGGAAAAACAAAGGGAACGAGTTATCTTTTCTGTTTCCCCGTAGGGATACCAGGGGGGGGGGGGGGGTTTTCACAAAAATAGTTCCCCCACCTTCTGGAAGTTCTGTGCTTGAAACTTCCCCTAATCCGCCACTCTCTGTGACTGTTTCCCTTTCCTTTCTATCATCTACTGTTTTTCTTCTAACTTAATTATTGGCCCATTCTCCTGCCTTTTTCCAAAACAAATCCTCCAAATAAGTTTTAGACTTTGAGCTCCTCCGAAATCGGAATGTGTCGGCTGCACGCAGCGGGGAGACCAGTGGACACTGAAAACCGGACACACACATACTTTGTCCATGATGGTTATATGGCCTGGGAACGCAGAAGAAGAAGAAGAAGAAGAAGAATCTTTTCTTATGACAGTAGCCTCGACATCACAAAAAAGAAAGAGAGTGAGAGGGGGCCTAAATAGTAGAGAAAATTAAAAGTGAACAAGTGCAACGCCGAGCGGCTGCAAAGTCCCCTCGCAGCATCGCCGAGCTACTCCGAAATCGGAATGTGTCTGTTGTACACATACATAAAAACGCATCAAAACAGCACGTAACTGAATAGTTTTTTATATATAGCCTTGGGTTTCGGACCCGTGATATGAGCGCGCGCGATCATGCGCACACGAGCGCACAGAAAAATTCATGACAACTGTGTTATAGACCATTCATCAAGAAATGTTGTGCAAAAAACTGCATTGAAATACATGCAAAACTTCGCGAGATATTAGCGATTATGTGTTTCGTGCTTTGAACCCCCGTAACTGGCGCGACCTTGACCTGAATGTAAAACTAAATACATCAGTGGATAGCTTGCATCTTGGCAAACTAGTATACCAAATGTGATGATGATAGACTGAATAGTTTTTGACAAAAACGGACGAATAGCCGGACGGACGGACGGACGGAGGCACGCCGGAGGCACGGACGGATCAGACAGAAACAATAGCTCCCCGAACCTTCGGCTCGGGGACTTAAAAAAAAAAATCTTCACCTAGATTGTCGAAAGAAAGGGGGGGGGGGGGGGGGGGGGGGGGGGGGGGGGGGGGGGGGGGTGGGGGGGGGGGGGTTGGGGGGGGGGGGGGGGGGGGGGGGGGGGGGGGGCGAACAAATCTTGGACACAAAAGAAGAAGGAGGGGTATGCTTGGCATGGCGAGTGAAATGAATAGATAGAGACGATTATGTTTTAAGTGGGTAGAGACGTTTGTGTATTAAGTGGGGGAGTAGGGAAGGGAAGGTGATGATGGTGTGGCATTGGTAACTGGTGAGCTTATATGAGTGAGGGAGAGAGAGAGAGAGAGAGAGAGAGAGAGAGAGAGGGAGAGAGAGAGAGAGAACACTGAACACTGAAAAACTTTATTTAACAGGGAAAAAGATTTCAGAGAGAGAGAGGGAGAAAGAGAGAGAGAGGGTAGAGAGACAGAGAGAGAGGGTGAGTGAGAGAGAGAGAGAGAGAGAGAGAGAGAGAGAGAGAGAGAGAGAGAGAGAGAGAGAGAGAGAGAGAGAGAGAGAGAGAGAGAGAGAGAGAGAGAGAGCGAGAGGCGAGAGAAGAGAGAGATACTTGAAACTTGAAACTTTATTTTCCACGGATTAAGATTTTAGGAAAAGCCTATTCTTCCAATCTGGAAGAGAGAGAGAGAGAGAGAGAGAGAGAGAGAGAGAGAGAGAGAGAGAGAGAGAGAGAGAGAGAGAGAGAGAGAGAGAGAGAGAGAGAGAGAGAGAGAGAGAGAGAGAGAGAGAGAGAGAGAGAGAGGAGAGAGAGAGAGAGAGAGAGAGAGAGAGAGAGAGAGAGAGAGAGAGAGAGAGAGAGAGACACACACACACACACACACAGAGTTCATTTAGTCTTGAACGTTTTCAACCTTTCAGACATCGGGGGGGACAAATACGTTATTCATCTCATCCCCCCCCCCCCCCCCCCCCCCCCCCCCCCCCCCCCCCCCCCCCCCCCCCTCCCCCCCCCCCCCCCCCCCCACCCCCTTGACTTTGAAACCCTAATGTGATAAATTAGCACAGCGACTTAATGTCCCTTTCGTGGTGCTGGGTCACATATTAACGGAACAATGCCCTGACGACCCTCTTCGCAGGGTTAAAAAAAAAGGACAATGAACAGCGATTTCGATTCTTGACTTACTAATAGACGATTTTCGGAGAGAAAAAACCACTAGTGGAGAGCACTTCGTGAAAATTAGAGGTGATTACCTCGACTTACTCGGTCAAAACCACGGCAACCATGGCGGCATGGCGTCGAAGATTGAAACCGCAGGATGCCAGTCAGCGACTTGCAAACTTTTTTTTTTTTTAAAGAAAAATAAGGGGTGGCCAGTTGCTACAAAGTGATAGAACTTGTAAAGTGTGACGTAAAAAATAAATTACACTAAATTTAGAATGACGCACTGCGTTCTACATGCTGTGTGTCTCCTCAAACACACGAGGCGACGGCTGGGGATCTACCTGAAGGTAGAGTAACGTCCCTGTTTGACCGATTGAATTTAGGCGAGATCACTCCCACACACCATAAAGGTATTCCCCTTGATTATTTCCGAATAATTCCTATTCTTCTTTACAGCTACCTGCTTCTATATAGATTGGTCTCGCCGTGCACTTATTAATCCCGTTTTGGTGTAGCTCGAAGTATATGCATTTATAACCAGTGATCGCGCTAGGAATTTTGAAGACCAGTCCAATCAACGACAATGTCCCTCAATAACCAGTGTCAAAACCAGTCCCAGGGAAACAAAACCCAGTGAAAGACACAACATCAAAGCCTCTGTTAGAACAATGTATCAGTCCTAGCAAAAAATGATCAGTCCCTGGGACTGACAGGTCAAATTGGTTTCAGTATTTTGGTTTTGCAATCAGTATTGTACTGATAATTACCAGTAAACGCGATCACTGTTTATAACATAACGAAACCTCGGCACTGTCACTTATGATTGAATCTGTTTTATTTACAGCACTTTTCCTTATCAGCCTTCATCTGTAACAGAGCCTCAGCTCCACCAACATAAACCACCACGGAATACTCTGTTTGTTGTTGTTGTTGTTGTTGTTGTTGTTGTTGTCGTGCCCTGGCTAAAATAATCCAGGGATCATCCCAACAGCCGAAGCGCTTGAACACTATGGTACAAATGCACCAGCTAGGGATGAGAACATTACGTGCGTGACCGTTTTTGATTACCCCGGCGGCCCGCCACGTGGGCAGCCACACTCTGACTTCGGAGAATACGGAATACTGTACGTTTTTCAATGACAACTTTGTGATTATCAGAATACAGCGTAGTCCTTCCATCCCGAATCGCTATCGCTGAGCACTAAAACAGTCGATGGCTTGGAGTCAAAACGGACTATCTTGTGAAAGCTAATAACTTGCTAAAAAAGAAAAAGACTGCAGAGATATAAAAAGCATAATCCCCATTTGATATTATTTGCAGTCTTTTTTAAATACAAGTTCTTAGTCTTTGCAATAACATCAATAAAAAGTCAATGGACTACCTAAAGGTAGTCCGTTTTGACTCTAAGCCATCGAATTTTTTTTTATAGTCAAAATCCAACCAATCTCTTCTCTTCACTGCATGCACAAAACCGTCGACAATCAACACAAAACCTCCCAGCATCCATTGAGATAATGGGAGAAAGGTGGCAGAGTGGTTAACAGGGTTCGTACAGCAATTTCACGATCAAATTCCCTGACATTTCCCTGACCCCAAACTCGTTTCCCAGTCGCCATGTACCACACAGACACAGTGTAAATGGCAAACAAACACAACTTACCGGTATACGTAACAAATCGCAAAGATCACAGACAAGCATTTTTTAATTTTTATTTTATTTTTATCTCTCTGATCTTTCAACCCATGATATTTTTAAGCGCTGATTATCTTTTTGATGTGTATATGATCAAATTCCCTGACTTTTCCCTGACTTTGAGCAGAAATTTTATTTTCCATGACTTTTAAGTGACTGGAAAATATTCGTCTAAATTGCCTGACTTTTCCAGTTTTCCCTGACGCGTATGAACCCTGGGTTAAGACGTTCGCCTGCCAAATGTAATGCGTGACTGCAACGTGATTGAAACCGGGTGTTCGAATCCCGGCCTCGCCCTTTCTTTCTAGTTCGACAGGAAAATCGAAAACTGAACGTCGAGTCCTTCGGATGGGGACTGAAAGCTAGTCTGACCCGTGCGCTTTACGCACGTAAAAATCCCACGGCAGTCGAACGTCGGTAAGTAAGAGCAGGGAGAAATCACGCTGCCTGGTATGGCCAAATTGATAGCTAGGTTTCCCAAGTCTGCCCACACACCCTCCTCACCCCCCAAATTATTATTTTTTTTAATGGGTAGGCGCTGCGCTTGCGGCGACGCTCTCTCCATGGAAAAGCAGACTTGAATGTTCCAAATACCAAATAATAGTTAAATCTATCAGTCACTGTGCAAGCCCAGTCTGCCACCCGTTCCCCTTAGCTCCCACAGAGTCCTTGTAATATGCATTTTTTTAAATAATAAGAGTAGGAAGGACAACAGATTTATTTGAAGGACAGAACAAAAGGGCTATGTGAACGAAAACAAAGAGGAGAAACGAAATGGATGAAGACGAGAGAGAGAGAGAGAGAGAGAGAGAGAGAGAGAGAGAGAGAGAGAGAGAGAGAGAGAGAGAGAGAGAGAGAGAGAGAGAGAGAGAGAGAGAGAGAGAGAGAGAGAGAGAGAGAGAGAGAGAGAGAGAGAGAGAGAGAGAGAGAGAGAGAGAGAGAGAGAGAGAGAGAGAGAGAGAGAGAGAGAGAGAGAGAGAGAGAGAGAGAGAGAGAGAGAATGAGAGAGAGAGAGAGAATGAGAGAGAGAGAGAAGAGAGAGAATGAGAGAGAGAGAGAGAGAGAATGAGAGAGAGAGAGAGAGAGAGAGAAGAGAGAGAGAGAGAGAGAGAGAGAGAGAGAGAATGAGAGAGATAGAGAGAGAGAGAAGAGAGAGAGAGAGAGAGAGAGGAGAGAGAGAGAGGAGAGAGAGAGAGAGAGAGAGAGAGAGAGAGAGAGAGAGAGAGAGAGAGAGAGAGAGAGAGAGAGAGATTGAGAGAGAGAGAGAGAGAGGAGAGAGAGAGAGAGAGAGAGAGAGAGAGAGAGAGAGAGAGAGAGAGAGAGAGAGAGAGAGAGAGAGAGAGAGAGAGAGAGAGAGAGAGGCAGGAGAATGGGAGAGTAACGAAAGGCACACAATTTTCAAAACATGGATAGAGGTATTCTTGACTATGTTTACGTTTAATGTATTGCGCTCCCCGGCAGTCCACTAGGTGCTGGGGGTGGACCACCTACTCATCAGGCCACACACCAAGAAGACGATAGCTTTCAAAAGCGAAAAAAACTGGAGACGATTCGGCTGACCCACATTGAACTCACATCGAGTACACCCCCCCCCCTCTCTCTCTCTCTCTCTCTCTCTCTCTCTCTCTCTCTCTCTCTCTCTCTCTCTCTCTCTCTCTCTCCCTCTCCTCTCTCCCCGCCCTCCTCCCTCCCTCTTTCTCTCTCTCTCCATGTGTCTCTTGTCTCTCTCTCTCTGTCTCTCTCTGTCTCTCTGTCTCTGTCTCTGTCTCTGTCTCTCTCTCTCTCTCTCTCTCTCTCTCTCTCTCTCTCTCTCTCTCTCTCTCCTACTCTCTCTCTCTCTCTCTCTCTCTCTCTCTCTCTCTCTCTCTCTCTCTCTCTCTTACCCTGCTACAATGTCTGTCCCCCAAAGACGTTACTTGATAATGCCCAAGACGAATGACATGCTTTTATCAATAAAGTTATATTTTTCTGTTTAAAATGGAAAAAACAAATGAATGTAATCAAGAAAGGAATGTTTTGAAAATCTTGAACATTTAGATACAAAGAAAGTTAACTTTTTTGAAAATCGTGAAAATTAAAAACGTTCATGTTCTTCTGACATTGTGTTGTTTTTTTTGGAAACAGCAAATAATGTTCCCAGAAGGCATCTGCCAAGTTTTAAACATTTCAAAGATTTTAAAGAAAGCGACATGTTGGTGAGCCACAAAAACAGATCACTAAGACGTACAGCGTGTCTCGCTGGATGGAGTCAACAGGTTTTAAATCAAAATTCTGTTATATTTCCACTTCTGAGGGACACGAACACCCAGCGACCTGATCGAAGGATTGTGTCTTCCATTATTTGTCTGTGATCCTGTCTCTCTCTCTCTATGTATATAATATGTATAAACCACAATTGTGTTCTAGGTACCACAAGTTACTGAACAGAGCGTGATAAACATTGTCAGGAGGGCTTTGGGTGTACTTTTGCTGTGTACTAAAAATGATTCTCGCAACACGGATGCCATGTAACCCGCTCCCCTGAGGAGACTTCTTTACTAACTACTTCCAATAAGGTCTGTGTACACGTCAACAATGTACACGTCAACAATGTTCACAAAATATCACCATTTCCCCCATGGCAACGCAGTGAGTTGTAAGTGGCCTAACACTGTGTTGCCATGGGACAATATAGATATTTTGTGAATATTGTTAACGCTCTCGGTGCACCTTAACACTATTCACAAAATATCTCTATTTCCCCATGGCTACCCAGTGAGTTGTAAGTCATGAGTGGCCTAACAATGTGTTGCCATGGGGAAATAGAGATATTGTGTGAATATTGTTAACGTGTACCGAGACCTTAACGTGTACACAGACCTATCCAGTACAACGTACCTTGCAATCAGAAAGATCGAAGGCTTACATGTTTTTCTGCCTAGCTAAGCTTCTGAAAGCGCGTTTATTATGATCTTACTAACTCATTGTACGAGTAACCGAAGGCCCTACCTGACCGACCCTCTGGTTGGTAATTGCTATCAATTCACCGCTGGGTTTTTTAGTCCCCGAGCCGAAGGTTCGGGGAGTTATTGTTTTTGTCTGGTCCGTCCGTCAGTCCGGTGTCCGTCCGACGTGCCTCCGTCCGTCCGGCTATTCGTCCGATTTTCTCAAAACTATTCAGTCTATCATCATCAAATTTGGTATACTAGTTTGCCAAGATGCAAGCTATCCACTGATGTATTTAGTTTTACATTAAGGTCAAGGTCGCGCCAGTTACGGGGTTCAAACCCCGAAACACATAATCGCTAATATCTCGCGAAGTTTTGCATGTATTTTAATGCAGTTTTTTTTCACAACATTTCTTGATGAATGGTCTATAACACAGTTGTCATGAATTTTTCTGTGCGCGCGTGTGCGCATGATCGCGCGCGCTCAAATCACGGGTCCGAACCCCAATGCTATATATAAAAAACTATTCAGCTACGTGCTGTTTTGATGCCTTTTTATGTAGTTACGTGCTGTTTTGATGCGTTTTTATGTATGTGTACAGCCGACACATTCCGATTTCGGAGTACCTCGGCGATGCTGCGAGGGGACTTTGCAGCCGCTCGTCGTTGCACTTGTTTAATTTTTAAATATAACTTTGCCATAGGGAAAGGGGTAACACGAAGTTAAAGTGGGGTGGTGCAATCCTAGTGGTGATGCAGGTGTGCGTGTGTGAGGGCCATGAGCGGGTGGAGATTGGAGAAGAGAAATCTCGGCTCATTGAACACCCACAAAGACGTTGGAAAGTTACGATCGACTCTCTACCCTATACTGGTAGACAGAGGATGACACAAACAGACCAGAACCACGATAGACCAAGAAACAGTTATATAGAACAACCTGGCAAAATGCCCGCTACAAGCCAAACGATGCTGTTGAAGCTTTCTCTCTTTTGTTGTAATAGTTGGGTGGTTTTGTGAAAAGGGCAGACGACTACTATCGATGAAGTGCGGGCGGCGTGCCGCTGTCCTCGAATCCCTCTGGCTGAGAGAGTGGCGATGTACCCTGGGCAAGGCTTCTTCTACGCTATTCACAAATGTTTGCCCAGCCCCGCCGGAATAGCAGCTGCCTCTTCTGCTACCTTGCAGGCATAGTCGGAAACGACGGACGAGAATACAGGTGGGGTGAGGCGAGATTGATGGGAAGTGGTGCTGCTTTTGATGGTCAACTTAGGACGATGATTTGACCGCCAGGGGGCAGTCAAACCAGTATGGGTCTTAGCGCGCGATATTCTTCCCAACTAAGAATATCGAGCGCTAAGCCCCTACTGGTTTGACTGTCCCCCTGGCGGTCAAATGCGCGTCCTAAGTTGCTCATTAAGAGGGGAACCCCACCGAAGATGCTTCCGCAAGTAACCGAGTTCTTATCGGAAGAAGTAGAACTCGGTAGATGGTGGTACCGTTCCCGTGTGTTCCTCTACCGTTCCTCTCGCGTTGATAGGGCAGACGTGGCCTATCAGCATCTTCGGGTGTTTCGTTTTCATTATAGGCCTGTTACGCTCTCCATTACAAATCAAAGACGTAATTCAGAAAGACAAAAAAAGAAGGGTAAAGGTCAAGATCTACCCCTCCCCCCTCCCTCACACACACACACACACACACACACACACACACACACACACACCTACATTTATCAGCTCTCTCCGCATTTTCACACTTGCCTTTCTTACCAAATATTAAGCTGTAGTTTATGAACCTTTTCAGCTAATTATTTTTGTTGAATAATTAATCGCAGTCATGATAAAGACCATTATCTAATAGGTCCCCCCCCCCAAAACCCCTATGTAGTGCAGTACCGCGGAGCATCATTTGTCACAGTCCTGGTTCATTGCGTTTTTTCCGTCTTGCCTTTATCTTCTACTATTATTGAATGCATGCGGTTAATTATGTAAATGGATGAAAATTAGAGTTTAATATAGCAAACGATAGAGGATGAAGTACTCAATCTACAGTAAGAAAGGCAAGACTGAAAAAGTAGAAACAACCGAGAAATGGAGGAGGGAGGGGGGGGGGGCGCATCTTTACGCGTCGGGGGTGCAGCAATTCTTCCCAATAAGCCAGGGTGTAGCTGTGTGGGTGTGCGGAACGTCGAAAGGAGCAGCAAAGGGAAGCCGTAGAATGACACGAAAACGAGAAAAACAAAGAACCTCGAACTGAAGCCATCATCATTAAAACGCGACGTTAGAATGTCAGACCTAGACAAATTCCCCGCCACCCATTCACGTATAGCCTGCTAATTGTGCTCGCTAATACAGACAGGTCTATCCAGCAACCCCTCCCTCTTGGAGGAGCCCTTAACTGTCTGCAGAAGACAGGAAATCTTAATTGGGAAGGTGGGTTTTTTTCTCTCTCCACCTTGGCAAGCTTTCTGGTATTCCGCCGAATCCCTCCTCCTCTTGTCAAACTTGGATACCACAAAACAAAACCCCCGACGTCTTCCCCCAATTATCGGCTGACGCAACGCCCCTTGCTGCCACGGTCTCCCTGGATGTAGGTAAACAGCAGGACCGTAGCATCTCTTCTCCAAAACAACCACACCAACACCTTGTTGCTGTATGGGTGTTTCTTTTTAGCATCACGCTCCTCCTTTATGGGAATCCGCTATTGTTTGTAGAGTTGAGAACCGGTTCAAATTTTCGAACCGGTTTTAAACCGGTTTTTCCTCTCCGAACCGGTCTTTTCGAATCGTTTTTTTAACCAGTACTCGCATCAGTAGTTTCACCTATGCAAACATATTTATTTGTCAGAATATTCAAACACATACACACACACTCAACTAAAAACTTAGCTCAACAACTAGAAACAGCTACTCTTGGTTTACAAACACCCAATCTGCACTGAGATTCAGTGTTGTTTTCAAAAAGAATGCGTTATTCTAAGAGAAACTTACTTTCAGTTTGCAGTTAAAAAACCGGTTCACAGCAACTCGAACCGGTTTTTCGAACCGCGGAATTTCAATACCGGTTTTTCGGTTCCAACCGGTTTCCCCCCCCCACCTCTAATTGTTTGAGTGTTGGTCCGTATGGATGGAATGGATTGATAGATTTCATCAAATGATAAAATCACTATCTATTCTAACTAAATACCTACCATCCCACCCGCCTCCCTCCTGATGCAGGGGAAATGTCAAAGCGAACTCCTAAGGCAAAGGGACCGCAGTAACCGGAAGTAAAGGTAGATCATACCTACTTCCGGAAAGGGAGAGTTATCGTCCTTTGCCCCAATTTGTTTTTATGTTGCTAGGGTATTGGTTTCCAAACTAAGAATAAAGGTAGTCTTCGCTATTGTTTTGAGTGTTAGTAAGTAAGTATTTAGTTAGAATAGATAATAATATTAATTAAAAAAATCTGTCAATCTCCCACACAGCTTCTCTGTCTGCCGAGGAAGTTAACTCATTCCGGACGAATTCAACGTATCAAATACAGATACAGATACTCGGAACAAGCGATTTCTGAGTCAAAAACTTGTCTAAATCCATGGGTTTTTTTGTGTGGTTTAAAAAACAAATTCCAAACCACGTTTTTCGAGTTGCTTCTCTTCATCACTCTTCCAGCTTTCGTTTCACTTATGTTTGACGCTTCTATTTCAATGTTTAATGTTGGGAGCCCCAGAAAACACTCAAATAAATATGTTTTCATTAATAGTGATAGTAGTAAGGAGTAAGGATTCTGAATATAATGCCAGTAACCCCGATTTCTCAGTGAAAAAGTTAACTTGGACGAACCAGTAATGCTTCAAAAAACCTGAATCATTGACAGGTATTAGGTATTAGGTACTTTATAGTCACAGAGGCGTCTCCGTGAAATTCGGGTTGCTCCCAATTGGCGAGAGCGTCGCAGCCAGAAGCGCGCCACAATTTATTTTTGCATGCGAGTTTTGCGTGACTGATGAGGAAGGAAAGGGGTGGGGGTTGGGTAGATACATTTTGACCAAATGACAACTTTTTCGTTGCTACTGGGATTAACGTGCGCTGAGTGCATGGGCACACGGGACCTCGGTTTATCGTCTCACCCGAAAGACTCCGCGTTCAGACCGTAAGGCCTGGTGCAAAGTGAGAGGAAGAATCCCTGTACCCAGGTTCGAACTCGGGTTTACTTGACACAAGGCGAACGCGTTACCTCTGTGCCACTCTACACCTTTTGGGAGTTTTGTTGGGAGTTTAGTCAAATGTACATGCTAATCCCCGTTTTGACTGTCTAAGACGCACTTATGACTACAAGGCCTGGTGTACGTGATGAACTGAAATAACCTCTGTCCCCATGTCCCGAAGAATGCCTGTTAGTTGACAATCAAAAACTATTCACTGCTTTTCCAACGCCACAGCTTTTTTCTTTTTCGGCTTCTTTGTTCATTCTTTCTTACATTAATACCCCCTCCCTCTCTCTCTCTCTCTCTCTCTCTTCTCTCTCTCTCTATCTCTCTCTCTCTCTCTCCACTCTCTCTCTCTCTCATCTCTCTCTCTCTCTCTCTCTCTCTCTCTCTCTCATCTCTCTCTCTCTCTCTCTCTCTCTCTCTCTCTCTCTCTCCCTCTCTCTCTCTATCATTCTCTCTCTCTCTCTCTCTCTCATTCTCTCTCTCTCTCAGTCTCTCCCCCCCTCTCTCTCTCTCAATTCTCTCTCCCCCCCTCTCTCTCTCTCTCATTCTCTCCCTCTCTCATTCTCCTCTCTCTCATTCTCTCTCCTCTCTCATTCGCTCTCTCTCTCTCTCTCTCTCTCTCTCTCTCTCTCTCTCTCTCTCTCTCTCTCTCTCTCTCTCTCTCTCTCTCTCTCTAGGTCGTCACTGTCTCTCTAACATCAGCATGTTTGTTAAATCTGGTTAGTATTAACGAAGCGTTACGAGAAAGATTGTACGCTGGATAATTTTATTTTTTAATTTTATTTTATTTCTAAATAGTTGTCTTTATTGCATTATTGTTTCTTTCATTAAGAGTAGACTGATTGTCTTTATTTGCCTACTAAAATGATCTATGTCATTTGAAAGTATCCCCTTGTCATAAAGGCTTATGTATGCTAACGGCAATAAAAAACCTATTAGAATTTGAATTTCTCTCTCTCTCTCTCTCTCTCTCTCTCTCTCTCTCTCTCTCTCTCTCTCTCTCTCTCTCCCCCGCACAAAGATCAATGACAATGAACAAAAATGGCAATTAAACATCAAAGAGTCATCCAACAAACATGTCAACTCAAAGGTATACAAACACATTTTCCATAACCTCTATCTGTCTTTTATTTTATTTTAACTTTTATGCGTCTCTCGTTGCCTTCAAAGAAAGCAATTGAAAAAGTACAAAGCTCTCCAAAATAGAATAAGGTGTAGACAAAAACATCCATACATTTTTTTTTTTTAAACCGATCACTCGTTATGCCGAATTCGCTCATGCATACCCGCTGACGCCCTTCCATTACCCACCACAGACCACACAGACACGCACGCCTGAAAGGGACACCCTGACGGATGAGCTTTTGCAAGAAACACGTCGAGATCACCAGAAAGACAGCTTTTTCAAGGATCGGAACACTGACTCACTTTGCTCTGCTGTTTCCTAGAAATCAAACCTTCAAAACGGCGATTCCGCCTTGGCGGAGGAGTTGCCGGAGAGAAAAGCCATTTTGGACGGGGTGGGTGGGAGGCCAATCGGAGTGGTTGAAGCTTTTTCTTCTTAGTAGTGCAGTAAACAAAAATCGAGCTATTTCCTTTGTTGTGAGCGAAACTGTAAATAAAAAGGCTTATATTGTGGAACATTTTGTGATTTGGCCTAAGCGACTCAGGCGGCCATTAGAAGAGACAAGGCACATGCCTTCTCTTTCACTGAAAGAATCAGACTTCCGGCACCTCCGCCAAGGAGGAATCGCCGATTTGACGGTTTGATTTCTAGGAAACCAGAGCAAAGACTTTAGAGTGTTCCGATCTCTGTCAAGGGTGTTTTCCTGGTGATCTCGACGTGTTTCTTGCAAAAACGCATCCGTCAGGGTGCCCCTTTAACGTTCATCGGGTACCGTAATGGTTAACACGGGTAGTAAGAGGTACACTAGAATGACCTGTCAATC
>CM065681.1:72621295-72623795 GCA_017654935.2 Phymorhynchus buccinoides
CTCTCTCTCTCTCTCTCTCTCTCTCTCTCTCTCTCTCTCTCTCTCTCTCTCTCTCTCTCTCTCTCTCCCTCTCGATCTTATCTCTCTCTCTCTCTCTCTCTCTCCCCCCCTCTCTCTTCTCTCTCTCATCTCTCTCTCTCTCTCTCTCTCTCTCTCTCTCTCCCCCCCCTTTTCAACCCTCCCTCCCTTCCTCCTTCATATATAAGATCAAATGAACACAAAAGAATCGCGGCTAGCGGCGACTTTAAAGAAAGAGACAGCAAAGGGGAAAAAAAGAGAAGATAAATCGCAGAGATTATTAATAACCAGTTATAAAGTTCCTCGTTGGAGGTTGGTTGGGCACTAACAGCTCTACTGGGTTTGGAAGTCAATGGGTATAATAGCAGACGGGTTTATCCAAAAGTCATATCGATACGACAGTTCCCCCCCTCGACTCTTTGTTGTACTAAAGCACCTGGGCCGCCAAAGAAAGCAGACCACACACGCATTTCCGATATCAGCGAATTAGAACCAGAAAGGCAAAGCCTTCAAGGCTCACTCGCTTTGCATTACGAAAGAAGGATGACATCAAACAAACGAAAAGGAAAGTGTGCCCATGCTGGGACATGCATTTCCGATATCAGCGAAGAACAAGAAAGACAAAGCCTTCAAGGCTCACTCGCTTTGCATTACGAAACAAGAATGACAACAAACAAACGAAAAATAAAGTGCGCCCATGCTGGAACATGCATTTCCGATATCAGCGAAGAACAAGAAAGGCAAAGCCTTCAAGGCTCACTCGCTTTGCATTACGAAAGAAGGATGACATCAAGCAAACGAAAAGGAAAGTGTGCCCATGCTGGAACATGCATTTCCGATATCAGCGAAGAACAAGAAAGGCAAAGCCTTTAAGGCTCACTCGCTTTGCATTACGAAAGAAGGATGACATCAAGCAAACGAAAAGGAAAGTGTGCCCATGCTGGGACATGCATTTCCGATATCAGCGAATTAGAACCAGAAAGGCAAAGCCTTCGAGGCTCACTCGCTTTGCATTACGAAAGAAAGATGACATCAAACAAACGAAAAAGAAAGTGTGCCCATGCTGGGACATGCATTTCCGATATCAGCGAAGAACAAGAAAGGCAAAGCCTTCAAGGCTCACTCGCGTTGCATTACGAATGAAGAATGACATCACACAAAGGGAGAAAAAAAATGGTGTCCTGCTGTGAAGCGAACCTTTGACCTTCGCGTTAGAGGTTAATAACTTTAAACCACTAAGCTTTTGAGGCTCTAAGTGTCACTGGCCACTTTGACATTATATGCTAATGCAACGTCTTGTTCCTTCTTCGTTGGTTCACATGCACTTGGTTTAAGTGCACGTGTTGCTAAAAACACACTGACGCACCACGATTAAGTCCCTTGTTTTTTTTTCTAGGTAGCTGTGACCCACATACAAAATCTCCCCAACTTCATAATTATTGAGGCTGCTCTTTAGAATGATGTTTCGTTTTCAATTTGGGGACATTTGTATTGCTAGTCAAACCTGGTCAAAATAAGGTTTCGTAAGGTTTTGACACGTGACCTGGTGGGTCTTTAACGTTTACAGTGACCACAGACTACATAGAGTCTGTGAATGAATTTTTTTTATAGACTCAGTTCGTTAACACGAGTGAGCCAAAAAATAGGACAACGCCGACGTTCCATACTAGTGAAGGACAAGTGGAGAAAATAAACTCAGTACGCTTCTGCAGTATAATATAGAAACAAAATGCACTTAAAGATTTTGCACTCACACATTCATCTTTTTATTTTTTGTTTTATTAAGCTGCGCGCACGTGCCTGCATAAGCGCAAGTACGCTCGCGCGCGTGTATGTGTGTGTGTGTGTGTGTGTGTGTGTGAGGAGAGAGAGAGAGAGAGAGAGAGAGAGAGAGAGAGAGAGAGAGAGAGAGAGAGAGAGAGAGAGAGAGAGAGAGAGAGAGCGAGAGAGCGAGAGAGCGATAAAGAGAGAGAGAGAGAGAGAGAGAGATGGACTGAGACTTTATTTAACAAGGATGAAGATTTTAGGTAAGGCCTATTCTTACAATCTATCCTTGGAGATAGGAACAGAAAGATGGAAAGAGAGCGATGAAATGATGAGGAGAGATGAGATGAGAGAGAGATGGAAAAGAGCGAAGGAGAGCGAGGAAGGGCGGATGTGAACGAGAGAGGGAGAGGAGAGAACACTGAAAAAACTTTATTTAAGGAGAGAGATATTTAAGAATGCATATTTGTTACAATCTATCCTGCGTGATTAGAGAGAGAGAGAGAGAGGAGAGAGACAGACGAGAGAGGCAGAGAGAGAGAACGAGAGAGAGAGAGAGAGACATTGAGAGAGAGAGAAGAAAGAGAGAGATTTTTCGTGAGAGAGCGAAACAAGGATGAAATTTTAGGCAATGCCTATTATTAGAAGGCGACCTTGAGGAGTGACATAGAGAGAGAGAGAGAGAGAGAGACGAGAGGAGAGAGAGAGAGAGAGAAAT
>CM065681.1:72633795-72641295 GCA_017654935.2 Phymorhynchus buccinoides
GACAGACAATAGTACAAGAGAATCATGAAATCAGGACGCCACACAGACAGACAATAGTACAAGAGAATCATGAAATCAGGACGCCACACAGACAGACAATAGTACAAGAGAATCATGAAATCAGGACGCCACACAGACAGACAATAGTACAAGAGAATCATGAAATCAGGACGCCACACAGACAGACAATAGTACAAGAGAATCATGAAATCAGGACGCCACACAGACAGACAATAGTACAAGAGAATCATGAAATCAGGACGCCACACAGACAGACAATAGTACAAGAGAATCATGAAATCAGGACGCCACACAGACAGACAATAGTACAAGAGAATCATGAAATCAGGACGCCACACAGACAGACAATAGTACAAGAGAATCATGAAATCAGGACGCCACACAGACAGACAATAGTACAAGAGAATCATGAAATCAGGACGCCACACAGACAGACAATAGTACAAGAGAATCATGAAATCAGGACGCCACACAGACAGACAATAGTACAAGAGAATCATGAAATCAGGACGCCACACAGACAGACTTGTAGACTGCTATGCGTAATAAACAGGGCAATGGAGGGGAGAGGGGCTAGGGGGTGGGTGGTGGGGGATGGAGAGAGAAGATTGTCAACCGAAATCACTGTATTTCTTCCCGAAGCCGGCAGGTTGAAGAGAAGACTCAGGGGGTTGAAAGCAAAACACTTGCACGCGCACAAAAAAAACCCAACCCCAACCAACGCAGACAGTCATAATTGCCTTAATGATCTCCTTAAAAAACAACTCTCCGGTCTTCGAGAAACATAAAACAGGTCTTTTTGGTTTTTTTAATCTTTTTCTCCCTCCCCACACGCAAGAACTTTAAACGGGGGGGAACAACATCTCATTAGGAGCCACATGGCAAGAAGACGTTATTTTCACCATCCATCGTTCAGGGTTTTGAGGACTGGTTGGCAAATGGGGAATAGAGTAGTACACTTAAGTTAAAGACTGTTTAGTCCTTCGTGCGTCACTAAACGCTGGAACTTTAAACCATTTCACCGTCAATGTCGCATTTTAGCACCACAATGGTTTAACACCCGTGTCACTAAAAAGGCATCACATCATGGCCTGGTTATCCGAAGACCCTATTTTCTTCACTTTTGGGAGGTAAGGATAGGCCTAATGTTATATATGTCACAGAGGAATTCGCAATATTGCGGAAAGTTTATTTTCTCTACCCAGTTAAGTTTGATGCTGTTTGCTTTGGGCTGAAAAATGGCTGGCAGTGAAAGGGGAGTTGTCTGGGTTATTCCACTGGGAAAGCCCCGAGCATAGTTATTCGTCAATCGCAGATGCCGAACAATAAATAATGTAGTAGTTCTAGTGTTGGTGTTCGTCTGAATACTGTCTTTTGTTTACTAGTAGATTCTTATAAGTAGCTTACAGCCATCCACTCTCAGTACCTTCAGCATTCAGGACCTGATGTTGTTTACCTAAATATTATGCCTCTTGTTTTGGTAACTCTCTCTCTCTCTCTCTCTCGCTCTCTCTCTCTCTCGCTCTCTCGCTCTCTCTCTCTCTCTCTCTCTCTCTCTCTCTCTCTCTCTCTCTAGTTCTGGGCTTTTTCTTTACGAGTTTTTAGGTCTTTAAGGTGCTTCGGATATAAATACTAATAACCAGATGATTTCATAACAATGCTGATGTTAGAGAGACAGCGTAGACCTACAGAAAGAAAGAGAGAGAGAGAGAGAGAGAGAGAGAGAGAGAGAGAGAGAGAGAGAGAGAGAGAGAGAGAGAGAGACAGAGACAGACAGACACAGAGACAGACAGAGAAAGACAGAGTACATTAGTGACAAATTACAACCCAGGACAGGACAAACAGACAGTGAAAAGAACACTCAAGTTGGTGGCGCAAAGGATCGGCTGCTACAATAAAATGCCAGCACAGAACACACACACACACACACACCCATCACCCACCACCACTCACCCACCCCCATCTTCTTTCGTGCGGGATGTGATGACACTTGTGCCTCATTAGCTGACCCAAGGCACCTTACAGTGATGGGGCGAGACAGTCCGATGCTGACCAACAAAGGGTCTCAATGAGGCGAGGGGCATCGGCAGGCCGCCCGCCAGAGAGAGAGAGAGAGAGAGAGAGAGAGAGAGAGAGAGAGAGAGAGAGAGAGAGAGAGACGCGCCGGCTGTATTTACGGGGGGCAAGGAATAAACAACTCCGCCTGCTTTCCTCGGCTGACGCCCCCGGGGGGGACGAAGACACCTCACAAGGCAGAGTGACACCTCCTGTAACACCTGACTGCCTTGACTGGACTACTTGCGACCCCTGAGAACACCAGTGGATTGGCAGCAATAAGCTGGCTATTACCAGCAGACGGCAGATTGCAACCACGCTGTATGGATAAAGCAAAGAAAGGTAGCTCCGTCTTGTGGTGACTAACTCCCTTCACCAAAGGTATTTACGGCACCAATTCGCGCCTAGCAAAGCATAAACAACAGCCACATTGAGACAGACCAAGGTTCACCCTCATGGAGAGTTCATGGATCCTTTATGGATAGTTTTTTAAATTTTATTTTATCCCGATTGTTTATAGGTCACCGAAGCTATACTAATGTCGCAGAATGTATCATATTTTTATTAAAAAAAACGAGTATCACATGCATATCTGCGGCCCAGTTAGCGTCCTTGGCTATTCACTGTGTCTGTACATGTGATGCAAGTGAAACTGGTCCATGGCCAATATTCAAATGATGCGGCTGTGCCGGCCCAATGGAAGCTGTCTTTACCAGTGGCAGTTCTACCCTACACGCTGTAAAGAATTGTTGGTGGTTGTCACTCCACGGGTGGAGTGAATGTGTGGGTGGCTCCGTGAATGGCGCAAAGTCCCCTGAAGTCGGAGTATGGCCGCCCAATGTGGCGGGGCCCTTTAAAAGCAGCCATACACGTCATCTTCCCACCCAAGGCCGTGCGACATGTTTATATGGCACTGGGTGTGCCCCCAGAGCGTTTAAGCTGGGGAACGAAAACAACAACAACAACATGTTTTGAAGTGTGTGTGGTAAAAAGGTCTATCACTGTGTTGCCATGGGGAAAACAGATATTTTGTTGAATGATGCCAACGCGAACAGAGACGTTAAATTAAGGGCCAGCCACACGATTGTTAAAATCGCACGACCGTACAATAACGATTCGATCATGTGGTCTCCAAGAACAAAAATGTGATTCGATCGCGCTTCCCGAGATCGATCGTGTGATCGAATCGTATCGCACAGTCGTGCGGTTTTAGTTGACATGTGGCTGGCCCTTTTTTTTAAAAACACGTCACGTGTCACATTCCCTCTTATGCTAGGAAGATTTCTTAAGATTTCTTGCCAGCTATAAGAGGGAAAACACGTGACAATCGTGATTATGACACGTGACGTCGCATCGACTTATATATCATTTAATGCTTTACGTCCTCCCGATCTTAGGAGATCATATGGGACATTACTAATTTGTAAAGTTAGAGTAACACATCGACTTAGTAGTGGGCTCGCACACTTATCTCGCTCTGAGGACTATAATATTATGGTCCAGCTACGATGCGTCATCGGCGACGGGCCACACTGGCCGCGTCCAGTGCCTCACGCCTGCCTGACCACGAGCAATCGCCAAACCATCCATCCATCCAGGCCAAGGGTCGAGGAGCCGCCCGAGGGCCCAATTAACGCACGCCCCCGTGCACCCGAGCTCTAATGAAGCTTTCGCCCATTAAAGGCCCCGTTACCAAACTTTCAACTTTACGAGGCGTTTAAATGGCAATAGACAACGCGTGTAGGTAATAAGGAAGGAGAGGACACCTAGGTGGAAACCATCACTGGGAGGGAGGGATGGGAGGGAGGGACGGCTCAGCCAGGGCAGAAAGCGAACGACCGCCCTGTGGGTAGGGTAAACTAGCATCTATTCATTTCGTTGTGTGTGTGTGTGTGTGTGTGTGTGTGTGTGTGTGTGTGTGTGTGTGTGTGTGTGTAGTGTGTGTGTGTGTGTGTGTGTAGTGTGTGTGTGTGTGTAGTGTGTGTGTGTGTGTGTGTGTGTGTGTGTATGTGTGTGTGTGTGTGTGTGTGTGTGTGTGTGGTGTGTGTGTAGTTGTGTGTGTGTGTGTAGTGTGTGTGTGTGTGTGTGTGTGTGTGTGTGTGTAGTGTGTGTATGTGTGTGTGTGTGTGTGTGTGTGTGTGTGTGTGTGTAGTGTGTGTGTGTGTGTGTGTGTGTGTGTGTGTGTGTGTGTGTGTGTGTGTGTGTGTGTGTGTGTGTGTAGTGTGTGTGTGTGTGTGTGTGTGTGTAGTGTGTGTTTGTGTGTGTGTGTGTGTGTGTGTAGTGTGTGTGTAGTGTGTGTGTGTGTGTGTGTGTGTGTGTGTGTGTGTGTGTGTGTGTGTGTGTGTGTGTGTGTAGTGTGTGTGTGTGTGTGTAGTGTGTGTGTGTGTGTGTGTGTGTGTGTGTGTGTGTGTGTGTGTGTGTAGTGTGTGTGTGTGTGTGTGTGTGTGTGTGTGTGTGTGTGTGTGTGTCTGTGTCTGTGTGTGTGTGTGTGTGTGTGTGTGTGTGTGTGTGAGTGTGTGCGGAGAGAGAGAGAGGGGGAAAGAGAGAGAGAGAGAGAGGGAGGAGAGAGAGAGAAAGAGAGAAAAAGAAAGGAGAGAGAGATAATGATAATGATAATGAACCTTTATTCTACAACGAGAGAGAGAGAGAGAGAGAGAGAGAGAGAGAGAGAGAGAGAGAGAGAGAGAGAGAGAGAGAGAGACAGACAGACAGACATGCTGATAGACAGACAGACAGACAAGCAGAGACAGAGATGATAAGGGGAAGGTGGTTGTGGAAATCTCTCTCTCTCTCTCTCTCTCTCTCTCTCTCTCTCTCTCTCTCTCTCTCTCTCTGTTAATACATGTGAGTGCGCGCGCGCGTGTGTGTGGTGTGCGAACTGAAGGGGGTGGGGGCGAGACACTAACTCAATTGGAACTCCAGGGTAGCTTGGAGAGAAGTGTAGAGACGGGGGTGGTGGGGTAGGGTGACACCACGTCTATTTGTACAAGAAGAAGCTTCAGTGTTTTGGAGATTTCCTGTCCCCCGGTAGGATCCAGGCCCTTCTACGCAGCACCTACCATCACGGGAGAAGTGAACAATGCTTCCTGATGCATACATGTCCCCACAGGCGCTATGTAGATGCCAACATTCATACCTTTGCCTTCGTGTGGTTTTTTTTAATTCTTTACTAGGCATTACGTAATCATGCATGGCAAAGAAACAACTCTGTCCGTTGCTAGACAATCCCTAATAGATTTCCCAACCCCCAAAATACAGGGTTTTGTCGTTATCTGTCGCTCAGACAAAAATACAAACTTATTACAAGAACAATTTATTAAACTAAAACGATAGCAGGGTCTGGATGGGGCGAGTGTACATTGGTGACACGCAGGTTAGCGAGTAACGAAAGAGACACGTGAGTAAGGGGAGAGCATGCGGCTCTACTTAACAGGTTTAATAACTCTCCAACTTCCGGTTAAGTGCCCACAATCAACAATTTGATTTAAACTCTAAACACCATAATATGTTACACAGAGAACCGATTTCCGTATCTTTTAGTTCAGTAAAAAGTGTGTCTGAAAATAGCCTAAGATTTCCCTTACAATAGCCCATAGAAAATATGTTTTCTTACAGACTGCTTAAAATCGAACGGCGCAAAAACAAAAAAGAAAGGCTGAACAAGAATCATAGAAATTAACTTAACACAAAGTATTGTAGTGATCCAGAATAAAGCAAATGCTTGCGCGGCGCAAAATAAGAAGAAAGGTTGAATAAGAATCATAGAAATTAACTTAGCACACAAATATTGTAGAGATCCAGAATAAAGCGAATGTTTGCGGAAAACACACAACAGTTAATATTCAGCAAAAACAAAATCATCAAATGAAACACATGGGGAAGGGGTTGGACGCAGTTTTTTAATCAACAAAAAAGTTCGTAAATTCATTACTTTGGGAACAGTCATTTGAACAATAGTCATGTTAATATCAACAAGTTTTATTCAGCTAAAAAAAAAAAGTGCAGCAAATACAGTACTTGGAAGGAAAACGAAATGTTGTTGAATCTTTCACAGCATTATGCTTATCATTGCTTTCTTGGTCATCCATCCAGACACATGAAAATGACTCGATATTTGAAAACCCTTGAAAATATGACTGTTATGACACAACTTACCGGTAATTCGATGACCGGTTATTTTCTCCCCAGGGACTCGGATTGCCAGTACTGCTAACAGACGATCTGAGCCTCATCGACGACAGTCGCCTGCTTGCATCTGTAATCCTGGAACACAGGATAGCCATAACATATATTAATTTTTAGTCAAAACGCGATCTCGTGGAATTTCAAATAATATGATTTAAAAAAAAAATATAAAGTGGAAGATAATTATATCAAGGAAAACCTTTCACGAGACAATCGTGTGAGCTTCGATGTTCAAAAATTCTTTGTTGTCCAAAGAATTGAGAGAGAGAGAGAGAGAGATAGAGAGAGAGAGAGAGAGAGAGAGAGAGAGAGAGAGAGAGAGAGAGAGAGAGAGAGAGAGAGAGAGAGAGAGAGAGAGAGAGAGAGAGAGAGAGAGAGAGAGAGAGAGAGAGAGAGAGAGAGTTGTCCCAGTTCCTCCCCTTACCACTAGGGTCAGCAGACGGAAACCACCACTGCTTCCGTTCCATCTCCCCCCACCCCACCCCCACGGTGGAATAGTGCATTTAAAGGGAAAACAACCGATCCCAGGGATCGGGTCTTGCTCGTCAGAAAAGCTCTGTCTCGCTCGCGGTGGCTCGCACACCAGGGAACAAAGAAGGGCGAACCGTCTCTCTCGCCAGCTGTGATTCAAATGTGGCGCGCGCTCAACGCCTCCCCTCTTTCATAGTCCTGTCGCGGGTTTAATCTGTATACTTGTCCTATTCGATAATGGCCTTTATCATGACTGCGATTGGTTTAAATAATTTTTTATTCAAATCAATCAACAGTATCATGACTGCGATTAATTAGTCAACAAAGATAAGTAGCTCAAAAAGTTGATAAGATACCGCTTAATGTTTGCAAACACACTGTGTCTTTGATGTTTGGTAAGAAAGGCAGGTGTGAAAATGTGGGGAGAGTTGAGAAATGTAAGATGGGGGGGGGGGGGGGGGGGGAGGGGGGGCACATCTTTACCTTTACTTTTTTTTATTTTTGAAAGTAAGCCTACTTAGTTATAGACGTTTTGGTTTAGAGGGTGGGCGGGGGGTGTTTGGGGTATAAAGAAGTATGGAAGGGACACGTCACATTGATCAGAAAGTTGATTCAACTGCCGCTTTTCATGTTGTGCTTTAGCGATACCATCTTAAAGCAAACGACCCACAAACAACCTCTATATTGTTCCTGCTACTATATAACTTGCGCAAGAAAGCTTTTGGATATTGGCCAGGAGGAGAACAGAGAGAGAGAGGGTGGGGTGAG
>CM065681.1:72651295-72653795 GCA_017654935.2 Phymorhynchus buccinoides
CACACACATGCATATATTGAAAGAAACACTAAGCGTCTAAATGATCACACACACACACACACACACACACACACACACACACACACACACACACACACACACACACACACACACACACACACACACACACACACACACACACACACACACACACACACACACACACATTACACTACACTACACTACACTACACTACACTACACTACACTTCACACGCCATCGAAGCAGAAAGTGATTTTTCATTATACGCAACTGAGCGACAGATGTGAGAACGCAGTTGAAAAGGTAGTATCATGTGAATGTATGCATCTTTAACCCTTTCGCCGCCAGCCATTTTTCAGCCAAAAAATACCATTAAGCTGAACTGGGTAGAGAAAATAAAATACCGGCAATATAGCAAATTCCTCTGTGACATATATAACATTAGGCCTGTCCTTACCTCCCAAAATTAAGAAAATAGGGTCTTCGGATAACAGGTCTTGATTTGATGCCTTTTAGTGACATGGGTGTTAAACCATTTTGGTGCTTAAATACGACATTGGCGGTGAAATGGCTAAGTAGGTGATATATCTTTATAATAACGCATGCATAAATATGATATTTAATGTGTGGCGCGCACGCGCGTATATGAGATGAATGTGTTGGGGGATACTCCTTGTGAAATCTTGACAGATTATAAGATAATCCGTTCTTGATAATGACTGTTGACAGTCAAACAGATAAACGAACAGATAGACAAACAGATAAACGAACAGATAGACAAACAGATAAACCAATTAAAAAAAACCCACACACAACCAAAACATGACCTGTTCCATGGATTTTAAAGACCCAGTGACGCACCACGATTAGGTCCCTTGGTCTTTTTCTGGGTTGCTGTGACCCACAAACAAATTTCCTCATATTCAAATTGAGGCTGCTCTTTAAACTGATGTGTCGGTTTCAATTTGGGGCCATTTATATGGTCAAAACAAGATTTGTTTCCAGTTATAAGAGGGAAAACCCGTGAATCCCGTGATGTTGACACGTGACGTGCTGGGTCTCTAATTTAAAAATCGACGGAGCTTCGTTGGCTAATTTCACCAAAGATTCTAAAAGGGTAAGATGGACTACTTAAGAGTTACAGCGAACCGGGCTGATAGAGTTATCGTTAGTGGGGCAGTTATACACCGTTCACAGCGGCGGCTATCCAAAAACTCAGACTGGAATTTGAACGGAGAATTCAACTGGCCTATCGACGTGTAAATGTGTCACGCTTAAAAGGGACATAACCAGTGTTTCTGTCCTCACTACTCATATAGGGAAAAGAGACCGGATGCTTGTCTTCCCCTATACAGTCTTTGATTTCACCTAGGTTGTTTTTTCTCTCTCTCTTCTGCTTACATTTCTTTTTCTATACGGAATCCATGGAGATTTGATTCGCTCCAAAAACCGTCTTAACCTCATTTCGTTGTTGACATTTTCCCCTTATATGATATATATAATGCCTACTTAATCCGACAACGTATGCTATGCAGCAGTCGCATGATCAGGCATGATCAGGGGGGGGGGGGTGGGGGGGGGGGGGGGGGGGGGGGGGGGGGGGTGGGGGGGGGGGGGGGGGGGGGGGGGAGGGGGGGGGGTCTATTGTATTAAAGTGAGGAGAAATCAAGCTGCCTGCATTCCGTGCGTTGCTGCTTGAACACAATAGGGGGAATCTTGGACTCACTGCGTCAATTCTGAAGGATATTAAGTTAACACCTGGCTACTTGTCCGGGCATTGCAGGAGGCTTAGATTTGCTACCACACGCGTAAAAGCGTACGAGGATACGATCCCACGGGGCCACGTGAGTCAACTATTCACGGGAAGTAATTCCGTCTCTAAAAAAACCCACCTCTACTCTTTGCGCTCACTATTCTCAAAGTAGACCCGATACACGAATTTCACGTGAATTTCACATCGTCACAATCGCATCGCATTCAGTTTCGTATGTAGTGTAGCAGGCCTATTGGTGCATTGCTGCAGTCACTCGTCCAGTTGTTTAGGGGGAAACATATTATAATGGGATTTGGCATTGTCCCTTTTTCTAAAAACTTCTTTTTCTAGGGGAAGACGGGGTAAAAAGCGCATGGGCGGGTAAGAAGCCCACCCCAATTATCTCATGAACTAAAGAAAATTTCAGTCAAATTTGCCCATGAGACGAATGCTAGACATTAACGCTCGTCTCATGGGCAAAATGAGACTGAAATTTGCTTCATTTCATGAGATAATTGGGGTGGGCTTCTTACCCGCCCATGCGCTTTTTACCCCGTCTTCCCCTATATGCATTCGTCTTAGACGCAAATACGCACACACACACACACACGCGCGCGCGCGCGCGCGCGCACGCACACGCACGCACGCACACGCGCACACGCACACAACACACACACACACACACACACACACACACACACTCTCTCTCTCTCTCTCTCTCTCTCTCCCTCTCTCTCTCTCTCTCTCTCTCTCTCTCTCTCTCAC
>CM065681.1:72681295-72683795 GCA_017654935.2 Phymorhynchus buccinoides
ACCGGTCCGTTCTCCTGCCCTTTTTTTTTCTATAAATCATTACAAAGATTTCTTCAGCCGAAGTCGGACATGCTAGGGGCCTAACTATTCCTTAGTTAGGCGCATAACGGCAGCATGACGCATCTACGCTCATGTGACAGGAAACTGTCTGAGCGAACGAAGAAGAAGAAGAAGAAGAAGAAGAAGAGCTTAGTTTGGCACGAAGCTTAGCGCAGGCCATGAGCAGATCTGTAGCTTTGACGTGCATCTCAACGCGTTTTGTTTTTTCTCTCCGGCATCCCAATTTATGTTAACTAGCGCAACGCCGAGTACCAGTAACGCCTAGTAACGGTAACGCCTAGTAACGGTAACGCCAAGTACTGGTAACGCTGAGTACAGCAAATTTGAAGCGATTCGGTTAAGAAACGGCGGAGTCGTATAGCGCGCGTGTTGCTGAACCGATTCGCTTCCGGTTTGGTACACGGATAGTCACCGTCCAAGGTCATCTTCCTGCCAAATTCGAAGACAATCGACCCAGAAATGCCGGAGCTACGGGCGCCGAGAGGCCGGCGGATGCGCGTTTCGCGCATTTGCGAAACCGCGCAAATGATACGGCCGTCTCGGTTGCCGTTGCCATCGCCCCGTGAGGGCTCACAGCAAATTGGAAGCGATTCGGTCGAAAAACGGCGGAGTTATAAGGCCCGTTTTGTGTTTCAGACACACACACACACACGGACGGACACTTGGCCTTTTACTATATGATGATGACTAAGCCATAATATTGACGGATGTGTGTTGCTTTGGGCCAAATCGTGGACTTTTAAAAATGCCTTCAACCATAAGTTTAGTAAATAAAAAGAGATAAACAGACAGAGCAGACAGTTTTGGGTGTAGAGTGGCACAGTGGCAGCGCGTTCGCTTCATGTCAAGTAAACCCGAGTTCGAACCTGGGTACAGGGGATTTTTTCCTCTCATTCTGCACTAGGCCTTACGGTCTGAACGTGGAGTCTTTCGGATGAGACGATAAACCGAGGTCCCGTGTGCCCATGCACTTAGCATACGTTAAACCCAGTGGCAACGAAAAAGTTGTCGTTTGGTCAAAATTTACCCCCCCCCCCCCCCCCCCCCCTCATCAGTGACAAAAATCGCATGCCAAAAAAAAAAAAAAAAAAAAAAAAGGGTGGCGCGCCTCTGGCTGCGACGCGCTCTCCAGGTGGGAGCAACCCGAATTTCACAGAGACGCCTCTGTGACTATAAAGTACCTAATAAAGTACCTAATACCTAATGACTGTGCACAATGCCATAACACTGTTTATGTATCAACATTGAATGTGACGTGGCTCGTTGTCATTGCAATTCCTCAATAAACAGCTTGTTCAGGGATAGGAAGTGGTCCGTCAAACAGCAAATTTCCGCCGAAATGACATTGCTTTTCCCTCCGAAAAAAAGGTCTGTCCGCCGAAAAAACTAAAACGTATCTAACATTTAGCCATTCTAATGCTGTTTTCGGGCTTCAAGTACAAATAAAAGCTTCAGCATTACCCCCTGGACCCCTACTAGGGGCCTTCTGTGGCCCCTAGACCCCCGCCTTTCAGCTTAGTTTTGTGTTTTCCAATTCCCATGTTTGTTTGTTGAATTTATGCATTTTGTATGTGGTCTAAAAGCTCGAAGGGAACAGGTACGAATGACGAGGGAGGGAAAAGAGTTAGTTGTGAAGCCGACTAAGAAGAACGATTTTAAGCGATTGAATAAAAGCCTACTTGAAAATTCTAAAGATGACACTAGTGAACGTGCAAAAAAAACCCATCACATTACCCGTTAGTCCAAGCCTAACCACATTATGAAATACATTTTCTGCTTGTATAGGCCTAAGCCCTAAATATAAAGACCAGATGGAAAGATGTATTACAGTACGTGCAAAGAACATCACATTACCCGTTAGTCCAAGCCTAACCACATTATGAAATACATTTTGCGCTTGTAGGACTAAGCCCTAAATGTATTACAATAAAGTTTTATATATATATATCCGTCAAAGATTATCTCGTCTTCTTGAAGATGAGAGCAACGTAATCGTCAATGAAAATGCCACTTATGTCCCACAGATCTTTGGCAGTTGAGACGCTCATCGTTGATGATTTAACTTGCTATTGTTCTGCTTGGTTCTTTCGTTATTCATGTCTTTATCGATGGCTTATTGAACATTATTGTGAAAACAGTTGAGACTGCAGAAATCATCGTCTGATGATTTAACTTGCTATTAGGCTCCTTATTTATGGTAACAGCAATATTTTCCTGTTTTTGTACCTGACCTCCACTAATATGAAAGAGGTGGTCTCTCTCTTTCTCTCTCTCTGTCTCTCTCTCTACTTTCTGCCTCTGTCTCTCTCTCTTCTCTCTCTCTTCTCTCTCTCTCCTCTCTCTCTCTCTCGTCTCTCTCTCTCTCTCTCTCCTCTCTTCAGTTTTGGAGTGAGGACAATCAAAACATATTTACATACAGCTTAAGTACGTGTCACAAAAT
>CM065681.1:72701295-72706295 GCA_017654935.2 Phymorhynchus buccinoides
CGCACGCGCACGCACGCACGCACGCACGCACGCACGCGCGCGCGCGCGCGCGCGCGCGTGGGTCAGTAGGTGGATGCCTCAGATATTCAACAAAACGTCATGATTATGGGTAAACGTGTTCATAGTTCTTCTTCTTCTTCTTCTCTTATGCGTTCCCAGGCCATATGGCCATAATGGGTAGGGTACGCATGTGTCCGGTTTTCAGCTTTCACTGGTCTCCCCGCTGCGTACAGCCGACATATTTAGATTTATGGAGGAGCTCAAAGGAGAATTTGTTTGGGAAGATTTGTTTTTCATTAAAAAAACAAAAGACGGAGAATGGGCCGATAGGCATAAGTCAGAAAGATAGTAGATGATATAAAGCAAAAGGGAAAAGGCAGAGTCAAAGAGAGTGGCAGATTAGAAGAAGTTACAAGCACACAACTTCAAGAAGGTGGGGGAACTATTTTTTACGAAAGACCACCCGCTATCCCCACGGGGATTTCATAGTTCTAAAGGCAGGCAGACAGACAGACAAAAAACAAAACAAGTGCAACGCCGAGCGGATGCAAAGTCCCCTCGCAGCATCGCCGAGCTACTCCGAAATCGGAATGTGTCGGCTGTACACATACATAAACACGCATCAAAACAGCACGTAACTACATAAAAACGCATCAAAACAGCACGTAACTGAATAGGTTTTTTTTATATATATAGCCTTGGGGTTCGGACTGATTTGAGCGCGCGCGATCATGCGCACACGAGCGCACAGAAAAATGACAACTGTGTTATAGACCATTCATCAAGAAATGTGTGAAAAACACTGCATTGAAATACATGCGAAACTTCGCGAGATATTAGCGATTATGTGTTTTGGGGTGTTGAACCCCGTAACTGGCGCGACCTTGACCTTAATGTAAAACTAAATACATCCGTGGATAGCTTGCATCTTGGCAAACTAGTATACCGAATTTGATCATGATAGACTGAATAGTTTTTGAGAAAAACGGACGAATAGCCGGACGGACGGACGGACGGAGGCACGCCGGACGGACCAGACCAAAAACAATAGTTCCCGAACCTTCGGCTCGGGGACTAAAAAACAAAAGTCAAATCACAACCAATAAAAACTCATGCTTCTTGGCGAAGGTGCATTCCAATGTGTGCTGCACCTCAGATTCAGAAAGTGAACCTCCCCAAAGTTCATTGGCCGCACGAGCAGCGTTAGGCTATATCGGGACTTTCTTTGACTAATCTGTCATCTTACTTTTCACGATGGAGACAAATTATCATTAAAGCACTAACGCGTGTGTGTGTGTGTGTGTGTGTGTGTGTGTGTGTGTGTGTGTGTGTGTGTGTGTGTGTGTGTGTGTGTGTGTGTGTGTGTGTGTGTGTGTGTGTGTGTGTGTGTGTGTGTGTGTGTGTGTGTGTGTGAGTGTGTGTGTGTGTGCATGTGTGTGTTTAATATGTATGTGTATGTGTGTGTATGTGCGTGCGTGCGTGCGTGCGTGTGTATGTGTGTTCATGTTTGTGCACGCGCGCGCGTATGTGTGTTCATGTGTGTGTGTGTTTGTTTGTGTGCGTGCAACATCTTGTTATATTGTGAATGAGAACGCGTGTAAACGTCATACATAAATACGTGCACATACACAATAATCGTTAGGGACATATGTCACCCTGTCTATATCCCATACCCTCAAACACATAATGATTATTAGGGGAAGACGGGGTAAAAAGCGCATGGGCGGGTAAGAAGCCCACCCCAATTATCTCATGAAATAAAGAAAATTTCAGTCAAATTTGCCCATGAGACGAATGCTAGACATTAACGCTCGTCTCATGGGCAAAATGAGACTGAAATTTGCTTCATTTCATGAGATAATTGGGGTGGGCTTCTTACCCGCCCATGCGCTTTTTACCCCGTCTTCCCCTATATACCCGCGCGTGCAGGCAGACGCATACACACACGCGCGTGCATGCGCATATTGACACACACACACACACACACACACACACACACACACACACACACACACACACACACACACACACACACACACACACACACACACACACACACGCACACACACACGTACATGGGTAGGTGAAGACGGGGTAAAAAGCCCATGGGAGGGTAAGAATTCCATGCCAATTATCTCTATGAAATAAAGCACATTTCAGTCACATTTTCCCATGAGACGAATGCTAAACATTCACACTCGTCTCATGGGCAAAAATGTGACTGACATTTGCTTTATTTCATGAGATAATTGGCATGGGCTTCTTACCCGCCCATGGGCTTATTACCCCGTCTTCCCCTACTTGCACATACACACTAATACACCCCCATAAATAACACCATTCGTGCCTGATATCACACGCTTGAAAAAAGACTGACTCACAGACATACACCGTCATGCTAATACAGAAAGATAGAGTGTACTCAGAGTGTACTTGCACAATGCGGAATGTACTTGGGTCTGACTATTGTTCAAATGCCTACTATAATTGTTTCCTTTTATCTTCTCCACCCCCCCCCCCCCCCCCCCCCCCCCCTCTTTTTATTAGTTACGCTTGTCATATGTATAAATAACCTCAACACCAGCAGCTGGTGACAGACAACTGGGTAACTGATAAGTCAAGCACTTCTGTCGTAAAAGGTTTGAAAATGATAACGCAAGGTCACTTGGTTAATCACGCAGGTAGTTTACAAGTATATGCTACGCGCCCGAGCGAGCGAGCGTACGTACCCCCCCCCCCCCCCCCCCCCACCACACACGCACACACACACACACACACACACACACACACACACACACACACACACACACACACATATATATACACATACACACATACGCACGCACGCACACATACACACACACACACGCACGCACGCATACACACACACACACGAAATGAAGGAAGGGTGTAGTAATGTTGTAGTGGTAGACTTTGAAGGGAGGAGGGGGGAGGGGGCAGGCTAATGGAAAATGAAGGGAGGGGGGGGGGGGGGCGACGTGATTAATAGGCAAAGCGCAACACCAAAAACTCTAACTTTACACACAAAGCTAATAACGTGAACCTTCTATAAACCGACCACACAACGTAAACCTTCGGGATACACAGCAAAGGGTTTTAAAGACCCACCACGTCACGTGTCAAAATCATGGTTTTCGCGTGTTTTCCCTCGCATAGCTGGCAAGAAATATTAAGACATCTTCCAACCATAAGAGGGAATGTGACACGTGACGTGGGGGTCTTTAAAGACCCCCCACGTCACGTGTCAAAGTCATGGTTTTCACGTGTTTTCCCTCTTATAGCTGGTAAGAAATCTTCAAGAGCCACCAGATCACGTTTCAAAATCACGGGTTTCACGTGTTTTCCCTCTTATAACTGGAAATAAATCTTGTTTTGACCAAGTCTGACTCCCATATAAATGGCTCCAAATTCAAGCCGAAACATCATTTTAAAGAGCAGCCTCAGTTTGAAGTTGGGGACATTTGTATGTGGGTCACAGCTACCCAGGGGAAAAAAGCCAAGGGACTTAATCGTGGTGCGTCAGTGTGTCTTTAAAGACCCACCACGTCACGTGTCAAAATCATGGTTTCCACGTGTTTTCCTCATATAGCTGGTAAGGATACACAGCAAAGGTTTAAAGACCCACCACGTCACGTGTCAAAATCATGGTTTTCACGTGTTTTCCTCTTATAGCTGGTAAGGATACACAGCAAAGGTTTAAAGACCCACCACGTCACGTGTCAAAATCATGGTTTCCACGTGTTTTCCTCTTATAGCTGGTAAGGGATACACAGCAAAGGTTTAAAGACCCACCACGTCACGTGTCAAAATCATGGTTTCCACGTGTTTTCCCTCTTATAGCTGGTAAGGGATACACAGCAAAGGTTTAAAGACCCACCACGTCACGTGTCAAAATCATGGTTTTCACGTGTTTTTTCCCTCTTATAGCTGGTAAGAAATCTCAAGAAATCTTCCAAGCATAAGAGGGAATGTGACACGTGACGTGGGGGGTCTTTAACCAAAAATTACACCACCACCACCCCCCCCCCCACCCCCCACCCCCCCCCCCCCCCCCCCCAACACCCCCGTCCCCCAACAACAACAAAAATATCGAGATCACCAACAATTCATTCCTCAGGCACACAATGTTTGCCAGTGGTAGAAAATCTCTGCTTCACCTGTTCACGTCTTTCTCGCTTGTCACGCAAGACGAGAAATTAATGAACAGCAAAACATGATTGACGAGTTCGAAATCGTTTTGTATTTGCCTCGAGCAAGAAGGAGACGTCGTAGATGTTAGCCCAGTAGGCAGAAGAATCCTCTCAATTTGAAAAAAAAATGTTTGAAATTATGGGGAGTCTGTCTTTGGCGCTAATCCTACTTGAGCGACCTTCTTCGGGTTTTTTGGTAATAGTAATAATGGAAAGGAAAACACGTTTAAAGGAAAATGTACGAACGCAATAAAAATAACACAGACTTACTTGATGTCGCACAAGAAAAGAACACAAACTTACTTTTGGGGTAATATTCACATTTCATTCCGTCAAGAACGATAATCTGTTGACTGAAAAAGCAATCGCTATGTGTGTTTTTTTTGTTACAAATTATCGTTCTTGACGGGAAGAAATGTGAATATTACCACTTTGTTCGTATGCAAACGCAACCTAATTATAGAAAACAAAAAGATATTTGGATGGGACGTTTTATAAGCCGCGAGGGCTTAGGCAGAAGCCAGTCCCTTTACTACTACTACTACTACTACTACTGCTACTACTACTACTACTACTACTACTACTACTACTACTACTACTACTACTACTACTACTACTACTACTACTACTACTACTACTACCTACTAGGACCTACTACCACTAGGGGAAGACAGGGTAAAAAGCGCATGGGCGGGTAAGAAGCCCACCCCAATTATCTCATGAAATAAAGAAAATTTCAGTCAAATTTGCCCATGAGACGAATGCTAGACATTAACGCTCGTCTCATGG
>CM065681.1:72711295-72716295 GCA_017654935.2 Phymorhynchus buccinoides
AGGGAGAAAAAAAGCATTAAAGGGACACCTTGACGGATTTTTGTGTGCAAGACACACGTCGAGATCTCATCAGAAAGACAGCCTTTCCAAGGATCGGAACACTCACCTTGCTCTGGTTTCCTAGACATCAGACCGTCAAAACGGCGATTCCTCCTTGGCGGAGTTGCCGGAGAGAGAGAGATAAGCCATTTTGGATGGGGTGGGTGGAGCCCGCTCGAGTGGTTGAAGTTTTGTTTTCTTTGTAGTGCAGTAAACAAAAAAAGAGGAGCTATTTCCTTTGTTGTGAGCTTAACTCCTTTTGGTAAACTGTAAAAAAAAAAAGGCTTGTATTGTGGAAATGTCGTGATTTGGACTAAGCGAATCAGGCGGCCATTAGAAAAGAGAAGGCACATCTAGACGTGCTTCTTGCAAAAACCCATCCGTCAGGGTGCCCCTTTAATGGTATAGATGAAATGCATAGAATGAAATGAAATGAAATGAAATGGGGCAACAGAGGCATCCTCATGGCAACCATGGTTAACGAAGAGCGCGTTTCATTGAAAACCAGGGAGAGTAAACAAGTATCAAGCAAAGTATTAACCCTTTCACCGCCAAAGTCGCATTTTAGCACCACAGTGATTTAACACCTATGTCACTAAAAGGCATCAAATTGGGGTCTATTACCCAAAGACCCTATTGTCTTAGTTTTGGGAAGTAAGAATAGACCTTATTTTATATATGTCACAGAAGAATCCCCAATACTGCAGATGGATTTTGTTCTCTACCCAGGTAAATTTAATGGACATTTTTGGCTGAAATATGGCTGGCGGTGAAAGGGTTAATCAATCAAATTAAAAAAACATTAGACGTACAAATAAAATGTCCAACTGCTTGGGTGATTTCTACATTTTCAACTGCGTTTCTGTTCCTGTCACCAAACAGCAAAATATCAATATTATTTGTTAGCATCATCGGGAAGAAGTCCTATTGTCTGAGCACTGGACACATAGCTACAACATAATGCCCCCCCCCCCCCCACCTGCGTGCGCATCTCGACCCTTCCAACGGAAGTGTCGCCATCTTAGTCCTTATTTGTGTGTAAAACAAAGTGAAAATGTTATCTAAATGTGTAAAGAAAACATCCAGGTGTTATAAATACAGTTTAGATAAGTTTCGAATTGGAACAGCCAAATACGCAGCATCGATCTGGCATTTTTCAAACAAAGTTACTGACTAAGATGGTGGTCTCCCATAATATGGCGCTCCTTGTGGCCGGATATGACGACACGTGGGTACAAGCCATTGTCATTCCGGGTATGCGCGTTGATGTGCTCTGGTCTGCATGTGTCCCCAACTTCTTCTCTATATGTTCCCATCTCTATGTGCCTTCGTTTCTATATGTGACCCAGTACCACGAAAGGGACACTAAGTCGCTGGGCTAGCCTCTCAACAGACTTGCAAAGTCAAAAAAATCTTCTTTTTGTTATCACTTTTGAGTTATGTGCATTTTCTTTCTTTTTTTCTTTTTTTGCTGTCCCATCTTCTGGGCTGTACAGTGGCGTTGCTCCCACGCCGCTCGTTCCGAATCCCAATTCGCAGCTACACCCCGGTTTGTGCAAGTAGCAGAATCCGAGACCAGCAGTCCAAGGGGAGCGAATCAACGTTAGGCCGTCAGGAGGCAACCAACCGAGGAGACACTGCACTTCTGCTGAGTCACTTGGAGCCTGTTCAGGACACCACCTACTAGTTATGTGCATTTTCGTGTTCTCGAACCTCTCATCTTTCATATTTATAAAGGACAACCCTTTTTATGGTCCCTAAATACTCCAAAACGTGCTTTAAAATGAGTAGGTTGAAGCATTTTCTTCAGCTAGGCTAAACGTTAGACTGTAATTTATCAAAATGTCCGAGTCACCCTACCAACTTTAAATGCTCATAACTTTAAAACGGAAAAAGTTACTAGAATGGTTCTTATATCATTTGAAAGAGAATTGTCTGAAGTTTCTAACTGTACCCTTTTCTCAGACTTCATTTTGACACTTATATGTGTCTGTTCCAGACCGGAGGACGTTAAGCATCATTTCATCATCGACTCACAGAGACGGAGACAGTCAGAGAAGGGGACACGTTGAGTGACAAGTAGAGACGGGGGCACGTCAATATATATGCCTTTTGTTATTCATTGCTGAAAATGATCGGTGCGTTGGAAAAAACAACAACAACAAAAACCCAATGCGGTAAGAAAGACTGGATGAAGTACAAATCAATCAATGTGTGACTAGCAGTGATTAACACGCATGTATTGTGTTTCGAGTACAAATATTATTGGCATGAGTTTGTGTGCAGGTGTGTGTATGCATGCCCCCCCCCCCCCCCCCCCCCCCCCCCCCACCCCCCCCACACACCTCCTCTGTCTCTATCGGTCACTCTCTCTCTCTCTCTCTCTCTCTCTCTCTCTCTCTCTCTCTCTGTCTCTATCTCTCTCTCTCTCTCTCTTCTCTCTCTGTCTGTCTGTCTGACTGTCTGTCTCTCTCTCCCTCTCTCTCTCTCTCTCTCTCTCTCTCTCTCTCTCTCTCTCTCTCTCTCTCTCTCTCTCTCTCTCTCTCTCTCTCTCTCAATGTATCCACAGTCTGTGTTTTTGTGTGTGTGAGTGAATAAGTGTATGTGTGTGCGTATGCACGCGCACGCGTGCATTTGTGTGTGTGTGTGTGTGTGTGTGTGTGTGTGTGTGTGTGTGTATTTATGCTGTGTGCATATGTACATATCTATATATATATAAGAGGGGGGGGGGGGTGCTAGTGTAGCACAAGCCATCTAAACTGCTAGTAGATGTGCGCGTGGGAAGAAAAAGGAGGTAAAGAAGGCATGGAGAGATATGGGGGTGGGGTGGAGGGTGGAGGGGGATAAAGGGGAGAGGCGACCTCGTGGGCAAAGGAGTCCCAAGAAACAGGTATGAACGTAGCCGGGGAGGAAGGAGCAGCACACTCTCCATATCGCAGTGCACCAAAGCGGAAGATGAAACAGCTTTAAACAGCGTTAAGAGTTCAGTTCACTGTTCTGAGGTGGTCATCCGGAAATCTTATTTCAACCGACGGAGTCGACTGAGTCTTTTGTCAGTACCTCCCAAACATTAACATGACAAACAGGCGATTACTTACGGTGAGAGACTATTTCCTATAGGGTTAAAGGGGCACCCTGACGGATGAGGGTTTTGTTGTTGCAAGAAACACGTCGAGATCACCAGAAAGACAGCCTCTTCAAGGATCGGAACGCTCACTTTGCTCTGGTTTCCTAGAAATTAAACCGTCAAAACGGCGATTCCTCCTTGGCGGAGATGCCGGAGAGAGTAGCCATTTTCGATGGGGTGGGTGGAGGTCACTCATTGTGGTTGAAGCGTTTTCTCTCTTTGCAGTGCATTAAAAACAAAATGGAGCTATTTCCTTTGCTGTGAGCGAAACTCCTTTAGATAAACTGTATACAATTTTTTTTTAAAGAAGAAAAAAAGGCTTGTATTGCGAAAATGTCGTGCAAACGATTTGGCGGCCATTAGAAAAGAGACGGCACACGGCTTCTCTTTGGGTGAAAGAATTTGACTTCCAGCACCTCCGCCAAGGAGGAATCGCCGATTTGACGGTTTGATTTCTAGGAAACCAGAGCAAAGAGAGTGTTGCAATCTCTGTAAAGGGTGTTTTCCTCGTGATCTCGACGTGTTTCTTACAAAAACTCATCCGCCAGGGTGCCCCTTTAAAAAAAAACGAAATGGCGAACGTTGTTTTTTTTTAAAGCGTGAAGAACGAGAAATGGCAACGATTTTGTCGCAAGGGATAGGGGAAAAAAAGGAAGGCAAAGAGATCTGTGCATCTTTTCAGGCTGTATCCAGTGATTGACTAAAAGGGCCAGCCACACGTCCACTAAAATCGTACGACTGTACGATACGATTCGATCACGTGGTCTCCAAGAACAAATATGATTCGCGCTTCGAGATCACGTGATCGAATCGTATCGTACGGTTGTACGATTTTAGCTGACGTGTGGCTGACCCTGAAAGACCCACCAGATCACGTGTTTCCCCTCTTATAGCTGGTAAGAAATCTTGTTTTGACCAGGTTTGACTCCCATACAAATATCCCCACATTGAAAACGAAACATCATTTTAAAGAGCAGCCTCAATTTTAAGTTGAGGACATTTGTATGTGGGTCACAGCTACCTAGAAACAAAGCCAAGGGACTTAATCGTGATGCGTCAGTGTATCTTTAAGCGATCACAGACTATCAACCTGTGAAAAAACCCTCACAAAGAATGTAAATATCCGTGATTGAAAACCCTAGTGTACTAAGCTATGAAGGAAATCAAGAATGAATGAATGAATGAATGAATCTTTTATTTAACGTGTGTTCACTTCACAGTGATATTACACGAAGGAAATCAAGTCATTCAGACTTAAGAACAAAGATTGTATTGCTGTGAATCGATTGCATTCTTTTGGTTGACATAGGGTACCAATTTGTGAAGTAATTCAAGTCATTCTTTGATTAACCAAACTTCCTTTTCAGGCTTACCAGTTTGTTCTGTGTTGTGTGTTGTTTATGTGTAACATATTCAAGGCTAGAAGGCTATGCCACTCTTGGATAGATGTTGATTTATTTGTATGTTGTCCTCTCCACCATTGTTGGCTTAAATGATTTTTATTTATCAAAACGTACATTACATACATGTTAAGCAAGCATAACGGCAACGACAAGCTTAAAGCTTATACTGTGCCAACGTACTATGCATGAATTTTTGAATGGCGGCTAGCAAGTACAAGACTGAACAATTATCAACACCATTGTTGATGTGTACCGTGTGGGTGAAGGGTCATAGAGGCGAACTTGGCACATTCGTTTTTGAGAATGATGCTTTGTTTGTCTCCCTTCGGCTCTGATCCACGCATTGCTAGATGATTGGTATCGTAATCAACTTTGATGGAGGGGAGTTAATGAGAAAGAGAGTTTCCCCCCTTTATTCGAATTTCGTTATC
>CM065681.1:72721295-72723795 GCA_017654935.2 Phymorhynchus buccinoides
ACCACTCACTCGGACTTTTCTCTCTCTCTCTCTCTCTCTCTCTCTCTCTCTCTCTCTCTCTCTCTCTCTCTCTCTCTCTCTCTCTCTCTCTCTCTCTCTCTCTCTCTCTCTCTCTCTCTCTCTCTCTCTCTCTCTCTCTCTCTCTCTCTCTCTCTCTGTGGTTGGTTTAACGTCTTATAGACAGTGGGTTTTTTTCTCCATCTGTTACTGTCTCTTTATATGCAAACAAAGAAACATGGAAAATAATCTAATACTAGGGCACAAATTCAAAACGAGCAAAGATTTCACTGACTACTCATTCTATTTGGATGGGTTTCTTACATAAATTATTTAGACATAATTATACCAACTTAAAGCCAAGCACATAATTAAACAGGTAACCAATCAAGCAATAAACGTGGCAAAGATGGTGATCAACAAATTCAAACGAGCAAAGATTTCACTGACTGCTCATTCTATTGGCTGGGTTTCTTAAATTAATGAAAGTTCGGTTAATTACCGTCCTCCGGCCTGGAACAGGCACATATGGGACATTAATAACTAAAAAGATGGTGGGACGATCCTGGCGGTACTGCAATACCAGGAAAGTCCTGAGTTTTTCAACGATAAAGATATCGTGGGTTTCTTAAATGAATTATTTAGACATACAAACTTAAAGGGGCACCCTGACGGATGAGTTTTTGCAAGAAACACATCGAGATCACCATGAAAACACTATTTACAGAGATCGCAACACTCACTTTGCTCTGGTTTCCTAGAAATCAAACCGTCAAAACGGCGATTCATCCTTGGCGGAGGTGCTGGAAGTCAAATTCTTTCACTGAAAGAGAAAGCGTGTGCCGTCTCTTTTGTAATGGCGACCAAATTGTTTGCACGATTTTTTCGCTATACAAGCCTTTTTATTAATTAAAAAAAAAAGAAATTTTATGCAGTTTACCTAAAAGAGTTTCGCTCACAGCAAAGGAAATAGCTTCAATTTAGTTTTTTTCTGCACTACAAAAAAGAAAAAGCTTGAAACACAATGGCTTTGGCCCCCACCCATCCCATCCAAAATGGCTTTTCTCTCCGGCATCTCCGCCAAGGAGGAATCGCCGTTTTGACGGTTTGATTTCTAGGAAACCAGAGCAAAGTGAGTGTTCCGATCCTTGAAAAGGCTGTCTTTCTGGTGATCTCGACGTGTTCCTTGCAAAAACGCATCCGTCAGGGTCCACCTTTAAAGCCAAGCACATGATTAAACAGGTAACCAAGCAAACAAAAAACAAAACGTGGTAAAGATGCAGATCCCCCACCCCCACCCCCTGTCACACAGTCTTGGTTCATTGCGTTCTTTCCGTCTTGCCCTATATCTTCTACAGTGGAGCCTCCCTTATAAGACCTCCCATTATAAAGACTCCCTCCCACATAAGACCTACTTCTCTGACACATTGCTCTTCTTTGTAAGTAGGATAAGACGGGGTAAAAAGCCCATGGGCGGGTAAGAAGCCCATGCCAATTATCTCATGAAGTAAAGCAAATTTCAGTCACATTTTGCCCATGAGACGAGTGTATCAGTCACATTTTGCCCATGAGACGAATACATTAGCACTCGTCTCATGGGCAAACTGTGACTGAAATTTGCTTTATTTCATGAGATAATTGGCATGGGCTTCTTACCCGCCCATGGGCTTTTTGCCCGGTCTTCCCCTATTACAATTACCTCCCTTATAAGATCCCTCATTTTGGATGCTTTTTGAGGGTACTCATAAGATAGATTCCACTGTACTATTATTGAATGCATGTTTGTAATTGTGTAGGTCTAATCGGATGACAATTAACGTTAACCCTTTCACCGCCAAAGTCGCATTTTAGCACCACAGTGATTTAACACCTATGTCACTAAAAGGCATCAAACTGGGGTCTATTATCCAAAGACCCTGTTGTCTTAGTTTTGGGAAGTAAGGATAGACCTTATTTTATATATGTCACAGAAGAATCCCCAATACTGCAGATGGATTTTATTCTCTACCCAGGTAAATGTAATGGACATTTTGGGCTGAAATATGGCTGGCGGTGAAAGGGTTAAATATAGACAATGATAGAGGTTTAAGTCCTCAATCTGCAGTAGGAAAGACAAGACGGGGAAAAAAAACCCAACCCCACCGGAAAAAACCGAGAAATGGAAAGGGGAAACAATTCCTCCTGCTCCACCAGCAACCCTACTACCTTCTCTCTTAACCCTTTCACCGCCAGCCATCTTTGAGCCCAAAAATCTGACTAAACTTACTTGGCTACAGTACAGATTTCGTCTGCAATATTGTGGGATTTGTTTCTGCGACACATTTAGAATAGGGTCAAGCCTAACTACCCCAAACTTAGGAACACAATGCCATTGAATAATAGACCCTGATTTCAAGAGTTTAAATGGTGTGGGTGTTAAATCATTGTGGTGCAAAAATGTGACATTAGCGGTGAAAGGGTTAAAGACACACAGACCCACCACGATTAAGTCCCTTGGGGTGTT
>CM065681.1:72728795-72738795 GCA_017654935.2 Phymorhynchus buccinoides
GGAGCAGCCTTGTACATGTGCATCAAAATGACTTTTCAGAAAAACAAAGTACCCTAACATTGGTTGTGGGCGTTATCACAACGTAATGTGCATATAGGCCTAAACAACGTGAAATTATGCGTGCAGGTCAATACGTAGATACGCTAAATTTGCATTGATTTACACAATCTGTTCCCATCCCCCAGAGGAATATGTTGCCATGTTTTGCAAAAGGTTACTTAACTTTTTTGTCTCCAGTTTACAGCTAGACTCTTCGCAGCGTGCATCGCTTCTCAAAATCACTTCCCACTTTTTCGAATATATATATATTCAGTTGATATATAAGAGTTGATTTAAAACTCACTCTCTTTTTTAGATTATTTTTTAAAAACAGTGGTGTTGTCAATTTATATCATTATCATTATCCATATTATTATTAACTTTCATAAAGACGCAAAGTGAGCAAGGCGGCGACTGAACAAGCAGCAGACGACTTCATCGTCTTATCAGCTCCAGCCGCCGGACAGGTGACATGGCCTCAAAAAGTCAAACTATCTGTGACAACACTGCTACGACGTAGCCTACACAACAATCCTACCTACCCAGCTCCTCCCTGCAAACACCAGTAATGTTTCGTCACTGATAAGAACCTACAACAACCTTCCTCAAAAACACAGTACTCTACTAGGGGGGAAAACTCAACGACACAAGATTGGAGACGAACTAGAAGCAGATACAGAAAAGGCGGCTCTATCCTGAAGGATTAACGGCTTAATCTGAAGGATTTGCCTCCCATTTCCTTTGAAGTGGCCGGGAAGACGTTCAGTTCAGGTTTTTGACGTCCATAATTCCTACAAACGGGAGTACGATCGACGTATTAGACGATGGAAACACTGATGGTTTAATTTAAAGAAATTTAAAAGTCACATTTATTTTATATAAATGACAAGGCAGAACTACAAAAATAAAATGAAGGTTTCTTCGGAAACTCTTCTCGCAAGTTCCTAAGCATATCAGCAATCTGTTGTAGCATTAAATCTTTCATTGTTTTCTGAGGTTTATTATCTCTGCTTCTTCTGTTTTGTCTGCTCGATGTCTCCCTCTTTCCTGCTTTCCTGCTTATCCTGTTTTCATTGTTGTTCTTTATCTGATCTATGCGCAGATTTTACCCCCCCCCCCCTCTCAATCTCTCTCTCTCTCTGTGCTAGACTTTCACAAAAAAACCACGACTGTTGACAACTTAATTCGGAAGTATCAATTTAAGCCTTACAATAAATCTTTCCACTACTCCTTTAATACGCACCCGTGCATTTATGAAAGCACAATTGTGAACACTAAATAAATCTGCATTCGAATGAGGTCTCGCTAAGTATATGCTCATGAAAAAGCAATACAACATCGTATGTGCAAACTGACTGTAAAATCTCATAAATGTGATTGGTCCTCGTCCATAAAGCATTCGATATCCGTCTAACAATTGTATTTTCCTAACTTCTTAACAGGCGTTCTGCAGTGATTACTTTGTAAAGCTTGCTTAGCAACCAAAAAAAAGCAGCAACGCAGCACATAAGTGTATTCTCATCATGAAGTCCTAGTCTTCCGTGAGAGTAATGTACGTATACGTAATTCTACAACAAACACCTTCTAAACTTCCATTTTCAGCAATGTTTTAGCCTTTAAATGTCAACAAACTGCGTTGCTGACAGAGCACCATTCAAGGAAGAAGTAACATAACTTTGATACAACGTGAAAAGGACATAACACTGTCCTTTTAATTCCCTTTGACGATCCGACTTCCAATAAACAATGCCAGAGTAGTAGTAAAGTAAAACAAACTTATCTATTGCTTACGAGCCGGGCAATATATAAGAAGAATATGACAGGTGGGAAAGATGTAAGGAAATCTTATCTATATATTTTTTGTTACTTGGACTTATCATTTTCCTTTTATGTAGACTGTTTTATTTTGCTGTTCAGTTATATATTCCAGGGACGTTGCAACATCCTACGGTTTTGTTCGGAAAGAAAAACGGTAATAATAAGCTGGGCAGGCACGGTGCATGGGTTATAATATGTATATAATTTGTCTACGGCTAGGTTTTAGAGTCTAAGTGCGTGCATACTACAAGGCGATGTTCTCATTAGATTAACATTGTCGGAACATCGTGTTGTTGTTGTTTTATATCGATATCATCATCATCTTCTTTATCGTCATCGTCGTAATCTTCTTGTTCATCATCACCATCGTCTTCTTCTTCTTCATCATCATCGTCTTCTTCTTTATCATCATCGTCGTCGTCGTCTTCATCATCATCATCATCATCAACAGCAGCATTTTATTTGCGTACAATTGTTTCTTAAGAGAAGTAATACTTTGAAAATGGTGTTATAACAACTACAGACAGTGATGATATGCATGGCTTTATGCATTACAAATTTAAACATGCTGTAAAAAATAATATAAAAAAAGACAGTTATCGCAAATGATTTGGACTTAATTAAGGTAGCCGTTGATGACTCTGCAAAGATGTAGATTGTGTCATGTACTTCATTGTTCGTCTTACAGTTTTCTAAAAAAATGTATTATACAATAACTTATAAAAAAGAAACATTTTGATTTCAATATCTGTAGCACGCGGTGCTGCAACGCTCTCTGATTTCGTTTCCTTGTGCGTTTGTTTGTTGGTTTTCTAGCCTTTAATTAGTTGTATCACACCTAAACGCCATCATCAACAAACCAAACGACTACATTCCAGCGATTCTCCCAAGTCAAGGTCAAGGGCAAAGGAATCATCACGTGACAAGACGTCTTCCATATCAAAGCTCTTTACTTTATCCTGAGGGGCAGAGCAATGGCGAACAAACTTGAAGCTTTAAAAGAGGACTGAAGTCAACTAGTAGCTGGGGGCAGGCATAAACCATTGGACAAGATAATATACAGTCCCCCCCCCCCCCCCCCCCCCCCAAAGCAACGCAACTGTCCCTGAAAGGCGCCCGAGTCAAGAGAGACCTACTTGAAGAGTCAGTTTGTAATGTTTGGACCGTTTGAGTGACTGGGATTTTTGAGTAAAAAAGTCTGGCCAGTTCAACAGAGGTTAATCCAGCCAGGGTAGTGAGAAAGAAAGTAGGGCAGGGAAAGGGGGGGGGGGGGGGGGGGGGGGGTGTAAGAAAATATAAGAAGGGAGTCCTGGTAGAAAGTTTGAGTCAACGCTCATATTATCTTGATTATTCAAAAAACAACACACCAGGATTTTCCTGGTATTGCAGTACCTCCAGGATTTGTATTGATAAAAAATGTCCCATAATTATGTACCTCCGCCTTTGCACAAGCGCTATGTCAGACCAATTGACATAAGCTAGAACACCAAGGCTACATCAAAATGTTGTTATGCTCTGCATAGTTATGCGGGGATTGTCTTTAGCCATGGTAAGCTCCTAGCATAACATCATCAGTCCAAAATCCTCCGAAGTCGGAGTGTGGCTGCTCACGTGGCGGGGGTAATCGAAAACGGTCACACACGTAATGTTCTCATCCCTGGCTGGTGCATTTGTACCATAGTGTTCAAGTGCTGCGGCTGTTGGGGTGATCCCTTGAGTCTTTAAGCCAGGGACCGACAACAACAACAACATCATGATGTAGCTGGTCCAGGTCGGAGGACGTTAAACAGACTTTCATTCGTTCAGAGTTGGAGGTGGACTAGCAGGTTGAGGCGGAGAGATGTGGCGGAGGAAATAGGTAATGGACATAAATAAAGTAAACTGGTGCTTCTGGTGTATTTCTACTATTTTTTCACCGTCCATAAGGGTCTCTGACCGATTGGACGCTAATCTCACCTTCTCTTCTGGTGTTCTTGTGAAACTTTTATTTAATTTTTATAAATCGGCTGTCATGTAATATTTTAGTGACACACGCCCCCCTCCTCAAATTTTCAACAAGTGCAACGCCGAGCGGCTGCAAAGTCCCCTCGCAGCATCGCCGAGCTACTCCGAAATCGGAATGTGTCGGTTGTACACATACATAAAAACGCATCAAAACAGCACGTAACTACATAAAAACGCATCAAAACAGCACGTAACTGAATAGTTTTTTTATATATAGCCTTGGGGTTCGGACCCGTGATTTGAGCGCGCGCGATCATGCGCACACGCGCGCACAGAAAAAATCATGACAACTGTGTTATAGACCATTCATCAAGAAATGTTGTGAAAAAACTGCATTAAAATACATGCAAAACTTCGCGAGATATTAGCGATTATGTGTTTCGGGGTTTGAACCCCGTAACTGGCGCGACCTTGACCTTAATGTAAAACTAAATACATCAGTGGATAGCCTGCATCTAGGCAAACTAGTATACCACATTTTGATGATGATACATTGAATAGTTTTTGAGAAAAACGGACGAATAACCGGACGGACGGAGGCACGCCGGACGGACACCGGACGGACCAGACAAAAACACTAGCTCCCCGAACCTTGGGCTCGGGGACTAATTAGAAAATGCTTGGTGAAAAGCACCATTCTGCCAATTTTGGGGGGAAGAGAGGGTTAGCATCAGCTTAGGGTTATTTTCACAAAACTAAAAGAAGCAGATTTTGAGACGTGAGTGTCGTAGGCATGCAGGGGAGGGACTAAAGTAATGTTATTGCATCTGCTAGGAGTGGCTGAATTCAATTTTCTCACACACACACGCACGCGCGCGCACACCGTCTTCACACATCTGCGGAGTGCGCACAATTTTCTCACACACACACACACACACACACACACACACACACACACACACACACACACACACACACACACACACACACACACACACACACACACAACACGTACACACACACGTACACTCGCGCGCACACACACACACACACACAACACACGCGCACGCACAACACACACATGCACATGCACACACGCGCGCGTGCGCGCGCACAGAGAGAGACGGGGGGAGAGAGAGAAAACTTGAACTTGAAAACTTGAAAACTTTAACTTTATTTTTCAAGGATAAAGATTTTAGGCAACGCCTAGTCTTCCAATCTGTCCTTGGTACATATACGAACATAGAATACAAACATGGCAAGGCAGAAAGAGAGAGAGAGAGAGAGAGAGAGAGAGAGAGAGAGAGAGAGAGAGAGAGAGAGAGAGAGAGAGAGAGAGAGAGAGAGAGAGAGAGAGAGAGAGAGAGAGAGAGACAGAGAGAGACAGAGACAGAGACAGAGAGACAGAGAGAGAGAGAGAGAGATAGAATAGAGAGAGAGAGACAGAGACAGAGAGAGAGAGAGAGACAGAGAGAGAGAGAGAGAGAGAGAGACAGAGACAGAGACAGAGAGACACAGAGACACAGAGAGAGTCTGTATCATGCTTAGTTCGTGGTATTTGCAAAATGATAATATGTAACCTCTGGGTATTTTTTGTTTTCATTTCACAAATCTTGACTCGTTTCAATCGACAAAACATACACGACTTCGGTTGATTCTGTGACTGGACACAATAGTGGCAATTTGACCAAGGCTTTGACCAAGTTTACTGTTCGCAAGATACACAGTTGCGATTTCACGGTAGATTGAGTCTGATATAACCCATGTTGAAATTTTCTTTTCTTTTTTAAAAATTAAATCGCCTCCTTTTCTCCCACCCTATCGCTTCCCCGGTGTGGCATTCTCAAAATGGATTTGTTCTCAACATGTCTGCGCATGTGCGAAATCGATCATGACGTACCATCAAATTTTATCTTTTGTGTATTCGACACTAAATTGACCCTAAACCCTATCCCTAACCTTATCCCTAACCCTATCCCTATCCTTAACCCTATTCCTAACACTAACCTATCCCTAACCCTAACCCTAAGCGTATCCCTAACTCTTCGTATATGCGCAGACATGTTGAGAACAAATCAATTTTGAGAATGCCACACCGGAAATCCTCAGTCCCCTGTTTCACTCCATATGTCTTCGCCTCTCAGGCCTCCACCGTTCAGTTATAATGGTGACACGAACTTCCAAATTTGGTCAGAAAAACAATCCTGTTTACAGAAAAACAAAAATCTCCCGCGCATCATCATCTCTCTCTCTCTCTCTCTCTCTCTCTCTCTCTCTCTCTCTCTCTCTCTCTATCTCTCCTCTCTCTCTGAGAAGTCGGTAAAAACGGTTGGAAATACTACGTGATGAGTCACGGACACTCTGACCAGTGATACCATGTTCCGAACAATACCTAACTCTTTCGCGTGACTGCTGTTAGGAAAACAGAAAAAACTGTGTTCCTCCCGTCTCTTCCTCCCATCTCGGCCACTTGGTGTCTACGAGACAATGGAAGTCCCCCCCCCCCCCGCCCACCCCCATCCCCACCCCCGGAGTCCGTTCACGGTCAAAAGCTCTTGATTGTTTCTAGTTTATCGACTTCTTTGTTACTAGTACAATCCACTTAAAATTCCTCGCTGTTTTGTCGCCACAGACGAACCCAGCATCACCGCGTGTCAAAAATCACGGGTTTCGCGTGTTTTCCCCTCTTATAGCTGGTAAGAACTCTTGTTTACATCAGGGGCGAGTTTCTCTAGATAACGGTCGCCGAGCGAATAACGCTCACGCCAAACGGGACCTAAGAAACACTTTAGAAAGCGTTTGCGGAAGAATATTACAAGCTCTTGTCTGATTGGTCGAACTGTTTTTATTATTTTAACCAAACTTAGCAAACTATTAATGGACCAATCAAAAACAAGAAATGTATTCACCCCATGCTAGTCACGTGATATTTCCCATGATCCTTCAAATAGTTCGTGGCTCGCTAGCTAGATGACAGCCACAAAACGTTTTTGGCGAACGTCGGCGAAAGAGGTGTTTCTTAGTACCGTTTTTGCCGATTTGCGCTCACGCTACGTAACGTTAGCCCTTGTGAAACTCTCCCCTTGTTTGACTCTCGTACAAATGCCCCCAAGGTTTTCCCTCTTATAGCTGGTAAGCAATCTTGTGTGGACCAGGATTGACCACACACTCTCTGGTTTGACTCCCATACACATGCTCCCAAGTGTTGCCCTGGTAAGAAATCTTGTTTTGACCAGGAGGTGAGGGGGAAGGGGAGAAGGGGCTTTCATACAAATAGTTCCCCCACTTTCTGAAAGCTCTGTGCTTGTAATTTCCTCTAATCTGTCACTCTCTTTGATTCTGCCTTTTCCCCTTTGCTTTCTGTCTTTCTATCTTACTGGTCCATTCTCCAGCGCTTTTTATTATTTTTTTTTTTTAATTATTTTTTTTATGCATTCTTACAAAGATTTATTCAGCCGAAGTCGGACACGCTGGACCTAACTATTTCTTAGTTAGGCGCATAACGGCAGCATGACGCGTCTACGCTCATATGACAGGAAACTGTTTGAGCGAACGAACAAGAAGAAGAAAAAGAAAGCTATGTTAATGGAAAGCATACCCCCCAAAAAAAAAGAGAGAAAAAAAGTTGTACAAATACAGTTACTACAGGGTTTAAAGTTAAATATGAGACCAAAAAAACAAGTGAAAGACATTGCCAGCAACAGCAACTTGTTCTTCTTTTTCTGCGTTCCCAGGCCAAAAAACACACATAATGGGTAAAGTATGTATGTGTCCGTTTTCAGTTTTCACTGGTCTCCCCGCTGCGTACAGCCAAACACATTCCGATTTCGGAGGAGCTCAAAGAAGAAACGTTATTTGGAAGATTTGCTTTGGAAAAAGGCAGGAGAATGGGCCAACAAGTCAGAAAGATAGAGTAGATGGAAAAAAAAGCAAAGGGAAAACGCAGAGTCAAAGAGAGCGGCAGATTAGAGGAAGTTACAAGCACAGAACTTCCAGAAGGTGGGGGAACTATTTCTGCTAAGGATAACAGAATGCTAATGAAGTGACAAAGAAATGGAACGCATTCATGCACACACACGCGCGCGCTCACACACGCAAACACACGCACGAAAAACAAACAACAGCAACAAATGTGGCCGTGCATCTCGATGGGGTGGGACAAACAGTGTCAGTCTGACGTGACGGCAACAAAAGTTGATCAGAGTCATACTCCATTATTCATGGCGCCAAATCATCAAAGGGAGGTCACTCATGCATCCACGAGTCGTAAAACGCGTGCTGGGGAGAGAAGCAAAGGGGGGGGAACCAGCATGGCGTGTCACGACAGATGGCGCTGCTAATTTCCACAAACCTTGTCCAGAATCGTAATCACCAAGTCTCCTGTACATGCCCACATTCGCCTTTAGTTTATTAAAGACCCACTAGATCCCGTGTCAAAATCACGGGTTTCACGCGTTTTCCCTCTTATAGCTGGTACGAAATCTTGTTTTGACCAGGTTTGACTCCCATACAAATTGCCCCCAAATTGAAAACGAAACATCATTTTAAAGAGCAGCCTCAGTTTGAAGTTGGGGGAATGTTTATGTGGGTCACAGCTACACAGACAACCCCCCCCCCCCCCAAGGGACTTAATCGTGGTGGGTTAGTGTGTCTTTAATCAATTTAGTGGGCATGGGTGTTACAATGGCTCCTTGATTAAATATAGACAAAAGGCTTTTCTTGATGGACATAGTTGACATGAAAAAGGTCGAAATGACGGAATGTGCACAGCTGGTGAGAGAGACAGTTCGCCATTCTTTGTTGTTTCCTGTTGTGCGAGCCACCGCGAGGCAGAGCTTTTCTGGGATCCCTGGGATCGGTTGTTTTCCCTTTAACAGAACACAGTGCATTCATGCTTGCAGGTCAACGTTCACAACAGCGCGTGTCGGACATTCTTTTTTTGTTAGTAAAATGGGAAACAGATTCCTTTCTATGCCCATCCCCCACCACCCACCCCACTTGTCTCCCAATGCGCTATACCGTTGCCTTGTTTATCTCTCTGTCTCGTCGTCTCTGTTAGGTCAAACATAGACATACACCCCTGTTTCCATTTTACTGTTCCAACTTTCTCATCCTGAAAAAAATAAAAAATAAATGACCTCGGTCAAAAAGCCTGTAATGGATTAAGCGATGACGGTCACTATTGCAACAAGTTAGGTCGAAAGAAATGTCCATACCATTGACCCTCCGCCGATAACCGACTTCAAATTGAAAAAAAAAAAAAAAAAAAATTCCACCCCAGTACTATTCTAATCCTGTAATCTTAGCGAATGCCTGAAGTCGACAGGCGGCGGAATCCAACCAGACAAGTCTCTCGTCCTATATACGAAAACGAAAACCCGGGTATTTAGATAAGGGTCACTGATAAGATGATAGAATATCGAGATACAGCTTGTCGAGTCTTCTTCGTGGCGAGGTCCATTAACGTCAAACGTTTACAGTGATGACGAAATTAACGCGTTCATTAATGTCAAGAGGAGAGTATAAAAGGTTGGTTATAGCTTTTTTTGTTTTCAAGAGAAAAGGGGTGGTGAGAATATAGAAGCAAGAAAGGAAGGGGATGCAAATGTATAGATGCTAAGGATAACAGAATGCTAATGAAGTGACACACAAATGGAACACATTCACACATTCATGCACACACGCGCGCACGCACACACACACACACACACACACACACACACACACACACACACACACACACACACACACACACACACACACATCTCAACATATTTATTCAGGGAAACAAGACGAGCATGATAAACGTCACACATACATACACACACATGCACAAGTACATGCACGCACACAAACACAAGAACATACACACAAACATGCACACACAGACACACACTCTCTCACATACACAGACATATACACATACACACACAAACACAAGTACATGCACGCACACAAACACACAAGAACACACACACACACACACACACACACACACACACACACACACACACACACACACACACACACAAGTGCATGCACGCATACAAACACAAGAACACACAGAGACATGCACACACAGACTCTCTCTCTCTCTCTCTCTCTCTCTCTCTCTCTCTCTCTCTCTCTCTCTCTCTCTCTCTCTCTCTCTCTCTCACACACACACACACACACACACACACACATATATATATATATA
>CM065681.1:72743795-72746295 GCA_017654935.2 Phymorhynchus buccinoides
TGGTACGTGCCGACCGGGGAGAAAGAGATAACGCCCTTCCGCGGCGTTCGTTTGAAGCAGCGGGGCAATTAACGTGGCGGCTGGACAGAGAAATGAAAAGGCGAGGGGGGGGAGGGGAGAAGGGGGGGGGGGGGGGGGTGTAGATAAGAAATAAAGAAAGTGGGTCGCGCGGGACACTTACGTCACAGAGGCCCCCCGAAGAAAAGATTCTGGTACCGGAATCTTCCTGTGGAACGCCGACTCCACTTTCGACTTGGGCGACAGGGACAAATTAGTGGGGAGACTGGGTCGGCTGGAATGGTGGAACATCTGGTCGCAACACAGAGTTCAAAGGAGCAGGTGGGTTAGAGATCAGTGGAATGGATTCCGACTGAGGTTGGTGCGGCAATCCTGTGTTGAGTTGTCCCAAGGTTGATTGCAGAATAGCAAACACCTCTTGCCTGAGTTTCCCCTTTAGCCTGGATTCATCATTGCTGATGATGTGGTTTGGTAGGCCGATTCGGGCGAAAATGGCTTTGAGTGCCGCAGCTATCTGACTAGCATCAAGTGAGGAGATTGGGGCGGCATCGCACTGCATGGTACATATGTCGACCACGGTGACTATGTACCGGAATTTCTTCTTCCGTTTAGGTAGAGGCCCGACCAAGTCGACTGCCACTCGCTGAAAGGGAGGGGTAGGTGACGGCTGTACGTGCGGCGGCCTGTCCCGATAGTACCTTCGGTGGGTGTTTGCGGGTACAGTGCTGCCTTTCACCTGAGGTACCTGTGGCGAGTGGTCTTGGGTCGTTAGGCGGACATTCCTTGGGAAGGATTTTCCAAGTTGTGGCGGACTTGGGGACTTGGGACAATCTGGATTGGCTCGCGCGGCAATTTGGTTTGCCGCGTTGAGAGGTTTCTTCCCTGCTGAGGGAGATTTGCTCTTTGGGAAGGAGGGAGGGAGTTGGTTTGTGGATTGGGGAGAAGGGAATCCTGCTGAAACAATAGCAGGTTGAGAGGGGTGCCCTAAAAACACATACTGTGATCCCAGTATGAGGTCATAGACAGGACTGTCCATGAGCACTGCCTTGATGGGTCCCTTAACATATCTGGTGTCGACATTGATTATGGCGACTGGCAAAGTGGATGGGGGGATTGCAGCATCAGGGCCTTGCAGAGAGATGAAGTCTCCCGTGTATGCTGACGCGGGGACTAAGGATCCGCAGACAATGGCGTCGCATGACAGTCCAGTGTCATAGAGACACTGAACAGGGATGTTGTTGACAGTCGCCTGTCCAACGACTGACGGTGTGCCTGGACACTGTACTGGGGAGGGGTTTGTGCAATTCTGCGAAGTCGAGACGACTTGCATAGTTGCAACATTTTGCCGCTTGTAAGCAAGTTTCCTGCAGTCATCCCGATTGTGGGTGTTCGACTTGCAGTATGAGCAGAATAAGGGTTGTCCCAGTGGTTGTCGTTCATGGGTAGAACCGTTTGACCCACTGTTGGAGTTGGGGTTAAACCTGCTCTGCTGTGAAGCAGTGGACCCAACTACTTGCTGTAGTTTTGGCCTTTTAGGGGCGCTAGGTTCATCATGGGCTAGAGTGTACCGGTCACTTAGCTGGATGAGGTCAGCCAGAGTTGTGGCACCTTGTTCGGCAGTAAAGGTGCGTAACTCTGGGGACATGGTTTCGCGCAGTTGCTCGCCAACCATCAGTTCCCGGAGATCCTCATAGGACTCTGATTTGGCAGAAAGGGACACCCATTTTGTCAGATAGTTCCCCAGTCTATCTGAAAATTGGGCATAGGACTCTCCCCTACCTTTTCTGGTTGACCGGAACTTTTTCCGGTAGGCGTCAGCTGTCAACTCGTATCTGTTGAGCAGGGCTTCTTTCAAAGCTGGGTAGTCGGTAATTTGGCTTGACGGAAGTTTACTGTACACCTCATAAGCCACACCCCTGAGACTTTGGGCAAGCTTGAGGTTGAACTTTTCCGGAGCAAGCTCAAATTCCTGGGCCAGTCTTTCAAATCTATCGAGGAATGCATCGATAGACTCTGTTGCCTCATTGAATGCCTCCAATGTGAAGGTCATGGCTGAGGTATGAATGGGAGGGGGAAAATTTTGAGGGGCAGCAGTCTCAGAGTCTGCTGAGTTTTCAAGCTGCTTCATAGCTAGCTCATGGTCTCGCGCCTTTTCTCGCTCAGTGGCCTCAAGTTCGAGTTCTTTATTTTTGGCATCCTGCACTAGTTGTCTCTGCCTTAACTCATGAGTACGGATTTGCTCTTGCTCCTGAGCTCTCTGTCGCGAGCTTTATCAGCCTCTTGAGCCTCATGAGCTCTCTGTTTGTCTTTCTCAGCCTCCTCCCGAGCTTTATCAGCCTCTTGAGCCTCATGAGCTCTCTGTTTGTCTTTCTCAGCCTCTTGAGCCTCCCGAGCTTTGTCAGCCTCTTGAGCCTCATGAGCTCTCTGTTTGTCTTTCTCGCCTCCTCGCGAGTTTTCTCTTTGTCATATTCAGATATGACAA
>CM065681.1:72763795-72768795 GCA_017654935.2 Phymorhynchus buccinoides
TCTGTAGTTCTTGTATCTGTAGTTCTTGTATCTGTAGTTCTTGTATCTGTAGTTCTTGTATCTGTAGTTCTTGTATCTGTAGTTCTTGTATCTGTAGTTCTTGTATCTGTAGTTCTTGTATCTGTAGTTCTTGTATCTGTAGTTCTTGTATCTGTAGTTCTTGTATCTGTAGTTCCTGTATCTGTAGTTCTTGTATCTGTAGTTCTTGTATCTGTAGTTCTTGTATCTGTAGTTCTTGTATCTGTAGTTCTTGTATCTGTAGTTCTTGTATCTGTAGTTCTTGTATCTGTAGTTCTTGTATCTGTAGTTCTTGTATCTGTAGTTCTTGTATCTGTAGTTCCTGTATCTGTAGTTCCTGTATCTGTAGTTCCTTGTATCTGTAGTTCCTGTATCTGTAGTTCCTTGTATCTGTAGTTCCTTGTATCTGTAGTTCCTGTATCTGTAGTTCTTGTATCTGTAGTTCTTGTATCTGTAGTTCCTGTATCTGTAGTTCTTGTATCTGTAGTTCTTGTATCTGTAGTTCTTGTATCTGTAGTTCTTGTATCTGTAGTTCTTGTATCTGTAGTTCTTGTATCTGTAGTTCCTGTATCTGTAGTTCTTGTATCTGTTATTCTTGTATCTGTAGTTCCTATATCTGTAGTTCTTGTATCGATCGGTCCATTTATTCGCTGAATAAACATCTTGTATCTTGCATCTGTAGTTCTTGTATCTCCCAACTTGCAGATGGGTCCGCACATTTTGATTTATGATCAGATGTTTATTCAGCGAATAAATGGACCGATTTGTGTGGATTTAGTATGACAACAAAGCGCAGATCAGAGTTTTATCCAGCGAATAAAATGGACCGATCTGTGCGGATTTAGTATAACAACAGTGCAGAGCAGAGGGTTTTTCATCCAGCGAATAAAATAAATGGACCAATCTGCGTGGATTGTGTCTTAGCAAAGCGCAGAATATTGACCGTTTCCGTCGAATCCAATAATCTAATCAAACTCTGACACTGAAATTGGAACATAGTACAAGGATCGCGTTCTCTTGTCTGCAGGATCCAGCCATCAACGTGTCATCTTTTCGTTGCTCGTCACATTCGGATACAGGAAAAGGATCTAGCGAATTGGGGTGAGAAACGGGGAAGAGAAAATGGAAAGAGTAGGAAGGCGGCGAAAAGGGGTATCGGTGTGAAGAGAATATCCTACCTCATGAAATAAGTAGGCCTAGCCGGCGCCTAGCCAATCAGAATTGTTTGTTTGTCCGCCATTGTGAATTTTACGAAACTAAGTGCATGGCTTTGTACATCGATTTCTCGGCAAATATGTAGATTTACATCCTCCTGCTCTATGTCTTGGTTCTTTTCGTGGTTAGGGATAGGGTTAGGGTGGTTATAGTTCGCATGCGAAGGGTAGATATTTCATGGCAGGTACTTATTTATCGTGACACCGGTGTTGTATAAAATATTTTACCCATGAAATAAATACCCTTTTCCCTCATTCAAATTGTTTGCTGTTTGGGAAAGATTCACCCCTAAATACATTCAGAGGCGTCTTCTTTGAAGAACAGAAGATTCATCATTAAATACTGAGAAGTCCGGGATATTTTTTTCTAATATTTATTATTATTTATTTTTGTTTGCACAGATGGTTGTCTATATCGTCCGCCATTTTGAAAAATACGACACTAAGTGACATGGCTTTGCATATTGATGTATCGGCACAAATGTAGATTTACACCCTCCCGCTCTATTTCTTTGTTCTTTCCGTGTAGATTGAGCACTTAAATATCAATATTTAAAATAATAGTTGACTTATTTATCACATAAAAGAAGAATGGCTCTAGTGCGCTTTTGCAGGGGTACTTATTTCACGGTAGGTACGTATTTCGCTTGACACCGGGAAAGGTAAACACAAGGATGAATCGGAGTTAGGAAAAAGGCAAAGGGAAACGAGTGTGATACTCCTTCTTCTTCTTCTTCTTCTTCTTCTGTCAATTATGAGCGCAGATGCGTCATGCTGCCGTTATACGCCTAAACTAAGAAATAGTTTGGCCTGGGCAGCAAGTCCCACTTCGGCTGGAGAAAATCTTTTTTGAAAGTGTTTCGTGGAGAGAAAAAAAAGGCAAGAGAATGGACCGTAGAATAGATGACAGTAAGCAAAGGGAAAAAGGCAGAGTCAAAGATAGTATGTGACTGATTAGAGGATGTTACATGCACAGAACTTCCAGAAGGTAGGGGAAGTATATTACACATGTATATGTCACGGGAAATTTTGGAATCCGGGAAAATTCCGAATTGTCCCGAGTTTGGGACATATACAAAAGGTCCCCCCGGTATCCCCACGGGTGCGTGTGTGGGGGTGTATGAAACAGAAAGGGGAGTCTTTGGGGGAGGATCAGTGCCATGACAGAGACAGAAAAGAATGGAATGTCCTGGAGGCAAGACAACGTACAACTAGCTAGTGGATAATCTGTTCATTCAGCCTGACCCACACCTTCAAAGGATCATCTGAACGAGCACGTGGACACAGAACGTGTGGCATGGTCATCAGATAACGAGGAGGCGGAGCTCTCCCTTCGCCACACGTTTGTGTTTCTTCTTTCTTGTCTGCCTCGTCCTTTGGAGCCTGGATGATCCCGACTATCTCACCATCTGTGTCGTCTTCGATACATGTTGTGCGGTCTTCCAGAGTGGAGAAAGATTTGGTGGAATGTTGACAAATTATATACTAGACGTCCCGCCTGCAACCAGCGAGTGCGCATACAGAAAGCAGCGCATAAACATAGACATAAACAGACGCGCGCGCGCGCGCCCGCGCACATACACACGCACACACACACATACACACACACATATGAGCACTCACGCGCACACGCACACAGCACACGTTGCTTAATATGAAAAAAAGAGACAGACAGACAGACATATAGAGACAGAGACAGAGCGTGTGTCAAAGACCAAAGCAAAACTAGTATCTTAATCTGCACACAAGCTTTCAAATCACCACTACTGCCACGAGGAAGACTAAGTACATGATTGTATTCCACTACCATCAACCTGCAGGACTTCCCTATGCCATTCTCCATCATCTCTGAACCATTATTTTGTTTTTTCCTCACGCCCCAATAACCTTTGATTAAAGCCTCCCAAACACAGCAAATTCCTCCTGGAACTCCCCCATCCTTTCTTGTCTCTGCCACCCAATCCCCCGTCACCACAGTCTGGCACCAATGCCTCCACCCCCTATTATTAGTCTCCGTACCAGTCCCCCCGAAGATTCCCACCCAACGCCACCCAGTGAATGAAGAAGCAACATCTCCACACTCATACAATGTGAAGCGCTCCGTCTCTCCCAACAAGCTGATCACGGGTCCTCCTCCCTTAACAACTCCCTACTGCGAATTCCGATCTCAGCTCGGATTTCCGTCACCAAGACCATGGACCCGCGTCGTCGCCGCCACTCGCCCGTAAACAGTACGTCTCCTTCACCCCCACCCCCACCCCTCTCTCCTCTCTCTCACTCTCCCTTCGACCAACTTGCTACCCATCTCCCTTTCTTATTCTACCCGACGTGATCCCTCTAGCTACCCGCTCTTTGACGCGCACACCTTCGGGGTAGGTTTGGATTAACTGTAAACGCCACTGACAGAAAAGCCGTGAACGTGATGGGGTGGGGGGAGGGGGAGGGGGTAGGGGGTAGGGGGGGGGGGTAGGGGGGTTAGCACTCAGTGAGTAGCAAAGACTGTATCTCTGACCTGACAGCACGGCAGTGTGCTCTCTTGTTGTTGATGACTTACCATGGCTAAAAGACTCCAGGGATCATCACAACAGCCGAAGCACTCGAACACTGTGGTAAAGGTGCACCAGCTAGGGATGAGAACAGTACGTGTGTGACCGTTTTTGATTACCCCGCCGCGTGGGCAGCCACACTCCGTCTTTGGGGGCGGGGGGGGGGTATGCTCTCTTGAAAAGACAATCTACCACAATGTGTATTTCCTTGTTAACAAAAACAAAAGGCCATCATCGTGTAAGATACTGGACTATGCAGAACTTTTATGGTTTAGCTGTATATTTTATTTAAAAAAATCATTTAAAAAAAGCCAGTTGTTTCTTGGTTCTCTGACGATTCGGAGGATGCCTTTGTCGCATGAAAATAGGTAGCTCGTAAAAATAAGTAGCTCGCTACCTATGACAGTGTGTATTTGCGACATTGAGCATGAACCACAAATTTCACTTTTTTCTAGGGTTAGGGATAGGGTTAGGGTTAGGGTTAGGGTTAGGGTTAGGGTTAGGGTTAGTTAAATGGTTAAAGTACAGAAAAAGTGAAATTTGTGGTTGTCGCAAATACAGACTCTCATAATAGCGAGCTACTTATTTTTACGAGCTACCTATTTTCATGCGACAGCCTTCCTCTTTGGAAGTTTATTCCTATAACTGACAAGTTACAGATCACACACACAAACATTGTCTGTATAGCTAAAACAAAATCGAATATCGCTCCCAATTTAAAAACAAATGGTGTAGTTGCTGTGAACATCAGCAATTTCACTAACTCTCTCTCTCTCTCTCTCTCTCTCTCTCTCTCTCTCTCTCTCTCTCTCTCTCTCACTCTCTCTCTCTCTCTCTCTCTCTCTCTCTCTCTCTCTCTCTCTCTCTCTCTTTCCCTCTTACATGAAATTGAATACTTGAAGCTGCAGAGAGCATTCATTTTGTGTGTTTGTTGTTGTTTTTTGGTTGTTGTTTTTAAGCTACATGAGATTCGATGGGCAATTAGGGTCAAGTATCTCATAAAGGATATTCCTGTCAATTTGAATAATAATAATTTGATGCAGCATTTTGAATTTCTATTTGCATGCATTACTCTTCTGTCTTTAGTTGCTAAAACCATTATTTTAGGCATAGAACTGAATTTCATTTATTTGCTTTAAGAAATGTTTAGGGGTTCAGCCTAGAACGCCAAACGATCTTGTTTATGGGGACACTGGACGATATCCTATATACATCAATTCAC
>CM065681.1:72778795-72781295 GCA_017654935.2 Phymorhynchus buccinoides
TCAACAATCTGGTTATAATGACCACGGTTTCAAACAAATGATAAAAAGTTTGAAAACAAAAAGAATCGATTGGCTTTAAAAATTCCAAACTGAAACACACGGTGCAATTAAAAGCCATGGTTAAACGTACTACACCGATACTAATTCTGACTAAAATATTAATCTTGTATATAACCATTAACTCATTATCATCTAACGAGGGACAGAAATGCAACAAACTGAAAACCAACCAAAAACCTCTTTACTGGTACGCACTTGTTTATATGTTAAAGGTTTGACGCAAAGAACAGAACAGACAGGGTAGGCGCTTACAGTTCTTCTACTCGTGTACGTCCTGTTTACACAAGCGAAAACTATTCGGTAAATTGTGTTTTGGTGTTAAGTGCATCTCGTGTTTGTCTACATACTAAGAAGACTCTGGTTAAAGAAAGGCGTCGAACAATGACGCTTGTGTGGTCTCACTGCTTTTTAAAAAACAACAACAAAACAACCTCTTACCCTCAAACAGACAACTGCGAAACCCTCTATTAAAGAGTTATGCGTTCACCTTTAATTAAGCCAATTTTCCCGTCACGGAGTGCAGGCACCATGCACAATTCCTCTTCCACAGTTTTTAGGCAATGTGTAAGGAGCGAGTAGAGACGACTAAAGGAGTAGTAGATAGACACACCATGAAACATTGCTGAGTGTATGTGTGTGTTGTCTTTTGTGGTAGTAATTTCAGACAGCCTTGATGTAAACAGCAAGACGACTAGAGGCATCACGTTGGGGGCCGATCAGCGGAACCTAGCTGGCTGGTCCAGACTTTCTGTCTTCTTCAAAACTATCTGTATTGTTAAAAAACCACATCGGGACTTTACTGGTGTTGCACTGCCTTCGGGCATTGCCTCCAGTATTGTTCCCACCATCTTTATATCTACTAATGTTCCATATCTGTCTGTTCCAAACCGGAGGACGTTAAACAGATTTACTTTCTGTCTTGTGTTGTTGTTTGCTGCTGCTGTTGTTGTTGTTGTTGCTGTTGTTGTTGTTGTTGTTGTTGTTGTTGTTGTTGTTGTTCTTCTTCTTCTTCTTCTTCTTCTTCTTCTTCTTCTTCTTCTTCTTCTTCTTCTTCTTCTTCTTCTTCTTCTTCTTCTTCTTCTTCTTCTTCTTCTTCTTCTTCTTCTTCTGTCAACCTTCTTCTTCTTTACCTCAGTAGTACCTCAGTGCGCATTGCCGCAGATCTCCCTAAAGTAACAGCGACAGAATAGTCAAAAGTGACTTGTGATCGCTTTATTATGGAAGGAAGGAAAGGCGCGGTCACATCATGCAACATTGCTGCGTGTTTAGGGGAAGACGGGGTAAAAAGCGCATGGGCGGGTAAGAAGCCCACCCCATTGCTGCGAGCGTGTAGTATTCGTCTCATGTGACTGACATCCATAGATGGGGTGGGTTTCTTACCCGCCCAGTAATGTTCAGTACAGACAGCCTTGCTGTAAACAGCAAGACGACTAAAGGCACAGACACACCATGAAACGTGTGTCCTTTGTGGTAGTAATTTCAGAGAGCCTTGCTGTAAACAGCAGGACGACTAAAGGCACAGACACACCATGAAACATGTGTCCTTTGTGGCAGTAATTTCAGACAGCCTTGTTGTACACAGCAAGACGACTAAAGGCACAAACACACCATGAAACATTGCTGAGTGTATAATATGCTGTCTTTCGTGGTAGTAATTTCAGACAGCCTTGCTGTAAACAGCAAAGAGAGTGCAAGTGTCCCCTCTCTGTTGCCTGGACCACCAACCAGCTCGAAAGGATTCTCGGTTCTGAAATGAACTTGATAGGCTACAGGCCTATGGCTAATTGAGAAGTTACAATCAAAAACATTATGGGAGTCCAGCCTACCCATGTGAATTGTGACCCAGCACCACGAATGGGACATTAAGTCGCTGGGCTAGTTTCTCACAAAAGGCTTGCAAAGTCAAAAATCTCATTGTTTTGTCAATTTTGAGTTATGGGTATTTTTGTGTTCTCTAACATCTTATCTTTCATATTTATAAAGGATAATCTTTAATATGGTCTCTAAGTAGTCTTGTAAGTGTTTGAAAACGAGTAGGCCAATGCATTTTCTTTAGCTAAGCTAGACTTTAGACTGTGTTTTCTCAACATGGCCGACGCTCACACTACTAAGTTTAAAGGCTCATAACCCTGGAACGAAAATAAGATACAAGAATGGTCCTTGTATCATTAGAAAGATAATTGTCTGTCGTTTTCACGTGTATGCTTTTCTCAGAATGGTCAGTTTGACACTTAATGTCCCTTTCGTGATGCTGGGTCACAATTGTTTCGGAAAACAACAACAACAACAACGTCCAACAACAACAACAACAACAACAACAACAACAACAACAACAACAACAACAACAACAACAACAACAACAACAACAACAACAACAACAACAACAACAACAAAAATACGCATACACAGAACTTGAGGTCAGGTTGTTCGGGGTAGAGAC
>CM065681.1:72786295-72796295 GCA_017654935.2 Phymorhynchus buccinoides
GGAGAAATGCCAATTTCTAAGCCTTGACAAAGTGTTTCGTAACTTAATATTAATTTAACCCTTTCGCCGCCAGCCATTTTTCAGCCGAAAAAATACCATTAAACTTAACTGGGTAGAGAACAAAATATGTCTGCAATATTGTGAATTCCTCGGTGACATATATATCATTAGGCCTATTCTTACCTCCCAAAAATAAGAAACTAGGGTCTTTGAATAACAGGTCTGGATTGGATGCATTTTAGTGACATGGGTGTTGTTAAACCATTGTGGTGCTAAAATGCGACATTGGCGGCGAAAGGGAGTTAATTAATACGATAAAACGAATTTTATAACAGTTTCACTCAGCAAACGTATAGGCCCACCTTTCGGGGACGTGGCGCTCCCTTCGTTAGCGTCATGTGCTGAGAGGCCACGTGTTAATATTAATAATTTCACACAGATGGGTACTCAGAGTAAAGGTTTGCTAAAACGATGCATACACATGATAAAAAATGTGTGATTCTAAGCTTGCAATGGAGAGAGAGAGAGAGAGAGAGAGAGAGAGAGAGAGAGAGAGAGAGAGAGAGAGAGAGAGAGAGAGAGAGAGAGAGAGAGAGAGAGAGAGAGAGAGATAAACGATCAACGATCAACGATCAACGACAATTTAATGACCAAGGCCATCTGCCTATGTCATATAGGAAAAAGGGGGCGGGGAATACATATAAATAAACAGAAAACAAAACAAAAACACCAAAAGCAATAAACAGCATACATACAAGTTATCAAAACGGTTATTAAATCAAAATAATTATTACCAAACATGGAACAACATTATACCATTGCAGTAACAACAGTCTAAACACACAAATGTGCGAAATGAACAACTTCGTGAATAAGAATAACCGTGTATTACGTTATCTAGATAGAGTGGAAGGGAGTTGAAAGGGAGGGGTAAAGATGGACATTCAAGTATTAGATGAATTTTTAAGTTCAAATGCTTTGGAAATAAATTTTGCAAGACTAAACGTGTGTTTAGGGCTTGTTCAAAGCATCGACATTTTAAATTTCGTCGGATTAGTGAAAAGTTTCTTGATCAAGAACAGCTTTCGTGGAGCATTATATTTGGGACAAATAAGGAGAAAATTGTATTCTGATTCGTTAGTGTTGGAACAAAAGGGACAACTGTGATCTGTTTGGGCTTTTGTAAAGCGAAAACGGTGGGGTTTTGTACATGACACACCTAGTCTGAATCTATTTATTGATGAGAGAGAGAGAGAGAGAGAGAGAGAGAGAGAGAGAGAGAGAGAGAGAGAGAGAGAGAGAGAGAGAGAGAGAGAGAGAGAGAGAGAGAGAGAGAGAGAGAGAGAGAGAGAGAGAGGGGAAGGGACGGGAGAGAGAGAGGGAGGGAGAGGGGAGAGAGAGGGAGAGAGAGAGATGGGAGAGGAGAGGGGAGAGAGAGAGAGAGAGAGAGAGAGAGAGAGAGAGAGAGAGAGAGAGAGAGAGAGAGAGAGAAAACAAAAACAAATCCGAAGTAACTAAATCTGCGTCACGCCTCCCTCACCCCACCCCGCACCCCCTCACCCCTAATACGCCCACATTTTGATTTAATATGATGATTGGCTTGTGATTGGTTTTAAATTTATATTATTTGATTTCCTGTTGCGCAATATACTCCCCTCTCTCAGAGGCACAGGTAAGCCATTCGTTCAAGCGTATCAAGTTTCGTCCATTTGTCTAGCTTTTGCTTTGATACAGCATAGACTTCTTCCATTATCATCATTTACGCTGATTAATTTTCTTTCAAAGTCCACGCAACAAAACATGAAAGGTAACATTTCGATTTTGATTTATCAAAGTAAAACGAAAACTAAGAAAAATACATTTTCATTGTGACTGTAATAAAATCCGATGGCTTGGAGTCAAAACGGACTATCTTTATAGATAGCCCATTGACGTATTATTGAAATTATTGCGATAGCTAATAACTTGTATTTTTAAAAAATACTGCAGACATATAAAACGCCTAATCCCCATTTTATATTATTTGCAGTCTTTTTTTTAATACAAGTTCTTAGTCTTTGCAATAATTTCAATAATACGTCAATGGGCTACCTAAAACAATAGTTTGCTTTGACTCCAAGCCATCGTGTTGATATATTTTGCTTTGTCAGCTCTACATGTTTGCGAGATAAGAATGAGAAGATGAAAAGTCCAATCCAATTAAATAATAGGGTAAAGCAGGAAACCCCAGACAAACATAAATACCCTGACGCACCTGCGATGTATCGAATTGTGCTTAGAACCCCAATTTCGACACCGGCTTCATTATTGTTCTTTGCAAGCCAATCCAGAGAGGAGAGAGGAACACATAACATAATCCTAACTTTAACAATATTTTCACGACTAAATTATTCTTTTATGACAATAGTTTTGCTGCTGGCAAACTATAGCCATGTGCCATACTTTCGCACCGCATAACCACGAAGCTTAATCCAATCGCGACTCCCCCATTTTAACCCTTTCACCGCCAATGTCGCATTTATGCACCACAATGGTTTAACACCCTGGGCATGTATTCACGTTGAGATAGCATGAGACTTAGCATCATGCTAACTTAGAAGCTCTTCCAAAAGTCCTATTCAATCCTATAGGACATTGGAAGAGCTTCTAAGTTAGCATCAGGCTAAGTCTCATGCTATCTCAACGTGAATACAGGCCCAGGTCACTAAAAGGCATCAAATCAGGACCTGTTATCTAAATATTTTCTTTTCTTAATTTGTCTCTACCCAGTTAAGTGTAATGGTACTTTCTGACTGGAAAAAATGGCTGGCGGGCGAAAGGGTTAAAACAAGGGAACTACTAAGGAAGGTTTATATTTCTGTAATATTCTTGAATGCTATGTCTTAATCAATAGCCATGCAGTGAATCAGAAACGTAGCCATGTGATGGTACGTGTGATAAACAGACCAGCTTCATCTTCCCATTCTGCAGTCTAGCCCTGTCACCAAGCAGCCTAGAGAGAAAGCACTTGGCCATGACACTAGCAAATGTAAACAATGGGCTGCAATAGGCATTGTTCGGCAAACAGGGGAAGTTAATCTACCATCAGGTAGATCCCCCAAATAGGGATGATTACCATCTGGGGGGAGGGGGCAATTGCTATCATGTATATTTCTTCACGTCTGTAGACTCCCCTCTTTCCAAAAATGCATGATAGCAATCTGAAAGTGGTAACTTTCTGTCCGTTAGCATGTTATTTATAATGGTAGCCCTTGTTTTGAAGCATTTTTGGCAAGGGAGACCCTACAGATGTCAAGACTGTATGATAGCAATTGCCCCCCTCAGATGGTAACAATCACCCTCCGAACATGCTGCGTTTGAGTAGATCTAGATTTAGACACACTCGGTTTGTGTTTCTCGCCATCAAGCTATCTGGGTCATTCGCAATGTTTATTTGTTTGCGAGTTCTCCACGTTTTGCAAGTTAGATCAGTTTGTAACCCCTCTTTCTATTTAAAATGTTTGCAAATCGTTCACTCGCTTCGCTTCACTCTTCGATGCCATTGTTGCTGTAGGGGAAGACGGGGTAAAAAGCGCATGGGCGGGTAAGAAGCCCACCCCAATTATCTCATGAAATAAAGAACATTTCAGTCAAATTTGCCCATGAGACGAATGCTAGACATTAACGCTCGTCTCATGGGCAAAATGAGACTGAAATTTGCTTCATTTCATGAGATAATTGGGGTGGGCTTCTTACCCGCCCATGCGCTTTTTACCCCGTCTTCCCCTAGTATTTGACCGAGTAAGTAAAGTAAGCAAGTCAAATTTTCACGAAGTGCTCTCCCCTAGTTTTGTTTCCGAAAATCGTCTATTAACCCTTTCGCCGCCAGCCATTTTTTAGCCAACATTTTCCTTTACACTTACATGGATAGAAAAAATATTTTTTGTCTGAAATATTAGGGATTCTTCTGTGATATATTTGAAATAAGGCCTATCCTTACCTCTCAAAATTAAGAACCCAAGATCATTGGATCACAGACCCTCATTTCAAGACTTGTAATGACATGGGTGTTCAATCACTGTGGAGCAAAAATATGACATTGGCGGTGAAAGGGTTAAGGTGTCTTTTATGTTTATAGTTATCCCAACATAAAGCCTTCATTTTTACCGCCAATAGCAACACCTAATGCATCATGCTAAAGAAACACCCAACAGTTACTAATAGTAAAACAAAAATGCTTACGCAGCATTTTTACCCTCATGAAATGTATACATTCCTTGCATCGTGCAGTAGGGGAAGACGGGGTAAAAAGCGCATGGGCGGGTAAGAAGCCCACCCCAATTATCTCTTGAAATGAAGCAAATTTCAGTCTCATTTTGCCCATTAGACGAGCGTTAATGTCTAGCATTCGTCTCATGGGCAAATTTGACTGAAATTTTCTTTATTTCATGAGATAATTGGGGTGGGCTTCTTACCCGCCCATGCGCTTTTTACCCCGTCTTCCCCTACTGTCTTCTTCATACAATATAATTATCATGGAGAACTATAAAATACAATAACAAGATGATTCCTTAAGTATTATTAACTTTATTGAGAAAATATCTTGACAAGCTAATGCCATTGAGATTAGCACAAACCAGAAAAAAAAAAAAGACCCCCCCCCCCCCCCCCCCCCCCCCCCCCCCCCCCCCCCCACCTCAAAACAACATTGTAATGGACCATCCTCATACTGAAGTTGATCTTCCCTGTAGGGTCATAGCTGTTTTAACTGTTATAAAGAAGTATCTCTTCATAAACCTTTCAAGCCAAGTTTGTCATCCACTTTGCACTAAACATATTTTCGTACGACAGAAATTAGCAGTAGGCTGCACAACTTTTCGTTTCCATCTCCTCCATCAGATTCTGTCCCTATAGGAATTATGTATATTTAACACACAGCCATTACTCTGCACTGCATCAACGGGCAATTTGTTGAGAATAGGCAGGGATTTATAAACAGACCCATTTATTGGTTCAAGAACCGCAAAGCGTAGGGGAAGACGGGGTAAAAAGCGCATGGGCGGGTAAGAAGCCCACCCCAATTATCTCATGAAATGAAGCAAATTAAATTTCAGTCTCATTTTGCCCATGAGACGAGCGTTAATGTCTAGCATTCGTCTCATGGGCAAATTTGACGGAAATTTGCTTCATTTCATGAGATAATTGGGGTGGGCTTCTTACCCGCCCATGCGCCTTTTTACCCCGTCTTCCCCTAGTTCTGGTTACATTGAAAATGGGTAACATTCACAATACGGCATGGGTAGCTGCAAACACATTTAGTTGAAACTTGATCACCACGTTAATTTTGCAATAACAGTAAATACACACAATTATACGAAGAAGATACAAATACTATTATTTTTAAAAACATTGGCGCGGATCATTATGTCGAATTAATCTCAAGGGCCCCTCAAAATTGAATTCGAATGATCATGGGGAATAAAAAAAACTGATGTCACAATTCATTATTGCCGTAGATATAGTCTCACGTCTGTTTATTTATTATTTTAATGTAGATGAAGAGTGATGACGATGCATGATAACAGTGATGTTACAGGGTTTGCTACAACTAAATCAATACCTTTTATTTGTACTCAAGAATGAACAAATCCGTGATATACAAAAGCAAAAACACAGTTTTTGGTCATTATCTTAGATCAGCAGAGGCAGTGGGTGGATGCCTCCATACTGGCAGCTGGACGACCCCGCCCCCTCCACGAGTCTCTCCCCGTGGGGGGGGGGGGGGGGGGGGGGGTGTGCCGGTGTGGGGGGGGGGGGGGAGGGAGGGGGGGTCTTTCGTAAAAATAGTTCCCCACCTTCTGGAAGTTCTGTGCTTGTAACTTCCTCTAATTTGCCACTCTCTTTGACTCTGCCTTTTTTCCTTTGCTTTGTGTCATCTGCTATCCTTCTGACTTATTGGCTCATTCTCCTGCTTTAAAAAAACAAGCCTCCAAATAATATTTTTCCTTTGAGCTCCTCCGAAATCGGAATGCGTTGGCTGTACGCAGCGGGGAGACCAGTGAACATTGAAAACCGGACCCATGCGTACCTTACCCATTATGGCCATATGGCCTGGGAACACAGAAGAAGAAGAATCTTAGATCAGCGGAAGAACAGTGACAGTGGACATTTTGACAGTGTGATTCCACTCTCGAAGTTTTTAAATCTTTTTGTTCTTTCTTATTTGACCTCTCTCATCATCCTTTACTGATGAACAATAAACAACAGAAATTGACCACTGTCATCATCCGTTACTAATTAACAATAAACAACAGAAATTGACCACTGTCATCACCCGTTACTAATTAACAATAAACAACAAAAATTGACCACTGTCATCACCCGTTACTAATTAACAATAAACAACAGAAATTGACCACTCTCATCATCCTTTACTAATCAACAAGAGACCGAGATCAAATCTCATTCAACACTGACAAACCGCTTAGATAAGCACTGTACAAAATGAAACTAAAAAATATTAAAAAACACCCGGGTATCTGAACAAAAACAAAAGGTGGGGGGTCACCATTATTAGCTCTTACACCGGCGTTCGATACTTACTGAGCCATTTAGGCTGAAAGGAGAGGTATGGTGAGAAATAAATCTGAACACCTACCCATCTTTTCTGGCAGTAATTCAAAGGCACGAAACATGTTGAAGATATTCAGGGCTAAAAAAGGAAAACACGAGAACGGGGGAGAGGATCGGGGGTGGGCGCTGAGATGGGGATTCACTTAATAACAGCCTCGTAAAACGGCTCAGTTTTATGAACTTTTCCTATCAGCAAGTAACAACTTTTTCTGTACTTTTTTCTTCTTCTCTGTCCGCCCGCCTACGCCACAGGATTTCATTTACGATAATATGCTATACACGTGAAATGATAATATATGGGGTATTTTTTTTTGCAAAGACCATCAGCGTTTTACGATGTCCCTGTCTACCGTTTCAAATCTTAGGTGAAGACGGGGTAAAAAGCCCATGGGCGGGTAAGAAGCCCATGCCAATTATCTCATGAAATAAAGCAAATTTCAGTCACATTTTACCCATGAGACGAGTCTTAGCATTCGTCTCATGGGCAAAATTTGACTGAAATTTGCTTCATTTCATGAGATCATTGACATGGGCTTCTTACCCGCCCGTGGGCTTTTTACCCCGTCTTCACCTATTATTGGGGGTGGGGGGGGTGGGGGGGTATTACGATGCTAAAGACGCTGCAAAACTGTAGTCAGAACTATAATAGTCACTTTTGTATTACATTATTATAGTCAGGACGTCACCTCGTTCGATTGGCTCAGTATCCAGTGACGTCATAACATAAGTGCACGGTGTGAGCATGAGAGAAGCATCAAGACTGATTTGATCTTTTCATAACGAGCTGACATTTTCATTTTGAGTCGCTAAAAGACCCGCCAGATTCACGTGTCAAAATCGCGGGTTTCGCGCGTTTTTTTCCCTCTTATAGCTGGTAAGGAATTTTGTTTTGACCAGGTTTGACTACCATACAAATGCCCCCAAGTTCAAAACGAAACATCAGTTTAAAGACCAGCCTCAATTTGAAGTTGGGGACAATTTGTATGTGGGTCATGTACAGCTATCCAGGAAAAAACCACCAAGGGACTTAATCGTGGTGGGTCAGAGTGTCTTTTTTTTTTAAATGGAGAGGGAAGCCGGGTGAGAATGAAGAGTGTAGATCAGGAGGGGACTAAGACGACAAACAGGCAAAAAGAGTAGAATGAATCACTAGAAATGAGTGTGTGTGTGTGTCCATGAAATGAGAAAAACATGACTGATATATTTAGCAGAAAGTAATCGCAGAGTGCAGGCATCTGCACAAGCTCTTTAGTTTTGCTTTGTTTTTGTTTTGCTTTTAGTTCTCATTCTTTAACAACAACAACAACAACAGCAACAACAACAACAACAACAACAACAACAACAACAACAAGAAGCAACAACAAAAAACATGTGGAATAAAACACACATCAAAACGTGTTTGCTCTTTTTAAAACAAACAACCGAACCCCCAAAGAAACAAACACAGCGGAAGAAAATAACCAAAAAAAGAAATAGAACAACTCTGTTCAGTAAAGTAGCTGTATTTGTTTTCTGGAGAACAACAACAAAAAAAGAATAATGGTGACAGTTGGCCGGGTAGACAATAAACTCTGCCAAGTCTAGGTCACCCACCCCATATCTACTCAACAGCCTCCACCCCCCCCCCCCCCCCCCCCCCTTTCCACTCTTCTTTTCTTGCCCATGCCCTAGCCTCTCCTCTCCTTCCCAATCCCCCCAGCTCCTCCCCACCCACCCCGGGTCATTGCGGTAGGTAGTGATAGTTCTAACGAGGTGTTTCTCTGCCGTTTTACCTGCTGCCATTGCACTGACAGCTATGAATCAGGACTAGCCTTGGATTAACCCTTTCACCACCAAAGTCTCATTTTAGCACCACAGAGATTTAACACCTATGTCACCAAAAAGGCATCAAATTGGGGTCTATTATACAAAGACCCTATTGTCTTAGTTTTGGAAAGTAAGGATAGACCTTATTGTATATATGTCACAGAGACCCTATTGTCTTAGTTTTGGAAAGTAAGGATAGACCTTATTGTATATATGTCACAGAAGAATCCCCAATACTGCAGATGGATTTTGTTCTCTACCCAGGTAAATTTGATGGGCATGTTTGGCGGAAATATGGCTGGCGGTGAAAGGGTTAACGTCTAGTCAGACAGAACCCTTCTTCTTCCATGTGCCAAGTCCAAGGTTATGGAACCGACTGACACATCTTAACCTCTCTCGTGCATGTCCAAGTTGGTTCTGTCTGTCTGACTGTCTGTCTACTTGTCGGTCTGTCTATATCCCGACTCTCTGTCTATGTCTGACTCTGTCTGTCTCTCTGTCTCTCTGTCTCTCTGTCTCTCTCTCTCTCTCTCTCTCTCTCTCTCTCTCTCTCTCTCTCTCTCTCTCTCTCTCTCTCTCTCTCTCTCTCTCATCTCTCTCTCTCTCTCTCGCTCTCTCTCTCTCTCTCTCTCTCTCTCTCTCTCTCTCTCTCTCTCTCTCTCTCTCTCTCTCTCTCTCTCTCTCTCTCTCTCTCTCTCTCTCTCTCTCTCTCTCTCTCTCTCTCCTAAAATCTTTATCCTTGTCAAATAAAGTTTTCCAGTGTCCAGTCTCTCTCTCTCTCTCTCTCTCTCTCTCTCTCTCTCTCTCTCTCTCTCTCTCTCTCTCTCTCTCTCTCTCTCTCTCTCTCTCTCTCTCTCTCTCTCTCTCTCTCTCTCTCTCTCTCTCTCTCTCTTCCCATTTTGTTTCTTCCTTGAAAGTTCTATTATTCTGGAAAAAATGTCATTTGTCTCAGAATTGTTTCCTGTTTTCGTAATCAATTCAAACCACCAGTTCAAGTTCACCATTGCTCATTATTATCCATGTTTGATTTTAATTCCCATTTTGATTCCTTTTCTTCAATTATCGCATGTGCCAAGTTTTGTTCATTTTCTTGACATGATTGTTTTAATTTCAATGTTTCTTTGCCTGATGCATGATGTGAGAGTGAGAGGGCAAGGTGCAAAGAAGCTATTGTAGCTTATCCTTTTTACCCTCAATAAAACATTCGTATTCGTCTCTCTCTCTCTCTCTCTCTCTCTCTCTCTCTCTCTCTCTCTCTCTCTCTCTCTCTCTCTCTCTCTCTCTCTCTCTCTCTCTCTCTCTCTCTCTCTCTCTCTCTCTCTCTCTCTCTCTCTCTCTCTCTCTCTCTCTCTCTCTCTCTCTCTCTCTCTCTCTCTCTCTCTCTCTCTCTCTCATCCTTGTTAATTAAATAAAGTATATCAAGTCTGAAGTCTGAACTCTCTCTCTCTCTCTCTCTCTCTCTCTCTCTCTCTCTCTCTCTCTCTCTCTCTCTCTCTCTCTCTCTCTCTCTCTCTCTATCTCTCCTCTCTGTCTAATCTCTAATCTCTCTCTCTCCCATCTATCTCTCTCTCTCTCTCTCTCT
>CM065681.1:72801295-72806295 GCA_017654935.2 Phymorhynchus buccinoides
TACGTAGTTTGTCCGAACCTTTTGGACAATTTGATTTAGATATCGCTAAAACTGATATTTTCCAAGCAGTTAATGGAAACGGGTCATAGGGTCTATGGGATTTCCACCTTTGTAGCCAATTCTGTGCAACTTAAAATAGTTAGAGAGTACCATCTGTAAGAAGGTTTTTTCTTGTTGTACTCCTATTTATGTGTTTGTTGCTGCTTTAGTGTGTAATTTGAATTAACTTTGTTAAACCAAACAGGTTCGATAGCGGTATAAGCACATTTTCGCTATGTTGTGGAAATCATTTTTTTTTCTTTTCTATTTCATCAAAAAATTCATTAAACGTCATCAGAACAATGCATGAGACACAATGACCATGACCGAATGTCAAATAAAGCAAAACAAATAGATTGCAAAAGTTAGTAAGATTCAGAGTAATTTGAATTGATGCTGAATTAATCTTTTATTGCCACTGTCGCCTCTTGGCACCACGGTGACCCATGTCACTGAAAGGCATCAAATGAGGGTCTGGTATCCTGTGACCTTATGTTCTTCATTTTGGGAGCTAAGGATATGCCCTATTTTATGCACGTCACAGAGGGATACCCCAATATTGCAGACAGAATCTTTCCTCTGCCCAGGTAAGTGTAATGGAAAGTCTTAGCTGACAAATGGCTGGCGTTGAAAGGAACAAAGTCAAAATATGTGTATCTTCTACACAACTGTCATAAATATAAGGGTGGGTGGGTATACAAGTACTATACACGTTGCTATGTTAGTTGATTCTAATCTGCAGCTGGTCCATTCTCTGTTCAGATGGGAACCTGTGCGTACCTCCTCTTCTGTATAAAAGACCTTAGAAAAGCAGTAGCACGTGGTGTTAACAACGTTACAGGTTTTGTCCCCTCGTCGAAGGTTACGTGAAACTGTGTACCCCATATTAAACATGTGAAGTGGAACACACTCACTGGCCTGAGTGGGGAGAGTCGCTAATAAATGTTGAATCTCAGCTCGTCAATGTGTTGGCGATAAGGGTCTAGGGAGGTCTGACTTGGATTCTTGTCATGTTTTTTTGGGTTTTATATAAGTATGTGCGTTCAAAAGAGCCTTAACAAAACGAAACGCATACTTAAGAACAATGAACGCTTTTGAAAGAGAAACAAAATATTTACAACTCAGAATGTTGCTTGCAAATTCATTTATTATCAAATTTGCTGTAAAAAATCCTAAAACATGACTTATGAAACAGTCATAAACAAAGCATCGCAGACTGAGTTATGACAAACGTAGCAAAACAAACAACAAACCACACATGTAATGAGTCAAATAACTAACCACCACCACCACCACCAATAACATCGATAACACACAGCAACAGCATAACAACATGACAACATGACAACAACAACAACAACAGTAAAAACAACATCAGCATCAACAACAACAGCAACAACAAGAGGAACAACATCGCGGGTGGTCATCAGCAGTCAGATCTCTTTTCTTTTTTTCTCCCAAACAGTCTTTACTCTGTTCACTTTGTGGAGGGAAATCTGTTTAACGTCGTCCTCCGGTCTGGAACAGTAGACACATATATGGGACATTAGTAGATTATAAAGATGGTGGGAACGATCCTGGGGGCAATGGCCGGAGGCAGTGCAACACCAGTAAAGCCCCGAATTTTTAACCATACAGATGCATGATGTGTAAATGTAATCACTTTGGGAAGATGGGCATTTGTTTTTAATCGACACGAGCAGGAACAATCACTCACGTTAGAGGTGTCAACAGACCACAGCGCCATCTTCGCCGAAGGTTATTTGAAATTGTGTTTCCCCCCTTTTACATGCGAAACGAAACACCCTCCTCGGTTTTAAGTGGGGGGAAAGGAGTTCATAAATTTCAAACCTGGTGTCATTGACTCGAAGGCAACGAGGGAGGTCCTCGACTCCGCGCATGCTCATGTGTGGTTGGAGATGGTTATTTTCTTGTTTGACTAAAAAAAATAATAAAGTGTTTAGGTCGCGCAAGGACACGCTTATACACTATGTGTGCGTGTGCGTGTATTTGTGTGTGCGCGTGCGTGCGCGCGCGCGTGTGTGTATGTGTGTGTACGCGCGTGCCTGCGTGTATGTGTGTATGTGTGGGTGGGTGGGGACGTATGTGTATGCCTATTTGCACGTGTGTGAACGATTATTTGTTTTTGTTGAATTTCTTGCTTTTAATTTTTGTTGTTGTTAAGCGCATAGAGCTCCACGTTTGGTGCAGGAGTGCGCTATGTAAATGATTCACCATTATTATTATCATTATTATTATTATTATTATTATTATTATTATTATTATTATTATTATTATCGCTATTATTATTATTACTACTACTACTACTACTACTACTACTACTACTACTACTACTACTACTACTACTACTATTATTATTATTATTATTATTATTATCATTATCATCATCATCATCATCATCATAATCATAATCATTATCATCATCATCATCATCATCATCATTATATATTATTATTATTATTATTATTATTACTATATGACTATTATTATTATTATTATTATCATCATCATCATCATCATCATCATCATCATCATCATCATCATTATTATTATTAATATTATTATTATGTGATTGTGATGAATTTGAAAAATGAGAGACATACACACGGATTATTATAGAAATTAAATGAAGGTTTATTTAGGGTGGGGTTTTTTTCCGTTTTGTCCGTTGTCCAAAACAACGAGGTGGGGTTTTGTCCGGTGAAGTTATGTCCGGTGGGTTTTTGTCCGGGATTCGTGCCTCACAATTATCACTTTGTGATTGGAATGATCTCTCATGCATAGCAAAAATAGGAACCCCAAACTGTACCCCCCCCCCCCCCCTCCCCTCCCTGTTACATGGTGAGGCTCCTTATTCTCCTTAGTCCTTAATGTCTTTGGATTAATTTAGATAATGTCTGCTTTGTTTCTTTTCGTTCCACAAGGGTTCAAACTCATTAGGGCATCTAGCTTTGGCATTTGTTTCTTTCAGAAGTAAAAATAAATCTTGAAAGGGGCACCCTGACAGATGATATTTTGCAAGAAACACGCCGAGATCACCAGGAAAACACCTATTAGAGAGATCGCAGCACTCACAAACCGTCAAATCGGCGATTCCTTCTTGGCGGAGGTGCAGAAAATCAAATTATTTAAGTGAAAGAGAAGACATGTGTATGTGCCTTCTCTTTTCTAATGGCCGCCTGAGTCGCTTAGACCAAATCACGAAATGACCACAATACAAGCCTTTTTCATTTTATTTGCAGTTTACCAAAAGGAGTTTCGCTCACAACAAAGAAAATAGCTCCATTTTATTTTTTTTACTGCACTACAAAGAAGAAAAAGCTTCAACCACTCTGAATGTCCTCCACCCACCCCGTCCAAAATGACTTCTCTCTCCGGCAACTCCGCCAAGGAGGAATCGTCGTGTCGACGGTTTGTTTTCTAGGAAACCAGAGCAAAGTGAGTATTCCTATCCTTCACAAGGCTGTCTTTCTAGTGATCTCGACGTGTTTCTTGCAACAAAAAAACACCAACTCATCCGTCAGGGTGTCCTCTTAACGGCGGTTTACCGGGAAGCCAATTCGATCTCCAGCCCACGCAAATGACTGTGAGAAAAAAAAGAGGAGAAACACAAACCGACGAACAATAATATCACGTTACTGTCCTATCGTTTGTTTGCTCTTGTGTTTGTTGCTTTCCTCTGCAGGAAAGAGATAATTATGGCCGCATGCTTTTTGTGTGTAGGGAAGGCATACGCCCTCGCGCCTGCTTTTGTTTCCAGACAACAATTAGAAGAATGAGAAGCAACGCAATGAAGGTAACACAATACCACTATCAATTGCCATCGTCATCATTTGTTTCTTCTTTCAGTTGGCCATATTGTATGCTCGCAATGAGCGTTTTAATCGCAAGGAAACCCACGTACTTCAGTCATACATTGCATTCAATTGCAAGAAAAACTTAAAATATACCCCACTTCCACATTTTCCTTATTACTCGAAGCAAACAAATGATTAACAATAATCATTATTAAAAACAATATGTAGAAGGATATTGTACATCCACGTTATTTTTTAAATGAGTTTATATGTTTTTTTGTGGTTTTTCCTTCTTCGCTTTATTCTACTTAATCTACTTTATTCTTCGTGTTCTAAAATCTGGATGAACATGATTATTTAACCTTTTTTTAAAAATTATGTTTCCTTCAATTGATTTTCCTATTGGTTCTAAGCCAATCTGATAGTTTGTATGTGTTTTCACTTTCTCTTCCTCTCACTCTCTTTTCTGATTCTTGTCCTATGGTCACCCCCTAAAGTGTGTACAATTAGGCCTACTTCTATCTAAAGAAGTTGGTCACCACCACAGAAGAAGAAGAACCTGTTCAATATTATAAGTATTAGGCCCAGTTTAATTTTGTATTTACTCTAGGCCATTGAACGTTACCATACCAATTCCCAGTCGGCTTGCTCTCCTCTCCCCTTTGTCTTCCTTAACCCAGCGCCATTCTCCCAATGCACGCTTTCCTGTCAATAAAACAGATGATAGAAAACTAGAATTCACGCGTGCGTCGTTATAGTTATGCCGGAGCATTCGAACAGCGCGACTTTTCGAAAATCGCGATACGAAATGCGCGAACTACAAGATGCCGAAAAGAGCGAACAGTAATGACAAAAAGAGCGAATTTCAGATAGTCGCACTTTCGCATAAAACTCAGAATGTTAGGGATAGGGTTAGGGATAGGTTAGGGATAGGGTTAGGGATAGGGTTAAGGATAGGGTTAGGGATAGGGTTAGGGATAGTAAGGTACTTCTTGCCCCATCCCAATCCTCAACGACCCTCTCGCTTTCTGTCAGTGACATTCGCTCTTTCTGTCAGTGACATTCGCTCTTTCTGTCAGTGACATTCGCTCTTTCTGTCAGTGACATTCGCTCTTTTCGAACGGTCGCGCAAATGGGAATATT
>CM065681.1:72808795-72816295 GCA_017654935.2 Phymorhynchus buccinoides
CTCAGTCTGTCCGCAGGTGTGGTGGTGGCACCCGCGAGGCTCAACAGGTGATTTGCCCGAAAGAGTGGAGTACATAAAAAACCTGGGTGATGGCCCCCCCTCTCTTTATTGGATGGGTCTAAACGCGAGTCTTTGCAGATATAGATGAACAGAGATCTTCTTGTGTGGTAAGCATTCGAGTGGATCGTTTAAGGAAAAAGGCCTGCTACACTACATACGATTCGCTGTCAAAACGATGCGATTGTGACGATGCGAATCATGATTCATGCGAAAAACTTCCGTCTAAACTCAAGTAGACCCAATGCATGCATTTCACGTGAATCATGACTCGCGTCGTCACAATCGCATCGCATTGACATCCAATCGTATGTAGTGTAGCGGGCCCTTTAGTGCAAAAGGTGCTGTGCTCTTCGATGTACTGTCTGGTTTTTATTCAGTTGATATTTTCACATTCAGTCGCATTTCGAATAGCCATTCTGCTGAATGTATTTATTTTACATTAATAGCTAACATTAGCCAGAGTTGGAGAACTGCGCTAAATGTTACAAGTTTACATGAGGAACACACACAAACACACACACACACACACACACACACACACACACACACACACACACACACACACACACACACGCGCGCGCGCGCACGCGCACGCACGCACGCACGCACACGCACACGCACACGCACACACACAATCGCTTGCGTGAACGCAGAGAGAGAGAGAGAGAGAGAGAGAGAGAGAGAGAGAGAGAGAGAGAGAGAGAGAGAGAGAGAGAGAGAGAGTGAGACAGACAGAGAGAGAGAGACAGACAGAGAGAGACAGACAGACAGACAGAGACAGACAGACAGACAGACAGAGACAGACAGACAGAGAGAGAGACAGACAGACAGACAGACAGACAGAGAGAGACAGAGACAGACAGACAGAGAGACATAGAGAGACAGGGACAGAGATAAAGAGAGGTGCAAACGGGTAAACACTTCAGCCCGCGCCGAAGGTTACGTGAAATAGTGCACCTCTGTTTTACATGCGAAACGGAACACACTGGGTGGAATTGAGTGGGGTAAAAAAAGAGTTCATAAATTTCAACTCCCCCGGTCTCATTTAACTTGCAGGCGACAAGGGAGGTCCGTCCTCCGTGGTCCTCCGTTTTCCTGTGTGGCATTTTAGCACTCTAGGTGCATTAGAGCAGCGAAAGGACAAACCATTCAGTACTAGGGTAAGACGGGGTAAAAAGCCCATGGGCGGGTAAGAAGCCCATGCCAATTATCTCATAAAAAAAAGAACATTTCAGTCAAATTTGCCCATGAGACGAATGCTGAACATTAACACTCGTTTCATGGGCCAAATGTGACTACAATTTGCTTCATTTCGTGAGATAATTGGCATGGGCTTCTTACCCGCCCATGGGCTTTTTTTACCCCGTCTTCACCTAGACAATAGACGATTTTCGGAAGAAGAAAAAACTAGGGGAGAGCACTTCGTGAAAATTAGAGTTGTTTGCCTTCATTACTCGGTCAAACACCAATAGCAACAATGGCGTCGAAGCTAGAAACCGCAGGATGCGAGTCAGCGACTTGCAAACATTTTTTTATAGAAAAATTAGGGGTGGCCAGTGGCCACACACTGATAAAACTTGCTAAATGTGACGTAAAGAAAGGATAAATAACATGTTTTAGAATGACGCACGGTGTTCTAAGTGCTGTATGTCTGCTCAAACACACGAGTCGATAGGCTACGAGAGCTGATGGTAGAGTGACTTCCCCTGTTTAACCGATTGAATTAGGCAAGATCACTCCCACACACCAAGAAATGACTCCCCTTAACTCTTTCCGAACAATTCCTATTGCACCGCCCTCAAGATGTGCCCCCCCCCCCCCCTACATTTCTCGGTTAATTGTATTTTTCCGTTTTTGCCTTTCTTACCATACATAAAGCTGTATTTTAGGAACATTTTTAGCTAATAACCTTTTTTGGAATACTAACCCTAGCCCTAACCCTAGCCCTAACCCTAACCCTATAAGACGGAAAAACGCAACGAACCACAACTGTGACAAATCGCGGTGTACTGCAGTACATAGTGGGGGGTAGGGTTAGGTTTAGGGCTAGGGTTAGGGATAGGGTTAGTATTCCAAATGGGTTATTAGCTAAAAAGGTTCCTAAAATACAGCTTTATGTTTGGTAAGAAAGGCAAAAACATAAAATTTCAATTAACCGAGAAATGCAGGGGGGGCCCTTTACCGGGGCTTTATACTACCACTTGCCGACACGAAAGGGAAATAATATTAGGCCCCAACTGCTGATGCCACCTAGCGGCGGGTAAGGGGCAGATAATCTTCTGCGAACATCTGATTAACGTCCTCCGGCCTGGAACAGACACATAATACTATGGGACGTTAGTATAGATATACAGATGGTGGGAACGATCCTGGAGGTAATGACTGGAGGCAGTGCAACACCAGTAAACATGTGTATAAAGCATATTTCTTATAAGAGAAAGAATGTTGTCATAACTGTGCATGTATTTTGATACTGTCGCCTTCGAGACTGTAATGTTCGTAAATGTTATCGCCCCAATTCAATTCCATAAGGGGCTATGGCCTTTCTGAATACAAAAATCATTTGAAGTCTGAATTAAAAAGAAGTTTCTCTCACTAGTGCGCGGAAAACAAACAAAAAGAAAAAGAAGAGAAGAAAATTGCGAAATGAATAAGAGGAAGTAACTCTCTGTTAATTAACTCCCTCCACCAAAGTTATTTTCGGCACCCATTATTCATTTCACTATATCCTCTCTCCTAGCTTTACTCAATCTTCGAAGAATGTTGTGTCGAACGTCCTCCGATATGGAACAGGTACATAATTATGGAACATTTGTAATTATAAAGATAATGGGTCGATCCTGGAATTAAGTAATGCAATACAGTGGAACCTCCCTTATAAGACCTTCGAAAATCATACAAAATGAGGTCTTATAAGGAAGGGGTCTTTTAAGGGGGGGGGGGGTAAGGTTGTAATTTCAATACTTACAAAGAAGGGCAATGTCTCAGAGTAGTAGGTCTTAATACATGTGAGGGAGTCTTATAATGGGAGGTCTTATAAGGGAGGGTCCATTGTGCTAGGAAAGACCCGGTAATATACAAATAAACAAGTGCGGATTCGCAATCGTTTGTGGCAGCGGTCTATATTTACCACTCCAATCATTACATACACTGAGTCGCCTCCCCTCGCTTTTCAATAATTTTAATCTGTGAACCAGAATGTTATCTCTGCACCATTTCGTAACTTTTTATATATTTTGGAAAACATTTCAAACTATTTATCCTACTTATACTCATCGTAAGAAGCACCGCATACTCGTCGTGTCTGTTGCAGTGTCTGTATTACGTATGTTTATTATTTTGTACGCTTTAAAATGAAGATTAATGTGCTCTGTTCAGTATACAATTCTTTCATTACCTAAGGACTGTAGATATGACAACTGAAATGTTACTTTATGCCCAAGTATTTTTTTTCTCTTTTACAATATGTGCGACAATTTTGTCAATATGTGCGACAATGTTGGACCGACAGACCGACCGACAGACAGAAAGACCGACAAAGTGAGTTATAGGTTTGTGGCTTCAAACAAAAAATAATTGCCTATTATTTAGCAAAAAGGGGAGTGATGCAATCCGGAAGAGTGATTGGCACTTGGGTGGACAGTCGCGCTCATTACCGTCATCATAATTATCCAGTCTACTGCAGAACAAAACGGGAGACAAGCAAACGAACCAAGGAAGGAGGGGGAAAATGATGCACAGACAGAAGCCTTGAACCGATTTCTTTGGAAACGATCGTTTTATGTTTTTCTATCAAACGCATCTAAAACATCAACCCCTTCTCTGTCGCAAACAAACAAGAACATGCCCAGTAATTGCGGCTCTGAGTTTTGGATATCAATCAAACAGCTTCCTCCATGTCAAGGCACCGCGGTGTTCTTCTCTAAAACTAGCCAGGGCCTACATGTTGATTGCTGTTAGCAAGCAAATGTCCTTCAACAGGGAGCTTCAGCATCGGTGGGAAGGGTGTGTGTGTGTGTGTGTGTGTGTGTGTGTGTGTGTTTAACAGTGAAACAACAACCAACCAGCCAAACAAACAAAACACAAACAATCGTGTCAGGTGCTCGGCAGAAATTGTGGCTCCAGTGACCTTCAACTTTGACCTATATGACCTTCGTTTTTTTAATTTGGCCGATATATTCTTAGTACCTATCCGCATGCAATATTTGAGTGTCCTAGGTCCCTCGGTTCAGTCGTAGTCGTGCCAGGTGCTCGTCAGAATTTTCGGCGCCAATGACTTTGACCTATGACCTTCGTTTTTGAATTAGACCGAGATATGCTTAGTACCCATCCGCATGTCAAATTTGAGCGTCCTAGGTCCCTCCGTTCAATCGTTATTGTGCCAGGTGCTCGGCAGTATTTTCGGCGCTAGTGACCTTGACCTTTGACCTATGACCTTCATTTTTTAACGTGATCTAGATATCTTTAGTACGTATCCGATTCGGAAGCATGTTCGGCTCCAGTGACCTTGACCTTTGACCTATGACCTGCATTTTCGGACTTGGCCTAGATATTCTTAGTACCTATCCGCATGCAACATTTGAGCGTCCTAGGTCCCTTCGTTCAAACGGTATCGTGTTGACATAGATAGTCAGAAGGATAGTCGGCTTCAGAATCCACTGAAAACATTACCAGCTTCGCTCTCTTCGTTCGCGGCTGGTAATCAGCCTCAATTTTGCCTCACGCCTGTCAGATAAAGATGAACACTGATGACAAAGAGGAGCGTGATAAGAGAGGCGATCAGAACGTTGATGATAACGATGATGGCAATGATAATGGCAGTAACGAAGGCGCGCCCGTAGCCGATGACAACGATGATGACGACGACGATGACGACATCAACGATGATGGTTATAAAGATGACAATGATATTAATGTTATGATTATCAATACGCCAGCCCCAAAAACGTTTCTGCACAATAGGCCCTATGTCATCTGATGACACTTTGGAAGAAGGTTCTGAGTTTGTGATGAATGATGAAATTCTGCCTTACGTCCTCCGGTCTGGAACAGACACATATGGGACATTAGTAGATTTAAAGATGATGGGAACGATCCTGGAGGCAATGCCCAGAGGCAGTGCAACACCAGGAAAGTCCCGAATTCGTAACAATACAGATGTGTAGGTAATGAGTTTGTGAATCGAATTGGTAAAATGTTATATCAAGCTGCTAAAACATGAATACAATTACTTCTACACTACTCGTGTTTTTTTGCTAACTTTCCGTCATTACCTTACTGTCTCAGCAACAAAAATCTTGATCTGTTCTCTGGTTCTGTCTAGGTTAGACTATGGCAATGCTCTCCTGGCTGGGTGTCCAAAACGTTGCATAGATAAACTTCAAAGAGTCCAACATTCTGCCGTGAGGCTTCTGTTCAAGGCGAAAAAACGAGATCATATCACTCCTTTACTGCAGTCCCTACATTGGCTTCCTATTGAGGCACGCATCAAATACAAACTGTCAATACTTTGCCACAAATTCTTCTCAGGATCTTCCCCAGCTTACATTTCAAACCTTCTATCTGTTTACTCTCCCGCTCGATCTCTTCGTTCTTCAACTGACCACTTCACCCTCTGCATTCCAAAAGACCGAACAAAGTCCTTTGGAGAAAGAGCTTTCTCCTTCTCTGCTCCAACTCAGTGGAATTCTCTTCCTAAACCTGTCCGCGAAATCCCATCAGAGTCTTCTGTCAAAAGAGCATTGAAAACTTACCTCTTCCGGTTGTGTTTTCCCAACTAAAAGTCTATGCCACGCCCTTCTGTCTTGTCTCTCTCTGTCCCTGGCTTTCTGTCTCTGTCTTACTGTCTGTTTGTGTGTCTTTCTGCCTCTTCTCTCTCTCTCTCTCTCTCTCTCTCTCTCTCTCTCTCTCTCTCTCTCTCTCTCTCTCTCTCTCTCTCTCTCTCTCTCTCTCTCTCTCTCTCTCTCTCTCTCTCTCTCTCTCTCTCTCTCTCTCTCTCTCTCTCTCTCTCTCTCTCTCTGTGTTTTCTGTCAAACTCACACACTCTCTGTGTTTCTGTCACTTTCACACACTCTCCGTGTTTGTCTCCCTCTGTCTCTCTGTCTCTGTCTCTCTGTCTCTCTGTCTCTGTCTGTCTGTCTGTCTGTCTGTCTGTCTCTCTCTCTCTCTCTCTCTCTCTCTCTCTCTCTCTCTCTCTCTCTCTCTCTCTCTCTCTCTCTCTCTCTCTCTCTCTCTCTCTCTCTCTCTCTCTCTCTCTCTCTCTCTCTCTCTCTCTCTCTCTCTGTCTGTCTCTCTGTCTGTCTCTTACTTTTTTTTTCCCCCTTCCCCATCCCATTTTCTCATCCCCCCCCCCCCCCCCTCTGCCGTTGACTTGCCCGTGTTTGGGTCTTGCGGTCAATCAACAGCGTCCATTTCTCTGTGTGTGTGTGTGTGTGTGTGTGTGTGTGTGTGTGTGTGTGTGTGTGTGTGTGTGTGCACGCGCGCGCGTGTGCGTGTGTGAATGTGGGTGGGTGCGTGGGTGCGTGTGTGCGTGCGCGTGCGCCTGTGGGTGTGGGTGTTGGCGTGTAAGTGTACCGTATGTTATTATTGTATTGTTGTTTCTGTGCAGTCATATTTTAAAAGTTGTATATTTCCCATAGTGTTCGTGTGACTTGCTGTTTTATATTGTCTTCATTGATAAATGTTTTTATTCAATTTGTGATTTTATGTATGACACTTTAATATGATGCTGTTGACTATATGTTTTTTGTGTTCTTTAAAAAAAAAGAAGATTTGTAATGCATTTATATTGTTATAAAGCGCGATGAGCCCAATTTGGGGTATCGCGCTATATAAGTATCCCCTATTATTATTATTACTAGCGCAACGGCGAGTCCCAGTCCCAGTAACGCCTAGTAACGGTAACGCCTAGTAACGGTAACGCCTAGTAACGGTAACGCCTAGTAACGGTAACGCCTAGTAACGGTAACGCCTAGTAACGGTAACGCCTAGTAACGGTAACGCCAAGTACTGGTAACGCTGAGTACAGCAAATTTGAAGCGATTCGGTTAAGAAACGGCGGAGTCGTATAGCGCGCGTGTTCCTGAACCGTCCCCAGTGATCTTCCTGCCAAATTCGAAGGCAATCGGTCCAGAAATACCAGAGATACGGGCGCCGAGAGGCCGGCTGATGCGCGTTTCGCGCATTTGCCGAACCGCGCAAATGACACGTTTGGAACACCATTGTGCCTTTACGCCATCATAGTCCATTGTACAACGACATTGGTTGCCGTTGCCATCGGCCCGTTAGGGCTCACAGCAAATTTGAAGCGATTCGGTCGAAAAACGGCGGAGTTATAAGGCCCGTTTCGTGTTTCAGACACACACATACACACAGACACACACACACACACACACACACACACACGGACGGACACTTGGCTTTTTACTATATGATTAACTG
>CM065681.1:72821295-72828795 GCA_017654935.2 Phymorhynchus buccinoides
AAATCGGATGTTCCGAGAATACTCGTAAGTAGACCCCGTCTGGCGTTCTCCTGTTCCGAGTATACTCGTATTTCGTCCGGAATGAGTTAAGAATGAATGTTCCATTCCGTCAGGTTTATAAGAGCAAATAATTAAACCAACAACTTACAGGTCTTCATTATATTATAGCGTATATAGGGGAAGACGGGGTAAAAAGCGCATGGGCGGGTAAGAAGCCCACCCCAATTATCTCATGAAATGAAGCAAATTTCAGTCTCATTTTGCCCATGAGACGAGCGTTAATGTCTAGCATTCGTCTCATGGGCAAATTTGACTGAAATTTTCTTTATTTCATGAGATAATTGGGGTGGGCTTCTTACCCGCCCATGCGCTTTTTACCCCGTCTTCCCCTAGGCGTCTAGGAGTATTAATAGTTGTACAAAAGAGATATAATGGATAATGCATCGAATAATCACATATCGAAGCAGCATCAGAATGACATGATCAGGCTTTCAGCCTCTACGCTGTGGTTTCCGTTGCTACTTGTGAGCGATTGAGAAGTTTACAATTAAAATAAAAGGCATGCTAAGATATCCTTGAAAAATTCTTAAAGACACACTGACGCACCACGATTAAGTCCCTTGGGGTTTTTTTCTGGGTAGCTGTGACCCACATACAAATATCCCCAACTTCAAATTGAGGCTGCTCTTTAAAATGATGTTTCGTTTTCAATTTGGGGACATTTATATGGGAGTTAAGCCTGGTCCAAGCAAGATTTCTTACCAGCTATAAGAGGGAAAACACGTAAAACCCGTGATTTTGACACGTGACCTGGTGGGTCTTTAACGTTACTTACCTCGATCTAAATGGTCCGATCTTCTAAATCGTTATACTCGGAATTAAACCCTCAAAAAAGAACTGAGAGAAAGAGATCTCATTTCTCACTCATCGAAGGAAAGTAAAAACAACAGCGAAGGCATAGATATGGCCAGAGGCCGAGGTATTGCGGTCTGTGTGTGTGTCTGTGTGTGTGTCTGTCTGTGTGTCTGTCTGTCTGTGTATCGATTATCTTAAAAACTACTGTTTGGAATTTGATTAAAATTGGCAGAGGGGTAGACAGCTTGAAAAGGACGCTTCCTTTCGTTAATCAACACCGTGCTGACCTTGACCATGAAGTTTGACCTTGAAAACCGAAATTTCCTTCTTTGGGCTATGTAATTTCCCCCAAGCTTTATTTCGTGAACTAGTGAACAGAATCGCTTCAAATTTTGTGTGGTGGTGTACCATGGTGCAAGGAAGTTTGCATAAAAGTTCAGCTGTATCTCGTGAACTACTGAACAGAATCGCTTCATATTTTGGGCTATGTATTTTATGCGTTCTGTAAGGGTGGAAAGTGGTGTGTTTATTGGGGGGTGGGGGAGAAGACATCACTCGGTGCAAGGAAGTTTGTATAAAAGTTCAGCTGTATCTCGTGAACTACTGAACAGAATCGCTTCAAATTTGGGGCTATGTATTTTATGCGTTCTGTAAGGGTGGAAAGTGGTGTGTTTATTGGGGGGGGGGGGGGGGACAGGACATAACTCTGGCCGGGTTTGCATTGTCACAATGCGTTGCTGCCGCTCGGCGATGCCCTTGTTAATGCTGTGTCAAGGTTCGGTCGTTAGCGTGCAATCACCAATAAGTAAAAAAATAACGAGGTTCAAATCATGTGCTGCGTTGAATAGCTTACGACTGTATTTGTTTCTAAGAAGGAAAAAATAACAAATGCAAAATCGAAATAAAATAACGACTTGAATGTATGGCAAACACAGACGTCAAAGTTAGCTTAAGCCATATTCAAACCACAGACATTCAAATAAGGGAAAGAAAAGTACTCATCGTATATTTCTGCAAAAGCAGCTTCATTTTTTTCTTCTGGGGAGTTGGGGTGAGAGAGAGAGAGAGAGAGAGAGAGAGAGAGAGAGAGAGAGAGAGAGAGAGAGAGAGAGAGAGAGAGAGAGAGAGAGAGAGAGAGAGAGAGAGAGAGAGATATTCAAAAAAGGAAAAGAAAAGTACTCATCATATACTTCTGCAAAATCGTCATTTTCTGGGGAATGGGGGTGGGAGTGAGACAGATGGAGAGAGAGAGAGAGAGAGAGAGAGAGAGAGAGAGAGAGAGAGAGAGAGAGAGAGAGAGAGAGAGAGAGAGAGAGAGAGAGAGAGAGAGAGAGAGAGAGAGAGAGAGAGAGAGAGATAATATGCTTGGGCAGCGAGTGGAGAAAAACAGGGACATCTAAGTTTGTTTGTTTTTTAAAAGAAACAATTATCAAAAACAAAACTTTAATGCTTAATTGCATTTTCTTTGAACTTTTTCTTCCCACGCATTTGACATCTGAGGTCATTGTATCTATCTCAGTCATCATCATGTTTGTGAAGCTGTAATATTTTGTTTGTTCTTATTTCCATTTAAGTTCCTTTATTCTCATCTTCAGAAGCAATACATGTATACAATTGTATCATTTTACCACTGAGGAAAAATACCTTCCGGGAAAACAAGATCTTAGAAGACATTTGAAACGTGCGTTATAATTATTATTATTGTTGTAAAATGTATGCCTCAGCGTGCGCAATTACAAATCATATGATATCCGCCTTTTATGATGAAAAACACGAGGGAGCAATTATTGACGGGCTAAAACAAACATACGAGAGAGAGAGAGAGAGAGAGAGAGAGAGAGAGAGAGAGAGAGAGAGAGAGAGAGAGAGAGAGAGAGAGAGAGAGAGAGAGAGAGAGAGAGAGAGAGAGAGAGAGAGAGAGAGAGAGAGAGAGAGAGAGAGAGAGAGAGAGAGAGAGAGAGAGAGAGAGAGAGAGAGAGAGAGAGAGAGAGAGAGACAAGAGAGAGAGAGAGAGAGAGAGAGAGAGAGAGAGAGAGAGAGAGAGAGAGAGAGAGAGAGAGAGAGAGAGAGAGAGAGAGAGAGAGAGAGAGAGAGAGAGAGAGAGAGAGAGAGAGAGAGAGAGAGAGAGAGAGAGAGAGAGAGAGAGAGAGAAAACTGAACACTGAAAAACTGTATTTGGCTTAAACAAGATTTAATCAAATAAAGCACATACAGCAGCACATAATTTAAATGAGTAGAGCACAACAAGCTTACTCCAACAATTTTCAATTACATAGTATTGGCTGCCACAAGCATGGAAATAAACAGCACAACATCAATATTAGTGTACAATGGAAAGAAAAACAAATAAAACAATAACTTACCAACAAAAACATGAATCAAAACAACAGATTAGAAACGTATTATAATCACATAAAACTCTCTAATCAAAATTTTGCCTTTGGGTTGCAGGGGCAAGGCTGAGACGCGCACCGGTTGCAAACTGCATCAAATCAACAATTTCATCACAAAAACTATACCAACCAGGGCTTAAATGTAACGAGTCACAATAAGGACACACATTAGAGACAGTTATTCTGCCAAAAATCTGTTTGACAGTTGGATGAAATTACTAATAGACTCAAGTATTGTTCTATTTTCACTTTGGTTTTTATCACAGCTTCCGAACAAAAGCAATGATACATTTGTTTTGACATCGTCAGGTAATAAGTCGATAGTCTGTCTACGGGCTTGATGGAAAAGGGGACAGTGAAAGAGAAAATGACATGCATCTTCTACAGGTGCGCTGCAAGTACAAGCTGGGTTGTTCAGAATATGTCATTGGAATAAATCATTACGCAAATCACTCATTTGGAGTCTTAATTTACAAATAATTATTTCAGACAGTCGATTTTGTAAGTAGTAATAAGGGGGAACTGTGCTATCGTCGCTACTGAGAAAACGCTTTAAGACACTGAGAGAATCGCACTGCTTGATATTCTCCGGAAGGCTATTCCAAAGGACAGTAGTGGATGGAAAATAAGAGGATTTATAAAGTTCTAATCTACATCTAGGCACTTGTCTCTCTAGGGGATATCGTCTATGGTAGGGATTGATTGATGCAACTAGTTGGGGGAGGCAATTGATTAAATACATAGGTACAGAACCGTTGACAATTTTGTGATACAAAATTATTTTATGACGACGCCGCCTTTCTTTTAAAAATGTGAATCCTGTTTCAGTATACAGCTTTTGATGGCTAGTCCCTCGGACTGAGCCAGTAATTGTTCTGAGTGCATCCAAATGTATTTGTTCAAGATCTTCTGCTTGTTTTTGCGTGCAGTTGTCCACATCTGAAAAGTCTAAATGGGGCAAAATAAACGATTTATACATTGTTACAAGCGCTTTACGACTTAGTCGGTATTTGTATGACCTAAGGCAAGCAACAAGTGTGCGACACTTAGATAGAATAGATTTGATATGGAGATTCCACTTGCAATTATTTTGAATGATAACTCCTAGATGTTTGTGGTTGTCTGTCTCTTGAAGTACTACATCGTTAAATATTAATGGTTGTGTGTGAGGAAGTGCTTTGTTAGAGATTGTCATCAATTCAGTTTTGGTTTGATTAAATTTAACTTTCCATGTTGATGCCCATCTGTTAATCTTTTCTAAATCCGAATTTAAAATTTCTGTTCGTATGTCAGTATTTTCAAGGCCTAAATACATACTAGTATCATCAGCAAAAAGCTTGATGATAGATTCAATGTCATTTACAATATCATTAATATAGACAAGAAAGAGTAGAGGTCCGAGGATAGAACCTTGAGGGACGCCTGCCGACACAGGGAGATAAGGGGATTTACTACCTTTTAGAACAACTGCTTGCGTGCGCTCCCTTAAATAGTCAGCAAACCACTCAAGCAACTGTCCACGAATACCAAGTGCAAAGAGTTTGTACAGCAAAGCTTGGTGCCACACTTTGTCAAACGCCTTAGATATGTCAAAGAAAACTACCTGCCCGGTTGTCTTAGAATCTAAAAATTTGCAAAAGTCGTCATACATACCTAACAATTGATAGACGGTAGAGTCTTTGGGGATAAATCCAGATTGTGCTGTGGTTAAAAGGTTATTGTCGTTAAGGTATTTGAAGACATGTTTTTGCACACATTTTCCCATAACTTTGCCTATGCAACTCAATAAAGATATGGGACGGTAGTTGTCACACTTTTGTTTATCTCCCTTTTTGAATATGGGAGTGACATGGGCCACCTTCCAAACAGATGGAAATGTGCTTTCTGTTAACGAACGATTAAACAGGCGTGTCAGGGGCTCACAAATAACATCAGCAGCAGCTATTAGTATTTTGTTATGAATTAAGTCAGGGCCCACAGCTTTACCAGGGTCGAGATTTTTCAATACATCAAGAACGACATCTGGTGTAAGAACTAATTGGTTTATGGAGCCTTGAAATTCGTTAAGTCTAGGAAATGTTTCATCTGTATTATCCATGGAGCATTGAGCAGAAAAATATTTATTGAATGCATTAGCCTTTTCCTTAGGAGTGTAACAGGTTGCGTTAATATCTTGAATTGGAGGAATTTCATCTTGTGGCATGTTTTTATTTAAAACGAATGTTTTTACAAGCTTCCACCAATCTTAGAGCCAAAACGATTTGGGGAAGAAATACGGTTATCTAAATCCGATATATACTCAACTTTTCTTATTCTAATTTTATCTGTAAGGTCGTTACAGACACGACGAAACAGAGCCCAGGTCCTGTCAAAATTTAAAAGTTTTGCAAGTTTGTGGATTGTGTTTTTCTTTTTAATTAGTTTTTTAATTTCTATCATGATCCACGGAGCATCTCGGTCATCTATTTTAACCTCTTTCACTGGCATACAGGTTTTTGCTATAGTCATTAGTTGATCTGACAATTTTTCAGCAACTTATCAATTGATTCAATTGATAATATTTCTTCCCAGGCAACATTTGTTAGTTCTGTTATCAGTTTTTGGACATCTAATTTGGAGTAGTTAAATATTGTGCGTTTGTAACTGGTTCTAAGTGTATTTTGGTGTTTGAGAACAACATATGGGCATGAATGATCGCTACAAATTGGAGGTAATACATCTTTGGCTTGGATCAAGTCAGGACATGGTGTTAATATAAGATCAATTATTGTAGATGTATGTTCAGTGGTGCGGGTTGGCTTGTTGACTAACTGGAATAAGTTATTAGTAAAAATGATGTGCTGAAGAGGAGGCGGGGGCTGGTTGGTACAATCAGCATTAAAATCTCCAATAATTATGTATGGATGAGGCGTGTTTCCTGCGAGTTGGACTGATTGGTCAACTAAATTCCAGTAGTTTACAGCTGCATCAGGTGGCCTATAGAATGTTCCTAACAGTAAAGTGTTTTGGTCCAACTTAGTCTCCACCCACACTGCCTCTAGGTCCGGCACACACAGGTCAGGTCTAGGTTTACAAACTAAATAAAATTTCAAGTACACTGCAACACCGCCGTGTTGGTCACCAGGCCTGTCACGCCTAATAGGGGGTTGGAAACCAGGGATTAGTATTTGGTTATCTGGAGTAGCTTCTGAAAACCAGGTTTCAGATACAGTTATTATATCAAAGCAGCTTGCTTCGCATTGGACTAATGGGATATTTCTTGTTAGACTACGTGCATTGATATGAATCGCAGATAATCCTTCTAATTTGATGTCAACTGGACCTGGATTGGGATGAACATTCCCCGACAGTTGCAGTAGTAACTGAACAACCAACATCACAAAGAAATAGACTGTCAAGCTGTTAAGTCCACCATGCACATGGGTACTAGTCACATTAAATGGAGTTGGAGTAGTAACTGAACAACCAACATCACAAAGAAATAGACTGTCAAGCTGTTAAGTCCACCATGCACATGGGTACTAGTCACATTGAATGGAGTTGGAGTTAAAGAATCACTATACGACTGTTTGTATTTACTCAGTGTTATGCTAGGAATGAAATAGTCAAACATTATAAAAAGAAACAATGCAAAGGTCAGTGCCGAATGCCCGTGCATCACCAACAGAAGGACAGAGTTTACATTTCCAGTAGTAATAAAGGACAGTTTATGTGTTGACAGTTTGAGAGCCCTGGGGTAAAACACTCCGATTCCAGCTCTGAACTGTACTAAACAACAAGTCAAAACTGTATTTAACAAGGATAAAGATTTGAGAGAGAGAGAGAGAGAGAGAGAGAGAGAGAGAGAGAGAGAGAGAGAGAGAGAGAGAGAGAGAGAGAGAGAGAGAGAGAGAGACAGAGACAGAGACAGAGAGAGAGAGAGAGAGAGAGAGAGAGAGAGAGAACACTGAACACTGAAAAACTGTATTTAACAAGGATAAAGATTTGAGAGAGAGAGAGAGAGAGAGAGAGAGAGAGAGAGAGAGAGAGAGAGAGAGAGAGAGAGAGAGAGACAGAGAGACAGAGAGAGAGAGAGAGAGAGAGAGAGAAGAGAGAGAGAGAGAGAGAGAGAGAGAGAGAGAGAGAGAGAGAGAGAGAGAGAACACTGAACACTGAAAAAAAACTGTATTTAACAAGGATAAAGATCTGAGAGAGAGAGACAGAGAGAGAGAGAGAGAGAGAGAGAGAGAGAGAGAGAGAGAGAGAGAGAGAG
>CM065681.1:72843795-72848795 GCA_017654935.2 Phymorhynchus buccinoides
CAATCCGCCGTTTTGTCTATAGACGGGTTGGACAAAACGGAAACGGCGGTTAACAGAGCCAATGACGGACGGGGCTGCGACACAGAAGTAACGTGTTCCCGTCTGGATGACTTGCAAAGAAGTCTGGCGGCGCTATGTAAGATCTTCTGTAACTTGTCAAGACGATAATTTTGGTGAGCCAGCAAAAAATAAAATTGCAATATTAAAGTCCTTGATAATGAATGACTTCTACTGTCAGAAAAAAGCCTAGTTCAGAACTTACCAACCTGTCCAAAAGACAAGCCTTCAATTGCTACAATACAATGTTGTTTTCATCCATACACAATCTTGAGATAATAACATACAATATGTACATTGGAGAACTGATAATTCAAAAACGGATAACTCAAAAACACTGGATAACTCACAATAATTTTTGGGTCCCAGTATTATAATCTCTATGTTGAAAAGTCTTTTTAACTCACAATATTGGCTCTCTCAAAATAAAATTGCAGTCCCTTCAATTTCGACTTAAGCGATTTTTACTGTATTTACGGTTTCATGTCACTGTTTCTAGTAAGCACAGTGCAACGATAGCATTGGTTTTGTTCAGGAGTATGATAAACATCTTGTCACTCAAAACGTCTCATCTAGTTGAAGTTGACACTTCTAGTCAGTCAATCTATCAGCAGTTTTGGCGTCTCTCTCTCTCTCTCTCTCTCTCTCTCTCTCTCTCTCTCTCTCTCTCTCTCTCTCTCTCTCTCTCTCTCTCTCTCTCTCTCTCTCTCTCTCTCTCTCTCTTTTACAGTCAACGCCCTGACGAAAACGATACTGATACTTTGTATGCACAATAAACTGCAAACAAACCCAAAAGAAAGAAAGAAAGAGACAACGAAAAACAAGACAGATGCTACCTGACGTTTGTGACCTTTGCACTTTGCCCCCGTGGGGATACCGGGGAGTCCTTTGTATAAATAGTTCCCCCACCTTCTGGAAGTTATGTGCTTGTAACTTCCTCTAATATGTCCACTCTCTTTGACTCTGCCTTCTCCCTTTGCTTACTGTCGTCCACTATCTTTCTGCCTTACCAGTCCATTCTACTGACTTTTTTTCAATAAACCCTTTCAAAAAAGATTTCCTTCAGTCGAAGTCGGACTTGCTGGGCCTAACTATTTTTCAGTTAGGCACATAACGGCAGCATGACGGCAGCATCTGCGCTCATACTTGACAGGGAATTGTCTGAGCGATCGAAGAAGAAGAAGAAGAAGAAGAAGAAGAAGAAGAAGAAGAAGAAGAAGAAGAAGAACAAGAACAAGAACAAGAAGAAGAAGAAGAAGAAGAAGAAGAAGAAGAAGAAGAAGAAGAAGAAGAAGAAGAACAACAACAACAACAACAACAACAACAACAAAACCAATCCCAACTCTCATATACCCCGAGTAAGGTGAAGTAACCAATGAGACAAATTAGCAACCGAGAGATGTTTGCTCCTTCCTATGTCGGACTGTTGCAGTCAAATAATAAAAATAAAAATAAAAATAAAAAGACCACTGAGAACGCTCACGCTCCAAACTTTGCGACAGTGCCCCCTATCTTGCCCTTCAGCCTTTTCTGCACTGTGACTGCACATTCCGAAAAGTAAAGAGAGTAACCTGAGAAGGAAAATACGAAGAACGAAAAAAACCCACACAAAAAAAACCCGAGTGCAGTAATATCATGAAAGATGAAGATCTGTGAAGGGGAACAAAAATCGTCTAGGTAGGTTTCTTTTGTTACTCCTACGGTAACTGTTCCCGCCACTTGTTTGTTAGTCGAGCTGCTAATTCCTTCTCTTCGTGACTGTGCATTCTAAGCTCGACTTTAACAAAACCTTGGAGTAGCGTGGAGAGTGAACTACATATAATTCGTTGGGGGGGGAGTCTACTGAACACGAAGATCATAACAGACGTGTTTTGAATTCACATACAAGAATGTTAATAATTTGCACTTGCTGACACAAGATTCTATTACTAACAAATATGCGCGTTAGGGTGTTTCTTTTTCAAGACAGCTTCGGTTTGAAGTGAGATTTTTATTTTGAAATAAGTAAAGGGAGGTCCATTTTAGATACGGATAAGGCCGTGTACACACATAAGCAGATACTCCATGCGGAAACCCGTGCGCAATCCATACATAAGTGAAACAAAGAAGGGGAAAGGATTTGCGCACGTGTCCGAATTTCTCCATTATGCGTAAACTTTTATCCTTCTTTCTTCCACTTATTTAGGCTTTTCCGTACGGAACTTACTCGTCTAATGTGAACCCGGCCTAAGAGTTTGCTTTTTTTCAGAGCTAGAGAAGATAATAAATAATACGTGTAAGTAAATGCTGGGAGCAGACACGGGAATGTGAAAAAGGGAGGGGAAAAAAGGGAAGAGAATTACATCTGATTTTGTTTTTTTCTTAAAAAGCAACCCAACCCAACACTATGGTGCGCTTTGAGGCTACCTTTTCCAACCATAATTTACTTCAAAAGAAAACCTATATCTCGAATGTGCACGTAAACATTCCAAACGACTAGTTATCTTCAAGCTTGTTGCTGCTCATTTATGTTGACAATGTATTGATGTTATTATGTGCCCTGTTGATTTGAATAAAATAATAATAATAATAATAATAATAAACGGATATTTATATAGCGCTTTTTATCGAGCACAAAGCGCTTTACAATCTGCATTGGAAAAAAAATGTATTTAAGCCAAACGACTTGTTAAGCTGCACACAAAAAACCCGCTATTTGCCTTAATTCCTAAGGACCCCCCACGTGCAAGGAGCTTACAGACCTGCACGTCTGGTGGGGTCCCCAGAAACATTGGATTTGCCCAGTAGGTCCGGGGGTTGAGTGTTTGCCTTGAGCTCTGAGGTCCCAGTTCTAATCACACCTGAGGTGGACAAGTGGGCTTGGGGCCTTCTGATCATGGCAAAGCTGTGGGCCTCGCAGAAGAAACCGATAAGTAAAGGGAGGTCCATTTTAGATACGGATAAGGCCGTGTACACACATAAGCAGATAATGTCCATGCGGAAACCCGTGCGCAATCCATAAATAAGTGAAACAAAGAAGGGAAAAGATTTGCGCACATGTCCGAATTTCTCCATATGCGTAAACTTTTATCCTTCTTTCTTCCACTTATTTAGGGTTTTCCGTACGGAATTTACTCGTCTAATGTGAACCCGGCCTAAGAGTTTGCTTTTTTTCAGAGCTAGAGAAGATAATAAATAATACGTGTAAGTAAATGCTGGGAGCAGACACGGGAATGTGAAAATGGGAGGGGAAAAAAGGGAAGAGAATTACATCTGATTTTGTTTTTTTCTTAAAAAGCAACCCAACCCAACACTATGGTGCGCTTTGAGGCTACCTTTTCCAACCATAATTTACTTCAAAAGAAAACCTATATCTCGAATGTGCACGTAAACATTCCAAACGACTAGTTATCTTCAAGCTTGTTGCTGCTAATTTATGTTGACAATGTATTGATGTTATTATGTGCCCTGTTGATTTGAATAAAATAATAATAATAATAATAATAATAATAAACGGATATTTATATAGCGCTTTTTATCGAGCACAAAGCGCTTTACAATCTGCATTGGAAAAAAAATGTATTTAAGCCAAACGACTTGTTAAGCTGCACACAAAAAACCCGCTATTTGCCTTAATTCCTAAGGACCCCCCACGTGCAAGGAGCTTACAGACCTGCACGTCTGGTGGGGTCCCCAGAAACATTGGATTTGCCCAGTAGGTCCGGGGGTTGAGTGTTTGCCTTGAGCTCTGAGGTCCCAGTTCTAATCACACCTGAGGTGGACAAGTGGGCTTGGGGCCTTCTGATCATGGCAAAGCTGTGGGCCCTCGCAGAAGAAACCGATAGGGGGGGGGGATGAGAGAGAGAGAGAGAGAGAGAGAGAGAGAGAGAGAGAGAGAGAGAGAGATGAGAAGAGAGAAGAGAGAGAGATGAGAGAGAGAGAGAGAGAGATTCGCTAAATCCATCGGTTAATATCTTTATTTCTTGCATTATTGCAAAAAGGTGGGACTTTCCTGGTATTGTAGTATCTCCAGCATCGTCCCACTATATTTATGGTGCACAATGCCCTGTTTCAGGTCGGAGGACATTAAACGGACTTCCATCACACAGAGAGAGAGAGAGAGAGAGAGAGAGAGAGAGAGAGAGAGAGAGAGAGAGAGGAGAGAAGAGAGAGAGAGAGAGGAGAGAGGAGAGAGGAGAGAGAGAGAGAGAACTTGAACTTGAAAACTTTTGAAAACTTTAACTTTATTTTTCAAGGATAAAGATTTTAGGCAACGCCTAATCTTCCAATCTGTCCTTGGTACATACACGAACATAGAATAGAAACATGGCAAGGCATGATATTACACCTACATATTTGAACATAAAGACAGCAAAACAGGTGATAATTATTATGATATAGATAGGTTGAAATATGGATTTATAAAAGTACGTACATACGCACTTGTATAATTGTTAATACTCGTGCGGGCATACATCATGCGTGCAACCATGCACGCACACACCTGCACGTGCGCGCACACGCAAGCATACATGCACATACGCGAGATATGTTGAAGCACGTATAAAAGAACTATTCTTTATAGAACAGGGCAAACAAATGCAGCCTATGGTATAAAACCGGTAACAATTAGCAATAAAATGCGGACAATTTTAAGAGAGAGAGAGAGTGAGTGTGTCTGTGCGTGTGTGTGTCTGTGCGTGTGTGTGTGTGTGTGTGTGTGTGTGTGTGTATGTGTGTGTGTCTGTGTGTGGGGTGGGGGTGGGGTGGGGTGAAAGTGCGCCCGATTCCTATAAATGAATGTACATGTTTATAGAATGAATGTAGAGAGAGAGAGAGAGAGTGAGTGTGTGTGTGTGTGTGTGTGTGTGTGTGTGTGTGTGTGTGTGTGTGTGTGTGTGTGTGTGTGTGTGTGTGTGTGTGTGTGTGTGTGTGTCTGTCTGTCTGTCTGTCTGTCTGTGTGT
>CM065681.1:72858795-72906295 GCA_017654935.2 Phymorhynchus buccinoides
GTGTGGCTTTCCGGAGACGTTGTGCTCCATGCTTCAGCGTACACTGCTCCCTAGGCTTCTCTTTGGTTATCAGACAAAATGTGTACAGTCAAAATGGCACAAGACAGCCTAAAACGATGGCACTATTCAAACATACAAACAATTCATGGCATAATATGAGTGTATAACATATATCACATCCTCACGCAACCTATTATACAGTTTCTATTCACCGACTTAGCAGTCATTTGCAAAATAGTCTAACGAAATAGAACCAAGAAGTGCAACAAATAAAACGCAACATTTTTTTTCCTATGCAAACACTATTCGAAAAGAGAGAGAGAGAGAGAGAGAGAGAGAGAGATAGAGAGAGAGAGAGAGAGAGAGTGAGTAGAGATTGAGAGAGAGAGAGAGAGAGAGAGAGGAGAGAGAGAGAGGGGGGGGGGGAGAGGAGAGAGAGAGAGAGAGAGAGAGAGAGAGAGAGAGAGAGAGACAGAGAGAGACAGAGAGTGTATGTGCGCGTGTGTGCGCGCGCGTGTGTGTGCGTGCGTGCGTACACGCGTGTTTCTGTTCGTGCATGCATCCGTGTATGTGTGTGTGTGTGTGTGTGTGTGTGTGCGAGCGCGCGTGCGCGTAATCGCAGGTCTGCGCGTGCGTGTCTTATTGTCTGTTTTCATTTGTATTTGTATATCTGTATTATCATTTCTAGTCACTGTGAAACTGGGATTGTTCCCACCTGGTGAGCGCGTTGCCGCAGTGTAGCACCATCTTTTTTTTTGGGGGGGGGGTTTGTGGGTGGAGGTGGGGAGGGGGTTGTGGGTGTGGGGAGGGTGGACTCGGAAGCCAATCAATGCGGTACGTACAGGCATTATACCTATGCATGCGTGTGTGTGTGTGTGTGTGTGTGTGTGTGTGTGTGTGTGTGTGTGTGTGTGTGTGTGTGTGTGTGTGCGTTGTGTGCGTGTGTGTGCTGCGTGTGCGTGCGTAGTGGTGTGCGTGTGTGCGTGGCTGTTCGTGTGGTGTGCGTGGGCGAGTCGTGTGTGTTGTATGTGGTGTGTGTGTGTGTGTGTGTGCGTGTGTGCGTGCGTGCGTGCGTGTGTGTGTGTGCGTGCGTGTGTGCGTGTGTACGTGTGTGTGTGTACGCGCGTGCGTGCGTGCGTGCGTGCATGTGTGTGTGTGTGTCTGTGTGTTTGTCCGTGTGTTCAGAATGCCCCCTCTGGGGTTCAGAGAGCTGGACATAACAGTCTTTGTAAGGGGTTCAAGTCCCTCCTACACAGTGACAAGTAAAGTGGCAACGGCACGCCTCATCAAAGACAGCTTAAGGACCTGCACCTACACCACTACATACCATTCGCTGTCAATTCGATGCGACTGTGACGATGCGAATCACGATTCACGTGAAATTCATGTATTGGGTTTCCTTAAAGACCCCCCCCTCCCCCCCCACGTCACGTGCCACATTCCCTCTTATGCTTGGAAGATTCCTTACGATTTAGTACCAGCTGCAAGAGGGAAACCGCGTGAAAACCGTGATTTTGACGCGTGACGTACTGGGTCTTTAAGTCTATAGAACGAAAGTACGATTTAGTACCAGCTGCAAGAGGGAAACCGCGTGAAAACCGTGATTTTGACGCGTGACGTACTGGGTCTTTAAGTCTATAGAACGAAAGTACGATTTAGTACCAGCTGCAAGAGGGAAACCGCGTGAAAACCGTGATTTTGACGCGTGACGTACTGGGTCTTTAAGTCTATAGAACGAAAGTACGATTTAGTACCAGCTGCAAGAGGGAAACCGCGTGAAAACCGTGATTTTGACGCGTGACGTACTGGGTCTTTAAGTCTATAGAACGAAAGTACTACAATTATATTCAGACGGAAGTATTATTTTCGTGAACCATGACTCGCATCGTCACGATCGCATGCGAATCGCATGTATTGCAGCAGGTTCCTTTAAGCCGGCGCCACACGGCGTGTAATGAATGAATCTTTAATTTAATGCCTTTTCACATAGATCGTGATTTTAGACAGCATGCAAACATTTTTTTTTTGGGGGGGGGAGAAAAAAAGAAAAGAAAAAAAGGTAAAATAACATGCATAAGAACGACATATTAAACAAAAAGTAAAGAAAACCTCTACAGTAGTCTTCCACTAGTTGAGGACAGCATTGCTTTTGCAATTACAGTAATGTCAATTTCTGCGTCATTTAAAATATCCTTGGTATTATCATACTTACGAAAAAAAAGTCCATATTGATCATTCGATATTTAGAGAGCACGGCGTGTAAAATCGTACGGGTATGCGATGCGATTGTGTCACGCGAGTCATGATTCACGCGAAATACTTCCGTCTAAAAACAATTCTGCCGTGTTCGCTCACTAATACTCAAGTAGACCCGACACACGAATTTCGCGCGAATCGTGACTCACATTCGTCAAAATCGCATCGCAGTCAGATGCGATTCGTATGCCGCGTGGCTGGCTGGCCCTTTACAGATGGAGAGGAAAAGGAGGAAATCTCCCCCTCCCCCCCCCCCCCCCCGCCCCCCCCCCCCGAGGAAGAAAGAAGACAGGTGGACAAGGACAGTGGCCGTTCGTTAGAAGAAGAAGAAGCGCCATCCACTAATGCCACTAATCCCCCTCTTCACGCCTTCTGCTGATGTTGGGGGGAATCAGGGCCCTGTTGTCTTTGGTGTTCGCTCTGACACTGACAGACCATGTCCCTTGTTATATTAGTGGGGACGTGATGATCAGGATCCTGTGGTGCGTGGGCGATGATGCGCTCTAGTAGGTGGTAAAGCTTATTGTTTTCTGGGTAAAGGTAAAGTTGTGCCCCCCCCCCCCCCCCCCCCCCCCCCCCAACCCACACCCTTACATTTCTCAGCTCTCCCCACATTTTCACACCTGCCTTTCTTACCAAACATTAAGCTGTTTCTTATCAACTTGTTTCAGCTAATTATCGTTGTTGAGTAATTAATCGCAGTCATGATAAAGGCCATTATCTAATTGGACACCCCCCACCCCACCACCACCATCACCACCCTCCTATGAAGTGCAGTACACACAACAGCCAAGGAGCATTTGTCACAGTCCTGATTCATTGCGTTTTCTCCCGTCTTGCCTTTATCTTCTACTATTATTGAATGCATGTGTTTAATTATGTAAGTGGATGCAAATTAGAGTTAAATATAGCAAACGATAGAGGATTAAGTACTCAATCTACAGTAAGAAAGGTAAGACTGAAAAACATGGAAAGAACAGAGGAGGGGGGTGGGAGCCTGGGTCCTGTAGTCATAAGTACGAATAAGACAGTCAACACGGGGGATAGTATGTAAACTAGACTAAACTCCCCCAAACGATTGGCTGTTTAGCCTAATTCACACACTAATCCCCGTTTGGGATGTCGAATACGCACCCATGCCTACAGGGCCTGGAGGACAGTGGAAAATGTGTTTAACGTCTTCTGACCTGATACAGGTGCATAGGGGACATTTGTTTTATTTATATGCAGATAGTGGGTCGATCCTGGAGTTACCGCAATACCATGAAAGACCTACGCACGAGTCTGGTGGAGGATATGGCTAGAACTAGTGCTATTAGCTCGCCATGGTTTTGTCTTACATGATGAACAATATTATACAATATACAATGTAGCTCCGCAGTAAGCTTATTTCTTTTGCTTGAGTGTTTGTGGTTGAAATTCTTCTAATTAAATATTATACAATAATTATTGTTCATTATGTTCTTTGGTATTATGTTTTAAGGTTCCGACGTATATTAGAGGCTTTTAACGTAAGCATGCCTAATACAATTTTGTAAGATCATTTGTGTAATATTTTGTGCAGTCTTGTTGAATAATATGAGGGAAATAGAGTAGTATTTATTATAACTGATAAAAGAAAGGCAGATGCACGTGTAGTTATGCGGCTCAGTCAAAGGATGTATAATGTATGTGCATATCCCTATCCCAAAACCCTATTCCTTGCGTCCGTGCTTTTACGTGTATCTTCCAGCATTAAATCAAGCTCTCTACTCCGTGTTATCTTTTGAATGCACTTTAAACCTTTCACTGCCAATGTCGCATTTATGCACCACAATGGTTTAACACCCATGTCACTAAAAGGCATCAAATCAGGGTCTGTTATCCGAAGACCCTATTTTCTTCATTTTGGGAGGTAAGGATAGGCCTAATGTTATTATACATGTCGGAGAGGAATTCTCAATATTGCTGATCATATTTTTCTCTACCCAGACAAGTTTAATTGTATTTTTGGGGGCTGAAAAATGTTTGACGGCGCAAAAGGTTAACGAGTGAATTATAACAACATAGATAGCAATCGAGGACACTGCGACAGTTGTCACTCTTTGTGCCGTATCACAATCCAAAGCTTCTCGTGTCGAGGGCTGGCAGGCAGCTAGTAGTGAGCTCTTCCCAAAACCTTAGCAGCAAGGCTACTAGGCTCTCCAGCTTGTCAAACAAGCGATTAGAATCCGCAGAAACAAAGCCCCCGGGATTTGTCTGGATTTAGAGGAGGCCTGTATGATAGCGGGGGTGGCGTTTTGGGGGGACGCTCGGGGTCTTAGGATGACATGGCAGCGGATGAGGATGAGCCGTGTCTTGTCCTCCCTCTCTCCATTTCCGTTGTCTTTATTTCACCTCTGACCCTCTTTTTGTGTCCTTGCTGATTTTGCATGGAAGCACGAACGATTCAATTGATCAAAAAGGTTTGATTGGTTTTGTGTTGTTGTTTTCTTTATATTATGAAATGGCGTGGAAGGAAAGGGCGTGCTTTTAGTTTATACTTCATGTGTTTTATTATGCCATTCCAAGGACAGTTTGCATTGTAGCTTTGTCTGTTTGTTTGTTTGGCAAGCAAGACAACCGAAGCTACTTACATCAGCTTAAATAAAGAAATATGTGAGGTTGCACTTGCCCCTTGACTGACACCAACTATTCTTTTTTCCTTTGATATCAATTACTTTTGTCTACAATGTTTATAATTAACTTTTCAAACTATTTTTGTTACGTTGTTTTTCTTGAGCAGCTTGGGACCCACATTTCACCACCAGGTGGCAAGCAAACCAGTAGGGGCTTAGCGCGTGATATACTTAGTTGGGGGTAGTGAGAGAGAGACGTTGATGCGTCATCCATTCGCTGCCGTCATTGTTAAGTTTAGTGTGTGGTCACCTCGTCAAAGTCTTTTTAAAGACGAAAATTTGGTTTTATTCGCTGTGTGTAGTGTTTATTCCACCTTCATGTGCGTGTGTGAGTGTAGCGTTTTGATGTTTTTTAGTTCAATTATTACGTTGTTTTTCTGTGAATTTTGACCAATGGGTTTTGTTATTTACAAATTCTAAGTATCTTTTGTATGTTATGCTTCTTTGCCGACCGCCATGCACAGATACATTGTGGAAGGCACAGCATAAGCTTCTAGCCTGTTGCTGCCATTTGTTATGTATTATTTGGAATTGCATGTGTTGTTGGCGTATTAAAGATGATTTAAACCAACGTATTACGTACTGACGTGATGACATCACTGATGACGTCATCAGATGACGAAAATAACCCTGATAATATGCTGGCTTTTGCTCTAACATAATCAAGAGAGTTATATCCCCAGACCGTTTTTGCCAGATTGACTCTATCAGTTGTCTTTTTCGTGTCATGATTTGCCCAATGATTTTTTCTTTATTTAATTTTATCTGGCAGTCAAGGGGTTTTAAAATTATGATATTTCATATTTTGTGTGTGTGGTTTGTTTTCAAAATAGGTCACAGAGACAGAAACCGAGAAATTCTATTCCACCAAATCAAAGAACCTTGGACACACTATCAGGCAGTTTAGAATGAAAACGAAAATGAGGACAGAATGGTCAACTTAGGACACTCATTTTACCGCCAGGGGGCAGTCAAACCAGTAGGGGCTTAGCGCGTGATATTCTTAGTTGTGGGTAGTGAGAGAGAGAGAGAGAGAGAGAGAGAGAGAGAGAGAGAGAGAGAGAGAGAGAGAGAGAGAGAGAGAGAGAGAGAGAGAGAGGGAAAGAGAGAGAGAGAGAGAGAGAGAGAGAGAGAGAGAGAGAGAGAGAGAGAGAGAAGGGAGAAGAGGGGAAGATCAGTCCCTCCCCCTCTCTCTCTCTCACTACCCCCAACTAAACTAAGAATATCACGCGCTAAGCCCCTACTGGTTTGCTTGCCACCTGGTGGTGAAATGTGGGTCCCAAGCTGCTCATTAGAACTCGCAACAAACTTATTAGCGCTGCTATCCATTTCCCCTTCATTTTGAAAGAGAAAACGTGGAAAATACATAATTTCCTATTTTTGCATGGCCACGTTCGCACTAATACATACAGAGTGCGGAGACAGAGGGGGGTTAGGAGGCAGGTTGAGGGGAAGGGACACATAGAGATAGGGAGAAGGAGGAGGAGAGGCACAAAGGAAAAGAGAAAATATGAGAGAGAGAGAGAGAGAGAGAGAGAGAGAGAGAGAGAGAGAGAGAGAGAGAGAGAGAGAGAGAGAGAGAGAGAGAGAGAGAGAGAGAGAGAGAGAGAGAGAGAGAGGGAGAGAGAGAGAGAAAGTGAGAGAGAACACCGTGCACATTGAACACTGACAAACTTAATTTAACAAGGATAAAGAGGATAAAGACACAGAAAGAGAGAGAGAGAGAGAGAGAGAGAGAGAGAGAGAGAGAGAGAGAGAGAGAGAGAGAGAGAGAGAAAGAGAGAGAGAGAGAGAGAGAGAGAGAGAGAGAGAGAGAGAGAGAGAGAGAGAGAGAGAGAGAGAGAGAGAGAGATTGTAAAAGTGTCTTTTGTATATAATTCCCCAATGAAAATCTGTTTAACGTCCTCCGGTCTGGAACAGACACATATATGGGACATTAGTAGATATAAAGATGGTGGGAACGATCCTGGAGGCAATGCACGTCGGCGGTGCAACACCAGTAAAGTCCCGATGTTTTTGAACAATACAGATATGAATAACTTTTTTTTTAAATATATATATACAGACTGAAGAGTCTTTCACAAGACGAAACAGCTGTCTTTGCATAGGCACTGTCCATCTCCCCCATTGGGAGAAAAAGCGAATCAGCACAGTATTTTCTTCTTTTTTCAGAACACAGAACAAATCGTAAAATTGAAGTAAACTGAGTTTGTTTCTGAGGTTCACAAATACAATCATTGGACACAAAAAAGTTTTATCAAAGCAAACTATATATATAGAGAGAGAGAGACACACAAATGAGATTTTTGTTTTAAAACAGAAAAAAACAAGCACAACAGATTTGTTCCAATATTTCGATGTTTAATTACATCTTCCTCGGGGCACACTTTTCTTCAAATGAGCCAGGACTGGTAAAGTGCACACTGGTGATATAATAGGGCATTTGCCACGAGTGTTCGTTCACTATACCAGACTACTAATTTGCCCGTGCTCGTTCTGCCCGAGTTACGCTGACCTTTCTAATTCAACTCTCTAAATTCAACTCAGTGAAAGTCAAGGTCGCCGGCGCGTGGCAAATGCCCTATTCCCTAACTTTTGATGCCCAGGTTTATTCCCGCCATTTGAGCCAATGGTGCCTAATTGTGTGTTGTTGTATTTCTTAATGCTGATTGCACTGCTTAAATTAGTTGGGTTTTTTTTAATTCTTATCTTTTCTACTATTGTTTGCATTTCAATTCAACTGGCAGATGTCAGTCAATATTGGTGTTTTTATCTAATTTATCTGTGTTCAACAGTCGTCGAGCCACATTTTCCTATGTAAAGATGGCACAATATAAGCTTCTAGCTTGTTGCTGCTGATATGTTTACTATCTATGTTCTGCGGACCTAGTAAAATTGTTTCAACCAAATGGCGCCTAGTTAACCCTTTCACCGCCAGCCATATTTCAGCAAAGCATTTCCATTAAATTTACCTGGGTAGAGAACAAAAACCATCTGCAGAATTGTGGATTCTTCTGTGACATATATAAAATAAGGTCTACCCTTACTTCCCAAAGCTAAGACAATAGGGTCTTTAAATAATAGACGCCAGTTTCATGCCTTTTAGTGACATAGGTGTTAAATCACTGTGGTGCTAAAATGCGACTTTGGCGGTGAAAGGGTTAAAACTACGTCACCATGGGAAGGTGAGATGGTAAAAGACGGTACGAGAATAAGGCGAAATGGGAAACGTGGATTCAGGATGTTATACTGGTTCAACAACCAGCAGCAACCAGTGCAAACGCATTGACTCGTTATCATCACAGCACTTATTGTTTACTAGTATCTAGTTAAAGGGCCTTGCTACGCAACATACGATTCGGATCTGAATGCGATGCGATTGTGACGATGTGAGTCACTATTCACGTAAAATTCATTATATTATTGGGTCTACTGCAGTATAGTGAGCGAAAATATAAATATTTTTTTAAACTGAAGTATTCGTGTGAATCATGACTCACGTGGCCTAGAGTACCTTTATGTCTATATTAAGGTACTCTAACGTGGCCCAGTCGGATCGCATCCCCATACGATTTTACGCGTGTGTGGCGCCGGCTTTTGTGACGCGAACACACACACCAAAAAACCCGTCTGATAACTTTTTTTGTTTAAATTCTTGAAACGAAAAAGCATTAAAAATCGGCCTAGGCTAATACAGTGTAAAATTATAAAAACGCCATAAAGATGAACATTGAAGATCAGAAAGGAGACAACAACACGAAATGTTTACAATTATCACTGCAGTTCCCTCGGACAAACAAACAAAAATGCTGCATCTTTCTTTTCGACCGATTCCAATGAAAATGAAAATCTGCTTAACGTCCTCCGGTCTGGAACAGATAGGACATTAGTAGATATAAAGATGGTGGGAACGATCCCGGAGGCAATTTTCCGGAGGCAGTGCAACACCAGTAAAGTCCAAAACAATTTAACAATACAGATGTATTATGTATTGAACTTTAAAAAAATACCCGATTCCAACGTTCCCGCTGTTCTTTATCTACGAGTGTTTCTTCCCTCGGATTGTCTTACGGGGGTGGGGGTGGGGAGTGGGGGTTCTTCCAATAAACCAGCCTGCTGCTTTGTATCTTTCATGCTACACGCATCCTCAGAATAATTATTTGAAGTTGCGTACAGTGTTATGTGAACACACAACGATTCAAGCCGCTTCGACTTTCACGTCGGTGCTAAACAGAATATAACAGCGCTTTCATTATTTTGTACCTTTTATTATTTGTTTAGGCCCTATATTATTTCTTTTTTCAACGTTTTCTATTCTACTACATGTACTTAATTCGGAAACAAATATAGCAGATTCTTTTGTAAAATGATATCAAACTTCTTGCTTTATGGTGAAGGTTGGGTGTGGGGTTTTCTGTGTGTGTGTGTGTGTGTGTGTGTGTGTGTGTGTGTTCGTTCTTTAATTTAACGTCTATCCACATTACAGTGATCTTACACAACAAAAACATGTATACATGTGCATGATTATGTGCAAATGTCCGTTTAAGGGGGTTTCTGGGTGTGCGTGTAGGAAGATACGAAAGGATTGATAATCATGCATGCATATAATTTACATGAATAAATGGGGTGAGGGTATGTGTATCTGAGTACCTGTATGATTTAGCCTTATATTAGTGAAACGTCCGTGAAATACTTAAACTTATAATTATTTCTAAACATTTAAAGGTAGAACAAAAATCAATGAACAAAATTAAACTAAAAAAAAAAAGAGTAAAATAATGAACAAGCACATCAAAGCAAAGGTCCAATTGGGCTCATAATAAGTCCCCAAACAACTTCTAGAATATTTGATTCATCACAAAGAATATCCTTCATAGGTTGTCATTGATGCTTCCGTGTCCAACAACCAAAAGCAGGTAAATATTGTTTCGTATGTTCACAAAGACAAATCACATGGAATGGTGTAATATGCTGGCCACAAATGCAGGTTACATTTTTACAGAATTTTGTTCTCAGTGCATCAAACCTGAATTTTAAAAAACTAAACTTTTTTAGAATCCGCCCTTTATGAAGACTTAATCCTGTTTTATAATCTATTATCTTTTTAAAGAAATTTCCCTATTCGTTATTTTTTTTTATACAGAAGGTGATGTCTGTGTTTGATGCGAAAAAAAAAGTGTGTGTGTGGGAGGGGGGGGGGGGGGGTTAAACTAAATCAAATTAAACAACTCCCGAATGTAAAGGAGTATACATATTCGTTGGGTAATATTGTTCACCCTTTCTTTCAAACAGCATGTTTCCAATGTTTGCAAGTCTTGCTACCTAGAACTTCGAAGAATTAGTTCAATCCACCGTTTCCTTTCGCAAGATGCCCTAAAGACTCTAGTCTGTGCTTTTGTTCTGTCTCGCCTTGACTACTGTAACTCACTTCTTGCTGGCTGTCCATCAACTATCATCTCTAAGCTCCAACGGGTCCAGCAAAATGCTGCTCGTCTCATTTCTCGCTCCTCAAGGTACGATCATATTACTCCGGTTCTTCGTTCCCTACATTGGCTCCCAGTTCAATCACGTATTGACTACAAAATTCTCCTCCTTGTCTTCAAATCACTGAATGATCAAGCTCCCTTATATCTCTCTGATCTTCTTCATCTCTATGTCCCAGCTCGCCAACTACGTTCGTCTTCTGATTCTCGTCTCCTTTCCATTCCCTCCATCCGTCTCAAATCTGCTGGCCAACGTTCTTTTTCCTGTCAAGCTCCATCTCTTTGGAACTCTCTGCCTTCTCCTCTCCGACACTCCAACTCAGTCTCCTCATTCAAAACCTCTCTTAAAACCCATCTTTTTCCTGCTGCACCCTTAATACTTGATCAGTTGTCTATCGTTGTGTGCACGTGAGGGAAGATTGAATAAGAGGTTTGTGCTGTGTTTTGTGGTATGTGTGTACGTGTGTGTGTGTGTGTGTGTGTGTGTGTGTGTGTGTGTGTGTGTGTGTGTGTGTGTGTGTGTGTGTGTGTGTGTGTGTGTGTGTGTGTGTGTGTGTGTGTGTGTGTGTGTGTGTGTGTGTGTGTGTGTGTGTGTGTGTGTGTGTGTGTGAGTGAGTGTGAGAGAGAGAGATGAGAGAGAGAGTTGCTTTGTATATGCGTTGTTGCTGGTTTGTCCTTAAAAAACCTTTTAAGTTAAATACTATTTTTGCTATCTACTTGTTGATGAATAATTGATTGTAAAGCGCTTTGGGCTCATTTGAAGTAAAGCGTTATATAAATGTACTATTACGTACTTACTTACAACAATCTGTTCCATTTTGTCTTAGTTTAGTTGATCATATATATAAAGTAGAATCCAAACAACTAGATGTGCTTAAAATAAAACGTTCTAGATTAATATTCGATAGCTTGGAGTCAAAAACGGACTATCTTTGTATAGCCCATTGACGTATTATTGAACCTATTGCGAAAACTAATAACTTGCATAAAAAAAGACTGCAAAAATATAAAAAGCATAATCCCTTTTTGTAATATTTGCAGTCTTTTTAAATATAAGTTCTTAGTTGGTTTTTTCCAATAACATCAATAATAAGTCAATGGACTATCTAAAGATAATACGTTTTGACTCTAAGCCATCGAATAATTATTAATAATAAAAATACTGTCACGAATATAATACATAAGCTATAATCCTATAATCCTGGCGCTTGCAAGCATACATCATTTTTTTTCTTAAAAAGGGCATTTCCAAAAAAAGCGTGGTGCTAAAAGGTAAGTAACGACATAGACTTCAAGGAACAGGCCCATGAGAATGGGAATGAATGGGGGTGGGGGTGGGGGGGGTGGAAGGACGGGGTAAAATCAAAGTGATTTTTTTGTGTCTGAACCCGTATCATCTAATATCGACTAAACTTCCATGATTGTATTCTCAATTTCGGGGGTGGGGGTGGAGGGGTGGTGGGGGTAAATTGACTGATCCAGTTTGCTTCAATTATGTGCTCCGGCCGCAGGTTACAGAAACACGGCCCCAACACGTTGATAACGACATTCCTGGGCAGCAACTCCACTCATTCACAATGCGCCACCCCCCGGTGTCATGAGAAATACGTACCTACCGTGAAATAAGTACCCTTCAAAAGCGCCCTAGAGCCATTCTTCTTTCATGTGATAAATAAGTCAACTATTATTTAAAATATTGATATTTAAGTCCTCAATCTACACGGAAAGAACCAAGAAATAGAGTGGGAGGGTGTAAATCTACTTTTTTTTGTGCTGAGAAACCGATATACAAAGCCATGTTACTTAGTTTCGTATTTTTCAAAATGGCGGACGATAAAAAGAACCATCCGTGCAAACAAAAATAAATAATAACAATAAATATTAGAAAAAAAATATTCCTGACTTCTCAGCATTTAATGATGAATCATCTGTCCTTCCTGCATGCCACAAGACAGACGCCTCTGAATGTATTTAGGGGCGAATATTTCCCAAACAGCAAACACTTGTGCAATTATGATGTTAATTTAAGGAGCACGGTATAAGCTTCGAGCTTGTTGTTGCTCTAATTGTCTTTCTGTTTGATCGTTTCCAAATGAATAAAGATTTGCTTAAGCCAAACAGCAAAGAATTTGAATGAGGAAAAGAGTATGTATTTCAAGGGTAAAATATTTGATGCAACACCGGGGCAGCCAGCGCCGCACGGGTCGGGCGATAACACCAAGGATTGCCGCCCTTTGCATGCTTTTTCTCACTTTCAGCCCTCACAACCCTAGAGAGCTCTTGTGTTCAGGAGCGATAACCCCCTTGATCACCTGTCTCGCTGAACCCGACCGCGGGCATCCGTCTACTTACTGCGAAGCAGGAGGGATGGAGGGAGGGAGGGAGGGAGGGAGAGAGGGACAGAGGGAGAGAGAGGGGGGAGGGAGGGGGGGAGGGAGAGAGAGAGAGAGAGAGAGGGGGGGTGGTGGTGGTGAATGAATGAATTTTATTTATAAAGGGTAATAGAGTCAGCAATAAAATGTTTTTTTACATGCATCCAGCCCTCTGGAACCCCCCCCCCCCCCCCCCCCCCCCCCCCCCCCCCCCCCCCCCCCCCCCCCCCCCCCCCCCCCCCCCCCCCCCGCCCCCACACACAACACAACACACATAGTTTAAGAGTAGAAAATTGAAAAGGAAAATAAGCACAGACAAAGCAACGTAAAGCATGCAAAATACAACCCTGTATCGTAACACATGGATACCAAAATAAAACCTGATATTATTGAGAGAGAGAGAGAGAGAGAGAGAGAGAGAGAGAGAGAGAGAGAGAGAGAGAGAGAGAGAGAGAGAGAGAGAGAGAGAGAGAGAGAGGAGATGAGAGAGAGAGAGAGAGAGAGAGAGAGAGAGAGAGAGAGAGAGAGAGAGAGAGCGAGTAAGCAGGCAATGATGAGACTGTAAGTCATAATTTTTTTTTTAATTTTTTTTTTCTTTCTCTGTAAGTCATAATTATTGTGAAATATTCAGCAGTTCGTGGATGTCAGCAAAAATGTTCTACTGCTGTTGTATCATAATCATTGCTGTTGTAAGGTTTTGTTTGGTTGGCTACCACCATTTTGCGTGAAGTAAATAACATCAAAACCGTCAAAAAGCATTGCGGAATTTTCTTATAAAAGTGTGACCAGAAATTCCTTAGTCATGTACTTTGGTATTCCCCATCATCTTTCCTATTTTTGTTGTTGTTTTCTTTTCTCACTTTAACTTTCATATCTTGAAAGCGTTTTTCATCAGTTTGCTTTTATGTTTAACCCCTTGACTGCCAGAGATAGTTAAAGAAAAAATATCATGACATGAAAAAGACAACTGATAGAGCCAATCTGAGAAAACGGTCTGGGGATATTGCTCTCTTGATTATGTCAGAGCAAAAGCCAGCATATCAGGGTTATTCCTCTTCATCTGATGACATCATCGGTGATGTCATCAGGTCAGTACGTAATACGTTGGTGGCAGTCAAGGGGTTAACTACTTTCTGTCAACAACGATCATGAATATATTTTTGTTTTGTTTTCCTGTTGTTTTCCTCTTAATGTTGAAAATTGACTTTTGTCTATTTTCTTAAATAATTATGTTAATAAAATGCTTTTATCTGTGTTTTTGCCAGCCGCCATAGTAGAGACTAATTTGAGTAGGCACACTATGGCTTGTACCCACGTGTCGTCATATCCGGCCACAAGGAGCGTGCCATATTATGGGAGACCGCCATCTTAGTCAGTAACTTTGTTTGAAAAATGCCAGATCTGACTAAGATGGCGACACTTCCGTTGGAAGGGTCGAGATGCGCACGCAGGTGGGGGGGGGGGGGGAGCCATAAGCTTCAAGCTTGTTGCTGCCGTTATTTCTGTTCATCTCATTAGAATGTATATGTGTTGTTGGTCAATACATTATTTAAACCAAGTAAATAACTTAAGATGATTGCTGTTGGTTTAATGGGATTTAACGTACTCATCAGCTTTATAATACATCTGTATCGTTAAAAATTCGGGACTTTCCTGGAGTTGCACTGCCTCCGGGCATTGCCTCCAGGATCGTTCCCACCATCTTTATATCTACTAATGTCCCATATGTGTCCGTTTCAGACCGGAGGACGTTAAACGGATTTTCATTCACGTACTCAGTTCATTCTTACAAATTACAAAACGTTTCTTGTTTTGATGCAACTTTTGTTATTGCTCTATAGTTATATTTTGTGACACTATCAGTTATCAGTTAGTCTGATATTGTGTTGTTTACTGTACGTTGCCATCAACATTTTTTTCTTTGATAGTATATACCCGGTGTAAACCCGTATTCTTTAGGCAAAATGTGTATTAGCAAAATTAAAAAGACAAAGTGTGTATTACCCTACGAATTTGTATTTAATCAAGAGGCACAGGTACGCAAGTTACTCTAAAAAGAGTGCAGACAGTCCAGGGTCAGCTGTTCATGCTCAGTAATGTTTTAAAACAAAAACAGAAGAGTGAGAGAACAGTGTACCATGTGTGTTGTGTAGAAGTAAAGAGAGAGAACAGTGTACCACGTGTGTTGTGTAGAAGTAAAGAGAGAGAACAGTGTACCATGTGTGTCGTGTAGAAGTAAAGAGAGAGAGAGAGAACAGTTGAAAAAAAAAAGAGAAAAAAAGTAAAGAGTAGAGAAAGTGAAACAAAAAAAAAAACCAAAAAAACTGTATTATTAGTTCATTGAGTATTGTGTGTGTTAATTACGAATGAAAGTAAACTGTATTATTAGTTTAAAAAACAAAAAACAAAAACGTATTCTTTCTCCTTCAAACCAGATACTCCTCGAACTCCTTAAACCGTAAGAACCTAACGCTGATAAGCACAGACGTTAGCTTTCCATTTTGATAGTCGTACACCAGCTGGCCTCGTGTTTATTTTTCTGGAATAATAGGTTTCTTGACTGACTGCCTAGTGCAAACAGCTGGAAAGAACGGTAATTTGCAGGGAACAGGAGACGAGATTCCTCCCGTTTTACTCGGAGCCTTATCTCTAAACCTAGGGGCTTTTCTTTTGACTAGATATGCACATCGTTGTTGTTGTTGTTTGGTGTGGTCGTTAATGAATCTTATATAATTTTAAGAGGTGTTGGCAAAAAATGTTCAGACTTCTGCTGAGGGGGGGGGGGGGGGGGGGGGGGGGGGGGGGGGGGAGGGGGGGGGGGGGGGGGGGGCGGGGGGGGGGGAGGGGAATCAGACTGCTTATTTTGAGCAAGGTTAAGCGGTGTTATGAATATTAGTAATGTTTCTTTTGAGGATAACAGTTAGACTATAAAAAAAACCCTGAAGGAAATCAGTGCTTTAGAAAGGTCTCTGTACACGTGAACATGTTTCACTTTTACTCCATGGCAACACAGTGGTAGCTAATAAAATCACTTGCATATACACTTGTTGATGACGAGATGTATTCCCATGTTTGCTATTTGATTGATTGCTTTAAGTTAATAATGGTTATTGATCTCTCTCTCTCTCTCTCTCTCTCTCTCTCTCTCTCTCTCTCTCTCTCTCTCTCTCTCTCTCTCTCTCCTCTCTCTCTCTCTCTCTCCCCCCCTCCCTTTGTCCCTCTCTCTCTCTCTCTCTCTCTCTCTCCCCTCCTCTCTCTCTCCCTCCCCCCTCCCCTCTCTCTCTCCCATCTCTCTTTTCTCTTCGTCTCTCTCTCTCTCTCTCTCTCTCTCTCTATCTCTCTCTCTCTCTCTCTCTCTCTCTCTCTCTCTCATTGTCTGTCAGTCAGTCTCTCTCTGTGTTTCAAATGTGCACATTTCTAAGTTGATGTAATGAATTTGAATGATAATCATTTGGTTGGCATAATTTTGTTTCACACGTTTGATCAATGTCCTTTCAGTTATGTTGTATCTCTGTCATGTTGTTGCACCTAACCTGAATTTCTCTTTTGGAGATATTAAAGCATACTTGAACTTGAACTTGATATCACTGTTACCATGGGGAACGAGTGAAAAATGTTCACGTGTATTTTGCTGTTTGGATGGTGAGTCTATTTTTGATGCCCCCGGTTGTACGCCAGAAGAAGGGGAGGGAGGAGGAGGAAGGGGGCAAACAAACCGAAAGAAGACAGTGTGTAGTAAGTACATCGATCGAGCAAGTGAATTATAATGTCCTGTGGGAGCGATCGAGGGCCAAGGTTAGTCAACCTTGAGCAAAATGTCTGGCGGGTTCGCTTCACGTCCAGATCCGACTCCCTTTCTTTCCTCATATTCATCGTTCTGTTTCTGCTAGCTCATAATTATATTATATCAACTCAGTGAAAACGTAAATCTGGTTTATAAACGTAAAAGCCTATTATGTCAGAAAATGAAAGAAAACGTATAGCTATTCTTAAAATAAATGCGCTTGTGCCAGACTAAAGCCCTGGTTACCGTCAACATGAGTGCGTCTTAAGCAGTTAACTCTGGTAGTAAGCTTGGCAATTTCCAAAACAATTGGCAATTTCTTCTAGTTTATATGTTACTACGCGTGTTAACTGTTTAAAGGGGCACCCTGATGGATGCGTTCTTGCAAGAAACACGTCGAGATCACCTGGAAACCACCCTTTACAGAGACTGCCATCACTTTTCCAATGGCCGCCTGAGTTAGACCAAATCGTTTGCACGAAATGTCCACAATACAAGCCTTTCTATACAGTTTGCATACAGTTTACCAAAAGGAGTTTCGCTCACAACAAAGGAAATAGCTCCAATTTTTTAAAACAAACTGCACTAATAAGAAGAAAAAGCTTCAACACCCTGAGTGGTCTCCACCCACTCCGTCCAAAAATGGCTTCTCTCTCCGGCAACTCCGCCAAGGAGGAATCGCCATTTTGACGGTTTGATTTCTAGGATTTCTAGGAAACCAGAGCAAAGTGAGTGTTCCGATCCTCGAAAAGGCTGTTTTGTCTGGTGACCTCGACGTGTTTCTTGCAAAAACTCTATCCGTCAGGCCGGTGTCCCTTTAAGACGCACTCAAAATCACGGTACCTGATATAGTTGTATTGTGTATGTTCTGCGCAACGTCAGCTGCAGCAGCAACAACAAAGACTGTATAGGGGAAGATAAGCATCCAGTCTCTTTTCCCTATATGAGTAGTGAGTCCAGAAACACTAGTTATGTCCCTTTTAAACAGGACACATTTTACACGTCGATAGGCCAGTTGAATTCTCCGTTCAAGTTCCAGTCTGAGTTTTTGGATAGCCTCCACTGTGAATAGTGTACTGTCCCCACTAACGATAACTCTATCAGCCCGGTTCGCCGAGCTCTTAAGTAGTCCATCTTACCTTTTAGAATATCTTTGGCAACAACAAATTAACCTTTTCACTGCCCCGTCACGGATATTTCCGTCAACTTCCGGTAACCTATAAACTGCCCAGTCACGGAAATATCCGTCATAGGGTTATTCTAAGAGTTTCTCTTTTTCTATCCATACGCTTTACGCAGTATATTCGAATGCATGTGAGGGTGTTCTCAAAGGATAGTATATTCAATCCTGGTTCAGAAAAGCATAGGTTATATGCACTTTTATTCAGAACGTTTTGCGATAGACTCGGCAACCTAAAACGGCTTGGCAAATAGTTGCCCCGGAACCGGAACTGGGCTCGGCAGTGAAAGGGTTAAAAGAGCAGCAGAAAACACATTTAGGTGCCTTTTCTTTTCTTCCCCCCCCCCCCCCCCCCCCAACCGTTTTTGAATGTTGAAAATGAAGTGTGGCAACTGCGAAGAGATAATGCACGAGCCGACAAAAATGAAGTGGGTTAGTAGACCACCAAAGAAGTGGAGCAAATAAGAGAAACAACAGGGTTTACACCGAGATCTCCCCTCCTGCACAGAGGACAGAAAAGAGCAACACCATTCATTTAGCTGTCTAAACAGCTTACCCTCCTGTTCTTTTCTGGACGTTTTATTAAAGGGGCACCCTGACGGATGCGGTTTTGTTGGTGCAAGAAACACGTCGAGTTCACCATGAAAACACCCTTTACAGAGATCGCAACACTCACTTTGCTCTGGTTTCCTATAAATCAAACCGTCAAATCGGCGATTCCTTCTGAAAGACAAATTCTTTCATTGAAAGAGAATGGCCGCCTGAGATTAGAACAAATCGGGTTTTTTACGAAATTTCCACAATACAAGTCTTTTTCTTCTTCTTGTTTATACAGTTTACCAATAGGAGTTTCAAAACAAAGCAAGTAGCTCCAATGGTGGTTTTTTTTACTGCACTACAGAGAAGAAAAAGCTTCAACCACAATGAGTGGCTTCCACCCACCCCATCCAAAATGGCTTCTCTCTCCGGCATCTCCGCCAAGGAGGAATCGCCGTTTTGGCGGTTTGATTAATAGGAAACCAGAGCAAAGTGAGTGTTCCAATCCTTAAAAAGGCTGTCTTTCTGGTGATCTCGACGTGTTTCTTGCACAAAAAAACTCACCCGTCAGGGTCCACCTTTAAAAGTCTGTTTTCCGTGCTTTGAGGATAGAAGAAATCAGGGTTTAACATAATTGTTACTCTGCAGTTTGCACCTTCCGCTACCATTACAAACCACGCCAAAGAAGTATCGCCTTGCAGACAGTGTATCCAATGTCGAAAAAATGTCAAACGGGGGACAGAGATTGATGAGATTGCACAGTCAAGGTATGGGTCTTTTATCTTTCTAACGTAAGTCTTCAGATAAGACTTTGGTGACAGGTTGGTGTTTTTTTCATGAACTACACAAACAAGACTTAGGCTGGGTTCACATTAGACGCGTAAGTTCCGTACGGAAAACCCTAAATAACAGGAAGAAAGAAGAATAACAGTTTATGCATATAGGGGAAATTCAGACACGTGCGCAAATCTTTTCCCTTCTTTGTTTCACCTATTTATGGATTGCGCACGCGTTTCCGCTTATGTGTGTACACGGCCTTAGTCATTTTTCAAAACAACAGAAATATCGATCAAGAGTCTTTTTCGTTCTTTAATAAAGGGTTCCAAATACTAAACCCAGGTTCAAAATTACTTTGAAACGGGGTTATTATTTTTTATTTAATGTTTGAGGCTTTTAATTCAGTCGGCTAAGATCAGCTTAAGGAATAGCAAATGTAACCTGACCACGCAAGGATCGGTAGATGCCTTTTAGCACATTCCTGCAAAAACAGATCCCTTCATTATCCTCTTTAGGCTGGGCCCAGATTGTGTAGAATTACGTTGCAGACGTAAAGTTAAGTTTGTTTCTTTCGTTTTCTTTCACAAATAATTATAAGGCTAATATAAATATCCATCATCAGAGTGATCATGGTATTTACATTTTTCAACAGGTGGCAGCAATCCGAATACAATATGGTTCATATTCACATCCATGATCGGCTGTTGTTGTTTTTGTTAAGGTTTATACAGTTCTGTATCATCTGAATCTTCAAATGGATGAAGGCGGACGATTAATGGAAGAAGAAGAAGAAGAAGAAGAAGAAGAAGAAGAAGAAGAAGAAGAAGAAGAAGAAGAAGAAGAAGAAGAAGAAGAAGAAGAAGAAGAACCAGGTACTTGGCTTAACAATAAAGAAGTATACCCCAAGAAAAGAGGATTTCCAACAGGATTTCCACTTTGCCATGGGTCTGTCTTAGGTATATACAGTAATACTTGATGCATAAATTAATACAAACGTCCTGAAGGTTCCAATGGGTATTGTGTGTACCTGACGTAGAAAGCTCAATTTTTCTTTGCAAGACCCACTCGATACGCACTTCTTGTGAAACTGTAGCCAGGGGTCCGTTTCACAAGGGCTAACGTTACGTTGCGCTCGCTCAAATCACGGCGAAAACGGTCTAAGAAACACCCTTCGTTTGCCGATAGTTCGCGTGGCGTTTTGTTCTTGCCAAACACCGAGCAAGCGGCGAACTATCCGGAACTAGTAGGGGGTGAATACGTTTCTTGTTGTTGATTGGTCCATTAAAGTTTGCTTTTTTTTTAAAAGACCAATCAGACAAGAGCTTGTAATATTCTTCCGCAAACGTTTTCTAAAGTGTTTCTTAGCCCCCGTTTGGCGTAAGCGTTATTCGCGCGGCGACCGTTATGTAGAGAAATAGACCCAGTTTGCAATGGGTGTATCTCTCCCGCACGCCCCATCAGACGAAGCAACGGCCAAGACTGAAGATGGAAGCGAGCAGGGGGGCTTAAAGGAGGGATGTAGGTGATTGTTTCGTGAGGCAACCTCCCAGGGGAAGACGCCAACGGGTGATAAACAAAGCAGCAGAACAATGCAGGGTGTGGTGGTGGAATGGATTACCATCACGGCTTCAAATACAGCACCGAACATTGTATGCATTTTTGCCTTGTTTGTGAAAACAATGTTTAATCCTTGTGCCTTCTCCGTCTCTGACCATTGTATGCATTTTTTGCCGGTTTGTGAAAACAATGTTTAATTAATCCTTGTGCCTTCTCCGTCTCTGTCCTGGACGTTTACATCTTCTCTCTCTCTCTCTCTCTCTCTCTCTCTCTCTCTCTCTCTCTCTCTCTCTCTCTCTCTCTCTCTCTCTCTCTCTCTCTCTCTCTCTCTCTCTCTCTCTCTATCTATCTCTCTCTCTCTCTCTCTATCTCTCTCTCTCTCTCTCTCTCTCTCTCTCTCTCTCTCTCTCTCTCTCTCTCTCTCTCTCTCTCTCTCTCTCTCTCTCTCTCTCTCTCTCTCTCTCTCTCTCTCTCTCTCTCTCTCTCTCTCTCTCTCTCTCTCTCTCTCTCCCAGAATCGGTACTACAGTTTAGCAGTCTACATATATTAACACTGGCCCTGCCTTTCTGATGCTACGTTTTGTTGATAATGTTCCTATTAACTACGCCCTTTGACTGCCGAATAAAAACAAAAGAAGGGGGGAGGGGGTGGGTGGAACATACACGAGACACGAGTGAGCTAAAATTGTTGAATGTAAAAAGAGAACTGTTATAGAGAGTCAATGTGGCAACTCAAACTCAACTCAAACTCAACTTTATTATCTCTGATAAGAGAAATTGCAAGTGGCAACGACTGCGAATCTTACATTAAAACAAACAAAAGACAAATCAATATAAAGCTTATCAAAATGCTAAACTGTAGATACAAAGATTTAGGCCTACCCGCCTGCACATAATCAAACGCCCAATAATATAAAGCAAAAAATAATGCTAAATACAAAACATTGCATAGTATAATCACATCAACACAAACTCACACACAATGATATATAAACGTACAAGAATTGAAGAAGAAAAAACAAACACACCATTAAACTGTCCTCTTATATGTATATAGTTTGCTTTGATAAAACTGTTTTTGTGTTCAATGTATGTGTTTGTGAAACTAAGAGACAAACTCAATTACTTTAATTGTAACTTTACGATTTGTTCTGTGTTCTGAAAAGAAGAAAAGAAAATAATGTGCTGATTTACCTTTTCTCCCAATGGGGGAGATAGACAATGGCTATGCAATGATATAGTTTCATGCAAAAAAGGAAAAAGTAATAAGTAACATGTTCTGAGGATATAACCCTGCTGACTGTTAAAAAGCAAACACGTTATCCCAGACTTATTCCCCGTCATCTGATGATGTCATCGGTGACGTCATCAAGCCCACACATGATACGTTACGTGGCAGTCAAAGGGGGTGTTACGCTACGTTACATGGGACACTACCTCCTTCTAATGCTATGTAATGTTGGACTCTTGTCGCTTTCCTAAGCTACCTTCATTTTGATCATAGAAAATCTGAGTGGAGCTGTCATTCGTCCCTAAAAGAACCCGAAGAGACTAGTCTTAGGCCACACCTCTTTTTTTATATAGTCATTTTCAGAGGTCTTATCGGAAAATGTGTGAATCGTTATAACGATTACAATGAGCACTGGCATTGATGTAAATGCTGTGATATGATACAATGCCCGTTCTAATGCTAGGGTGCAAAGGAGACTGCCCATTTCTATTCCCATAGTACGTTGGACAATGCCCTGCCCCTTTGTAACGCTGACTTACGTTGGACATTGTCTCTTTCTAACCCTATGTTTACGTTGGACGCGTTTTATAATGCCGTGCTACGAAGAAGAAAATCTGTTTAACGTCCTCCGGTCTGTAACAGACACATATGGGACATTAGTAGATATGAAGATGGTGGGAACGACCCTGGAGGTAATGCCCAGAGGCGGTGCAACACCAGGAAAGTCCCGAATTTCTAAAAGCCGTGCTACGTTGGACACTGTCCTTTTACTTAACGCTATGATACGTTTTACTTTTCCAATTTGTAATGCTATGTTATTTCGGAAACTACTCCTGCATCACGATTATGCTGGACACTGCCACTTTTTAATGCTGCCATATACGTTGGGTCTTTCCAAGTTTGTATGCTATGTTACGTTATTGTTTGTCTAATGTTATGCTACGGTTGGGCACGAAACGTTTCTATTTGTGTGCTTCGTTGAACATTGATCCTTTTCTGGTGCAATGTTGCATCGAACAAGGTGCAGGGCCTCTTTGTAGAGTTATGATACGTTGGTCTTTAACACTCTGATCATTGTTCCTTTCTAAGTTTATGTTACCCTTGACAGTGACCTTGTCCACTGCTACGTTCTGATAGACCACCGCGTCTAGTGCTTTGCACTCTGGGTATTACACACCACGAGTTCATAAATACAATCTGTAGTCATAAAACATACCTTTACGGAAAATATCATATTTTCGCGCGCGCGCGCGCGCACACACGCGCGCACACGCGCGCACGCACGCACACACACACACACACACACACACACACACACACACACACACACACACACACACACACACACACACACACACACACACACACACACACACACACACACACACACACACACACACACACACACAAATATTATATCACGTCTACTACTATCAGGATAGACGTTAAATGAATGACACACATGCACGCACGCATAAAAAAAAGAAACACAAATAAAATGAATACAAACACCGGAATCACGCTGTCACTCGTAGGGGAAGACGGGGTAAAAAGCGCATGGGCGGGTAAGAAGCCCACCCCAATTCACTCGTAGGGGAAGACGGGGTAAAAAGCGCATGGGCGGGTAAGAAGCCCACCCCAATTATCTCATGAAATGAAGCAAATTTCAGTCTCATTTTGCCCATGAGACGAGCGTTAATGTCTAGCATTCGTCTCATGGGCAAATTTGACTGAAATTTTCTTTATTTCATGAGATAATTGGGGTGGGCTTCTTACCCGCCCATGCGCTTTTTTACCCCGTCTTCCCCTAAAGCTAAGAGAGAAAGAAAGCAAATAAACCGATCAGATAAGAAACGTGATGCTGTAAGTAATTGATTAATTAATCCTATATAAAAAAAAAACGAAGGGTAAAAAACTCATTTATCAATAATGACCGAAACAAAACAAAAAACACGTAAACAAACACTAGATTTAATGCAATGTTACACAGTGATCACGTTTCACGGCCCACCTTTTGGTGAACTCGGTGAGGGGGCAGAAGGAAAGCAGATCAAATATCGTTTGTGCAATCACGATGATGTACGTGTTCGCACCTAGAGTTATATTGGAAACACGAGAGTCACATCAGGTAACAAGCGCGAAATCGCAATAGTTTGTGGCACACGGTCTATTTTTACCACTCCAATCATGAGTGACCTCCCCTGGCTTTTCAATAATTTTAATCTGTAAACCAGAATGGTATCTCTGCACCCTTTCGTAACTTTTTATATCTTTTGGAAAACATTTAAAACTATGTATCCTACTTATGCTCATCAAAAGAAGCACCGCATACTCGTCGTGTCTGTTGTAGTGTCTGTATTACGTATGTTTATTATTTTGTACGCTTTTAAAATACATCATTTTAAAGAGCGGCCTCAATTTGAAGTGTAGCCTCGATTTGAAGTGCAACAATTTTGTCAAAATGTGCGACAATTTTGGACCGACCGACCGACAGACAGACAGACAGACCGACCGACCGACAAAGTTAGTTATAGGTTTGTGGCTTGAGCCACAAACAATAAACCGATCATCTTCAAAGATCTGAACTGTAATTGACAAATTATTTTAGGAAATGGGGCGAAGAACTGGAAGAAGAAGAAGAAGAAGCAACTGTTTGGGTAGGTTTGTTTGTCGAGTTGGCGATGGGTGAGCGAATGGAGAAGTTGTATCTATCTATATAAGGGAGTTAATAAGTGCAAAAGTGATTGAAAGTTATAAAACAAAGAAGATGAAGAAGGAAGTAGTGACCTATTTCAAACTCTCTTTTTTTTCATTTCGGAGAGACTGTTAAGGACAGATCTGGACAGGGGACATTGCAAGAGAGTTCAAAAAAGAGAAAGACAGAAAGACAAATAGGCAGATACAGAGTGGGGGTGGGGGGTGGGGGTTGGGGGCAGAGACACCAAGAATTTGCTTTCCTTGACTTTTCTTTGAAATGTTCTGTAGATTCTGAGAGAGAGAGAGAGAGAGAGAGAGAGAGAGAGAGAGAGAGAGAGTGTGTGTGTGTGTGTGTGTGTGTGTGTGTGTGTGTGTGTGTGTGCGTGTGCGTGCGCGCGCACGGCCGGATCCAGGGAGGTACCTGGGTTCCGTACCCACTCCCAGCCCGCAAAAAAAAAAAAGAAAAAAAAAAGAGAGAGAGAGAGAAAGGGAGAGGGAGAATGAGAAAGAAGTCATTATCACTGTTTAAGTTCTTAGGTGCATTTTAAAGATTTGTTTCACACTTTATTGCCCATGGACTCCGCTTGGGACCTACGCCGGCCCCCAGACCCCCGTCCCTTGTTGTTGTTGTTGTTTGCAGAAGGTGTTACGTCCTCACAGCCGTAGCTCTTAGGGACAAGTAGTTCTGGTGCTGTAGACTTCGAAACTGGTTCATCAACGTTGTTCTTGGGAGGAAAGGGTCGGGCGGGAGGCGCTGGAGTGAAGTCAGGTGAAGTCTTGGCGTAGACTAAAGCCCCTTGTTTGTAACCCCCCTCTAATGTATCCCAGGTCCGTCCCTGGTGTGTGTGTGTGTGTGTGTCACGTCAAGTCAAGTCAAAATTTTATTTCCAGATGGGAACATTGTATAAGCAAAAACATGCTTTTTTTCAACAAGCCATCCATAAAAAATGATGTAAAGAAAAAATAAAGAACTAAACATTCCAAAGTAGCGAACAAGAAAAGGAAAATATGCAAGTAAACAATTAATTAAAGAAACAAGCAAATATTCCACACACAAAAGTGTGTGTGTGTGTGTGTGTGTGTGTGTGTGTGTGTGCGTGTGCGTGCGTGTGTGCGTGCGTGTGCGTGTGTGTGTGTGTGCGCGCGTGCGTGCGTGCGTGCGCGCGTGTGTGTGTGAGAGAGAGAGACATAGATAGACAGTGACAGAGACAAAGACAACACACAGAGAGAGACACATAGGCAAAAAGAGAGAGAGAGAGAAAGAGAGAGAGAGAGAGAGAGAGAGAGAGAGAGAGAGAGAGAGAGAGAGAGAGAGAGAGAGAGAGAGAGAGAGAGAGCAGAGAGAGAAAGACAGAGAGAGACACACACAGGAAGGGGGAGGGGGGGGACCAAACACACTCAATTATAGTCTCTAGGAGAACCTAGAGTTCAGCGATTGTGTGGTCTTGCCAATGAGAGGCGTTCGTGTCGATTCAAACAGCGAAAGGTGTCAGCTCCGTACACCCTATTAACCGTACACCCTTTGACAGGGTAGCCAACCAAACCTGCATCTGCCACCAAAGGAGCTCTTCGTTCCGTTATGAAACAGTCACCCTCGACAGCTCCCATCATTTCTAATTGGAGTCAGCGACACCAAGCTGTTGATCTGCTTTCGGCAGGTTTGTTTTTTTAGTCCCCGAGCCGAAGGTTATTGTTTTTGTCTGGTCCGTCCGTCCGGTGTCCGTCCGTCCGGCGTGCCTCCGTCCGTCCGGCTATTCGTCCGTTTTTCTCAAAAACTATTCAGTGTATCATCATCAAATTTGGTATACTAGTTCACCAAGATGCAAGCTATCCACTCAAGTATTTAGTTTTACATTAAGGTCAAGGTCGCGCCAGTTGCGGGGTTCAAACCCCGAAACACATAATCGCTAATATCAATGCAGGGTTTCAAAACATTTCTTGATGAATGGTCTATAACACAGTTGTCATGAATTTTTCTGTGCGCTCGTGTGCACATGATCGCGCGCGCTCAAATCACGGGTCCGAACCCCAAGGCTATATATATATAAAAAAAACTATTCAGTTACGTGCTGTTTTGATGCGTTTTTATGTATGTGTACAGCCGACACATTCCGATTTCGGAGTAGCTCGGCGATGCTGCGAGGGGACTTTGCAGCCGCTCGGCGTTACACTTGTTTCCTTTTTTTGTGTTTACCCATAATTAAAGAGCTGGTGTCATGAAGATAAATAATAACGTTCTCTGACAGAAAGGATGCGAAGGGTTACTTACAAGGGAAAACAGAAAAATGTGAGAAGAAACAGAGCGAGAGAAACAAAATGGGTGGAGGGTACCGTATGTCCCAAACGTAGCCTCTCTTCGAAAATAATTCTTATGGTTTGGTGACAAAATAAAAGGGAAAATGTAGTTTCTTCGTCTTTTTTAATGTTTTTAAACGTTGCAAGACAAGATATTTGACACTTTTTGGGAGAAAGGCTATTTATCCCCACATCCCGCTTTCCTTCTTCTTCTTCTTCTTCTTCGATCGCTCAGACAATGTCCTGTCAATTATGAGCGCAGATGCGTCATGCTGCCGTTATGCGCCTAACTAAGAAATAATTAGGCCCAGCATGTCCGACTTCGGCTGCAGGAATCTTTTTCAAAGCGTTTCTTGAAAAACAGGCAGGAGAATGGGCCGGTAAGGCAGAAAGATAGTAGATGACAGAAAGCAAAGGGAAAAGGCTGAGTCAAAGAGAGTGGCAGATTAGAGGAAGTTACAAGCACAGAACTTCCAGAAGGTGGGGGGGACTATTAATGTATTACACTTTTTCTTGCACTCAATTACTTAACATTTTTCTTAGATTGAGAATCACTGTTGAACACCTCCACTGCTGCAAGTTAAACTGTAACTTAACCAGGATCGTTCCACTGCATTTCTCCGTCCTTGGGTATGGCTAAGGTAGGTGTGTGTGTGTGTGTGTGTGTGTGTGTGTGTGTGTGTGTGTGTGTGTGTGTGTGTGTGTGTGTGTGTGTGTGTGTTCGTGTGCGTGCGTGCGTGCGTGCGTGCATGCGTGCGTACGTGCGTGCGTGTGTGTGTCAAAGTCAAAGTCAAAGTTTTTATTTTCAGATGTGTGTGTGTGTGTGTGTGTGTGTGTGTGTGTGTGTGTGTGTGTGTGTGTGTGTGTGTGTGTGTGTGTGTGTGTGAAGAAACCAGTAATCAAAGGCCGCCAACTTTCACAATGACTCATTGTAATGTGGTAGGTAAAACTTTGCTGGGTTTTGTTTTCTTTTTCTTTTGTCGCTCAAAATAGGGGCAGGCAGAATGGGGAATACAGGAACATATGCTGAACTTAGACAATAAGACGGCAACGCCATGCAAACGTTGTCCCAGTTACCAGCAACATCCACACACATAATTATACTACTCCTTGAGACGCACACAAATATATTGATGGGAAAATGCCACTTGTTGTAAATTTAGAATGATCTCCCTTGCATTTCATCAGATAAGACCAACTGATGAAATTCGGGGGAGTTAATTTTGGACTCTATGGTCATTGTGTATTTTTGTGTTTAATAATTCCGTGTATTAATATGAAATTGTTTAGAAATAAGATATTTTGCAACAAAATGGTATTAAGTAGCCCCTTTTCGGTATACTTACCTTGGCTTAAATCCACCCATTATCTTTTTCATAATCAATGGGTGGTTTTTTTAATATTCAACATTGTTTCGTTGGGATTACGTTAATATGGCTTGTCGTTCTGTGAATCCGACACGGTGTGCAACATCTGCAAGGTCTAAGGAATCACACACACACACACACACACACACACACACACACACACACACACACACACACACATCAATTACTTTATTGCAAATGTTGTAAAATCTACAAATATGCATACATACATACATTCATACATACATTCATACATACATACATACATCCATACATCCTTACATCCATCCATCCATCCATCCATCCATCCATCCATCCATACATATATACATACATACATACATACATACATACGTACGTACGTACGTACGTACGTACGTACGTACGTACGTACATACATACATACATACATACATACATACATACATACATACATACATACATACATACATACATATATACATACATACATATCAATTAAGTTATTGCAAATTGTGTAAATTCTACAAATATGCAACATTATCCAGCATCATCAACTCCATCGTCATCTAGTTTTCAGATTTTCTGACCACAGTTCGTCCTTTTCTATTCTCCGTGCCGTGTTTTCATTTTCTCTCTCGCGAGTCAATGCATACATACATACATACATACATACATACATACATACATTCATACATACATACATACATACATACATACATACATACATACATACATACAAACATACATACATACATACATACATACATACATACATACATACATACATACATACATATGGACAGCAGAAAAACGCACAGCCCTCGTCCGCGTCGTAATGTAGTCATTCAGTGAAAAAGCCTTACGGCGAATCGTTCCTAAAAATAAAAAGGTCTGAGAAGAGATGCAGTGGGTTGTTTTTATAATATAATACATATTACATACATACATACATACATGCATACATGCATGCATACATACATACATACATGCATACATACACACATACATACATACATACATACATACATACATACATACATACATATGGACAGCAGAAAAACGCACAGCCCTCGTCCGCGTCGTAATACAGTCCCGTTCTTCTAGAACTGGGGCTACAACACACACACAAAGAGAGCAAAAAGAGGTCTGTGAAAGGATTCAAAGTGGGCTACCCGCATTCAAAAGCATCGAGTCACTAGTAGAGAGGAGACCAAGGCTAAGAATGAGATGAAAGCGTTGTGACTTACGAATGAAAAGTGTTCGGTCACGCACACAAAAATGAAAATAAAGGGTCAAAAGCATCTCAATGTCCATGGTCACAAGTGATACTGATTCTGTCTGATCTTCCTCAGAGACATGCAGAGCCACAAACGTTTTTACTCAGATTGAGCTTATCGGACTTCCATAATCATGTACTAAATGAACATGTTGCGCAATCAGACGTTCTCATAGACGCACACAAACACAAACAAAGGCAGACAAATAAACACGTGATCGTGCACGCTTCCCTTTTTAACCGTGTGTGTGTGTGTAAGAGAGAGAGAGAGAGAGAGAGAGAGAGAGAGAGAGAGAGAGAGAGAGAGAGAGAGAGATTTATTTATTTAGGCCTTAGTGCCCCGAGAGAGAGAGAGAGAGAGAGAGAGAGAGAGAGAGAGAGAGAGAGAGAGAGAGAGAGAGAGAGAGAGAGAGAGAGAGAGAGAGAGAGAGAGAGAGAGAGAGAGAGCATTTAAAAAGGGAAAACTTTAACTTTATTTTTCAAGGATAAAGATTTTAGGCAACGCCTAGTCGTCCAATCTGTCATTAATACATATACGAACATAGAAAACGAACATGGCCAGGCATAATATTACACATACATATTTGAACATAAAGGTAGCAAAGCAGGTAATATTATGATAAAGATAGGTTGAAATATGGATTTATAAAACTTATGCACATGCATAATTGTTAATACATGCATAATTGTTAATACATGCATAATTGTTAATACATGCATAATTGTTAATACATGCATAATTGTTAATACATGCATAATTGTTAATACATGCATAATTGTTAATACATGCATAATTGTTAATTGTTAACCCTAACCCTCATTGTTAATACTCGTGCGGGCATACATGCGAGAGAGAGAGAGAGAGAGAGAGAGAGAGAGAGAGAGAGAGAGAGAGAGAGAGAGAGAGAGAGAGAGAGAGAGAGAGAGAGAGAGAGAGAGAGAGAGAGAGAGAGAGATGGTCTCAATTTAAAAAAAAAAAAATTTATTATAGTATTTAGAAACGAAGAGATGAAATAACCCTACAAGCACAATGAGGTCAACGGTTGTGTGGTCTCGATCGGCAAAACCTGTGAAGTGGATAGTCTTTGTGGGAAGGCCTACCAGGGAGAAAGGTGCCAACCCCGTCCTCCCCTATCAGTCATACACGCTTTGACAGGTTGAAACCTGCAGTTGCCATCAAAGGAGACCGCTCCGTTAGGAAACAAGCGGTGACAGCTCCCATCGTTTCTAATTGGAGTCGGCAACTCAACGCACCATCGTGCCGACTGGCTGGGGGGTTTATGGTTGGAAATGCCAGGTATAATGGAGACAAGTTGATACAGAAGAGATTGGGAGGGGTGAGAAGAAAAAACCTTCAAGGTGTGAGTTCAGAAATAGATTTTGTTTTAAAAGGAAGGCAAAAAATACAAACATTTTCTTGAACACTTTGTTGCACGACATCATTGTTCCGTGTTTCATAGGTTTCCTTTTGGTTTTGTATTGAACGTGAATGAATAAGTATTTAAACCAGAAGCTTTACCGTTCGAAAACCTTAATCTTTTGTGTCCTGTAAGGTAAGGGCTTGGTTCATTTCTAGTATAAAAAAAGCAAAGGAAATTTAAAAAAAATACTCAGTTTGATTTTGAATAACTCTACCAATCGGACACGCTTTAGGCGGATAAAATATTAACAATCCTGTAGCTGACTAACGATAAAGATTTGCTAGGAAAGAAATGCAACGTTTCTAAAACAATACCTAACTTTTTAACGAAATGATTGTTATTGAAATCCGCTCAAATGTCAAGAGAATGATTGGTTGTTGGTTTTATAGGACAGAGACACACGTGCATACAAACGGAGAAAAAGAAACAAAATACATAAACAAACCTTTACAACAGCAGAAGAAAAACAATCTTTAAGGTAGGGGGGTGGGGGATACTAATATAAGAAATTTGGACTTACTATGAATCCAACGTGGACAATATTACGATGAGTAATTGTTTAACATGATAAAATATCTTCAAAAAATCATCATTGCTATCATACTTGCCATTTACGAAACATGCGATACTTAACATTAATGAATAGCAAAGTATCATGTGTTTGAATAGTTGAATGACATACCAAACTAACACCAACATTGAACCGATGGTTTTATTTCTTATATTCTAACCTTCCATTTGATAACAAGCGAAGCAAAGGCGAAAAACATAACCTTCCTAGACAAGATAATTTTAAATCTAAAACTCGGGACAGTACTGTCGCAATGACTCATCCACTCAGCCCAAACCTTGAAGTGCTTATTATTGTGTGTTTTTGGTGTGTGTTGTTTTTAATCCATGAACCCTCAAAAAAAGGAGCGTCATGTAAAAAAAAACCACCCCAACGTAGAGCGGAAAATGGAGGAGGAGGGGGGGGGGTACACACGGAAAGCAACTTAACCCTTTCACCGCCAACGCCAAAGTCGCATTTTAGCATCACAGTGATTTAACACCTATGTCACTAAAAGGCATCAAATTGGGGGTTATTATCCAAAGACCCTATTGTCTTATTTTGGGGGAAGTAAGGACAGACCTTATTTTATATATGTCACGGAAGAATCCCCAATACTGCAGATGGATTTTGTTCTCTACCCAGGTAAGCATAATGGGAATGTTTGACTGAAATATGGGTGGCGGTGAAAGGGTTAAAGTGATGGTTAGCGACGACAACGTAATGGGAGTGTTGTGTACTGTGAATGAACGAAGGTAGGTCGACCCTCGGTGACAATAAGCAGCGTCTGAATCTGAAGACCTAGGCCTTACATGCTTATTAGCTTTACCATGTAGGCAAGCACCCCCCTTTGTGGAGACTATGGTTATCTTGTTTTTTAGTCTTAGACACACGCGCGCGCACGCACGCACCGCGCGCGCGCACATACACATGACACACACACACACGCCACAACGCACGCACACACACACACACACACACACACACACACACACACACACACACACACACACATACACACACACACACACACACACACACACACACGCACGCACACACAAGACACAAACACAAGCACATACACACACGTCACACACACACACACACACATGTGCACACACGCGCGCGCACGCACGCACACACGCACACACAGACACACAGACAGACATACACACACACACACACACACGCACACACGCACACACACACACGCACACACACACACACACACACACACACACACACACACACACACACACACACACACACACACACACACACACACACACACACACACACCTCATTTTCGCATTGATGTTTTATTTGTTTCTTTAACCGAGAAACAACATTGTACCATTTTGGGGAGCAAGGGATAGAGTTAGGATCAACCTAGGATTATCTTCATAAAACTGAAAGAAGAAGACTTTGAGGTTGAGGGTCGTGAACATGAAGGTGAGGAGGGTGGCTGCTAAAGTAGAAGATTGTCGGAGATTGTACCACTGCTCTCTTGCTATGAATCAACATTGCAGTAAAGCAAATCAAGGAGGCTAGTCCTACTTTTAAACACACACACACACACACACACACACACACACACACACACACACACACACACACACACACACACACACACACACACACACGCTGGGGTATTTACAAAGAGACACATGTCTGCACGTAATCTCGAATATTCACTGTATATGTACGTGCACATTAAAGGGGCACCCTGACGGATTAGTGTTTGCAAGAAACACGTCGAGATCGCCAGGAAAACACCATTGACAGAGATCGCAACACTCACTTCGCTCTGGTTTCCTGGAAATCAAACCGTAAAATCGGCGATTCCTCCTTGACGGAGGTGCTGGAAGTCAGATTCTTTCTTTTCTAATGTCCGCCTGAGTTAGACCAAATCGTTTGCACGAAATGTCCACAATACAAGCATTTTTATACAGGTTTTTTTTAATGCAGTTTACCAAAAGGAGTTTCGCTCACAACAAAGGAAATACCTCCAATACGTTTTGTTTTTTACTGCACTACAAAGAAGAAAAAAGCTTCAACCGCTCGAGTGTCCCCCGCCCACCCCATCCAAAATGGTTTCTCTCTCCGGCAACTCCGTCAAGGAAGAATCGCCGTTTTGACGGTTTGATTCTGACGATTCTTGATAAGGCTGTCTTTCTGGTGACCTCGACGTGTTTCTTGCAAACACTCATCCGTCAGGTTGCCCCTGTAAATTTAAACCTCTGAATTTCTGAAGCAGCCAGGTTTCTTGAAGCAAACGGAATGCAATACCCCACAAACACCTCAAGCGTATACATGTACTAACACTACATTTATACTGGAAATACTAATTGAGTTTAATTTTTAAAGAAAGACGCTATATAAATACTATATATTATTAGTAGTAGCAGCTGTCAACTGTTGGTCGGCGCTCTTTTGCTGTCTCAGGACCGACATCTTGGAACAAACTTCCTCTTTCCCTCCGTCAGCGACCGACCCTCTCTGCTTTCAAATCTAACCTCAAAACCCACCTGTTCCCCCATCATTGAGGCTCCACTCTCTTTCTCGTCTCTCTCTTGCCTTTAGGTCTGTTTCTGCTGTATGCCATTTATGTCATACGTGTGTGTTCGCTTTGTATTGCGTTTTTGTTTGAATGCGTTATGAATGCTAACGTGTGTGTGCGCTTTGTTTAGATTTAAATCAAGATTCAGCGCCGTATAAATACTGTATGTAGTAGTAGTAGTAGTAGTAGTAGTAGTAGTAGTAGTAGTAGTAGTAGTAGTAGTAGTAGTAGTAGTAGTAGTAGTAGTAGTAGTAGTAGTAGTAGTAGTAGTAGTAGTAGTAGTAGTAGTAAAATGCAATTACTTCTAACCAATATTATGCTTACATCAAACAATCAAACCAACATTAGGCCTAAATCTCTTAACATTGAATATAACCTATGAAATAGGTGTACATACACAAACACAGACACATGCACATAGGCACACTCGTGCACGCGCGCGCACTTACACACACACACACACACACACACACACACACACACTCTCTCTCTCTCTCTCTCTCTCTCTCTCTCTCTCTCTCTCTCTCTCTCTCTCTCCCTCCCTCCCTCTCTCTCATCGCACTGCATCCATGTAATGCGCTTAATTTTGCAATACATATCTGCATATATGCACGCTATGGAGAGAGAGAGAGAGAGAGAGAGAGAGAGAGAGAGAGAGAGAGAGAGAGAGAGAGAGAGAGAGAGAGAGAGAGAGAGAGAGAATCTAAACTGCATCTTTTGTTGTTGTTGTTTTCATGGGAAGAGTGTCACCATTCATCAATCATCACGTCTTGCAACAAACTCTCAACGAAAATAGTCTAAGCTGAATACAAATATACTTACATCAAACAATCAAAACCAGCATTAAATCTCTTGACATTGAATACAACCTATTAAATAGGTGCACATGCACGAACACAGATGGGGACTTAAAGCTAGTCTGACCCGTGCGCTTTACGCACGTAAGAATCCCACGGCAGTTGAAAGTCAGTAAGAACAGGGAGAAATCCCGCTGCCTGGTATGGCCAAATTGATAGCTAAGTTTTCCAAGTGTGCCCACATCCCCTCCTCACCCTGTACCCCTCCGAAAAACATTTTTTTAATAATAAAATTGGGTAGGCGCTGCACTTGCGGCGACGCGCTTTACGGGGGAGAGCAGTCCGAATTTTACAGAGATAAGTCTCTGTGATTAGAATATACCAAATACCAAATACAAAAAAAATACATGGCGCAACGAGCTAAGCATACCATTACCATGGAAGGGGACCATCTTCAACCAAAGACACCCCCCATCACCACCCCTGGCATGAACGCTCAGCAATCTAAGCAACTTATCCTTTCAGAACAGACCCAATTCTGTATTGTTATTTTTTTTAAGGACTCGCTTAGCTTGAATAGTGAATATAATTATATACACCACTGAAAGAAAAGAAAAAAAGAAGTTAGAGCGGTCTCTAATTAAAACATGTTATTTTTTCCATCAACATTCGTCCTTTTATTTGGCCGCTTGAAAGAGCATCAAAAAAAAGAAAAAGAGAGTGTGCTGAGGAAGAGGAAGGTTGATGGAGAGAGAGAGAGAGGGGGGGAGGCAGAAAGAGAGAGACTCTGAGAGAGAGAGAGAGAGAGAGAGAGAGAGAGAGAGAGAGAGAGAGAGAGAGAGAGAGAGAGAGAGAGAGAGAGAGAGAGAGAGAGAGAGATAAATAGAGAGAGAGAGAGAAAGAAATAGAGAGAGAGAGAGAGAGAGAAATAGAGAGAGAGAGAGAAATAGAGAGAGAGAGAGAGAAAGAAATAGAGAGAGAGAGAGAGAGAGAGAGAGAGAGAGAGAGAGAGAGAGAGAGAGAGAGAGAGAGAGAGAGAGAGAGAGAGAGAGAGAGAGAGAGAGAGAGGGGGGGGGGGGTTACGTGCCCCGATTACACACAGTATGTAGACGAAGCTATAATTTAGGCCGTGGAAATGGCCCCTGAAAAGGTTTCCAAGTGCTGCATTTACCGGGATACCCTGGTCCGCCTCGATCCTTTAGAAACGAGAAAATCATCCCTCCAGGAGGTCTGTTTGCGGAACCACCTCATTACCTTAAAAGTCATTCGTCATGGTAGAGAGAAGAAGACAGGAGGGAGGAAGGGAGAGAGAGGGGGGGACATAGGCAGACAGAGACAGACAGACATAGAGACAGAGAGAGACAAAGAGAGAGAGAGAGAGAGAGAGAGAGAGAGAGAGAGAGAGAGAGAGAGAGAGAGAGAGAGAGAGAGAGAGAGAGAGAGAGAGAGAGAGAGAGAGAGAGAACTTGACAACTTGACAACTTGAAAACTTAAACTTTATTTTCCAGGGATATAGATTTTAGGCAATGCCTATTCTTCCAGAGAGAGAGAGAGACATACAGACACAGAGAGAGTGACAGACAGACAGAGGCAGAGACAGAGACATAGAGGGGAGAGAGAGAGAGAGAGAGAGAGAGAGAGAGAGAGAGAGAGAGAGAGAGAGAGAGAGAGAGAGAGAGAGAGAGTGACAGACAGACAGACAGAGGCAGAGAGAGAGACATAGAGGAGACATAGAGAGACAGACAGAGAGAGAGAGAGAGAGAGAGAGAGAGAGAGAGAGAGAGAGAGAGAGAGAGAGAGAGAGAGAGAGAGAGAGAGAGAGAGAGAGAGAGAGAGAGAGAGACAGACAGACAGAGAGAGAGAGACAGACAGACACAGAGAGAGTGACAGACAGACAGACAGATAGAGGCAGAGACAGAGACATAGAGGAGACAGGCAGAGAGAGAGAGAAAGAGAGAGAGACAGACAGAGAGAGAGTGACAGACATACAGAGACAGAGACATAGAGACAGAGACAGAGACAGACAGAGAGAGAGAGACAGACAGACAAACAGAGAGAGACAGACAGACAGAGAAAGAGAGACAGACAGAGGGACAGACAGAGGCAGACAGTGAGTGGTCCGACGACACAACAAAACACACAAATAAACACCGAACCGAAATTCCGCTTAACGTCCTCCGTCCTGGAACAGACACATACGGGACATTAGTAGATATAAAGATGGTGGGAACGATCCTGGAGGCAATGCCCGGAGACAGTGTAACGCCAGGAAAGTCCCGAATTCTTAACAGTACAGATACATACAGTATGTATGCGGCGCTGAATCTTGGATAGAATAAACACATGCTTCATCATGCTTTTAATCTGCCCACCAGTTTGGAATTGTTTGCTACAAGTACACAAAAAAAGAATAGGCCTACACCCCCCCCACCCACCCCCACCCCGCCACCCACCCCACCCCTGTTCTTCTGCACAATCAGCTTCAATTTGTGGATCGTGTTGGGGTTTTGGGGGGTAAAAGACCAACGGTATAATACAAACTGAATGCCTTTCCATTTTCAATTATGTTGCAAATTGTCTTGCAATGTTGTTGTTTTCTAACCACTGGTATATAAACTAAGCTGAGGTAACAACATCCTCTGCGCTCAGTAGCTTTGAGATTCGAACTCCGTTCAAATAATTTGTTTAATATACTGTTGACCAATATCAGCTCTCTTTCGATGCAGCAAGGGCATTCGAAGGAGCAGGTTTTCACTCTAGTTCTGTTTGATTTACCTTATATGTTTCGTCTATTAACAAAATTCATCCAAATTCTTGACGATTTTAGTATTTTTCTCCATCTATCTTCCATAACCCTGAGGATTGCTTTCCGCGTTTGCCATTGATCCGGAAGCTGACAATGACGGTAGTATCTTTCATCAGTGCAGTCCCAATTGCTAGCCACAAACTCACAAACCCACAACTACATTCTGGTTCTGGTTTATTACGCGAGTTACATTGAGTTGGAGAAAACCTATATAAGTATGTGACCCAGCACCACGAAAGGGACATTAAGTCGCTGGGATAGTTTCCAACAACAGGCTTTGAAAGTTTAAAAAAATCTCATTTTTTGTCAATTTTGAGTTATGTGTGTTTTCGTGTTCTCTTACATTTTATCTTTCTTATTTATAAATGACAATCTTTAATATGGTCTCGACATGGTCTTATATAAGTGCATTGAAACGAGTAGGTCAGTGCATTTTCTTCTGCTAGACTACATTTTAGTCTGTGTTTTCTTAAAATGGCCGACGCTCACCCTACTAATGATTTGCTTACAAGTAGGAATTAAAATTATTGAAACATTTGTTTGAAACAATGCTCGTTATGAAGCAATTTCATCGTGGATTTCAAAAATATAATTCTGATTAAGATTAAATATTTTCCATACGCACTGCCTGCACGCTGTATGAACTGCACAGTGTTCAGTACAGAAACTTACCTTCATTTTAGAGCACCTTGTAACGGACAAAGTAACGTCTTTCTGACAAACATTTTATGACGATTAAAAAAAAACCTATCAAGAATGTTCAAATTTTCATATTAGTGCTACATTTTGTAATTCGCAAAGCTTTCATTTGTAAGTGTTTGTCAATTCTGAAATGGGCATAACTAGGTAGAATAGGTGTAAATACTCATCCCTCTGGAGCGGAAAACGATACAAGAGTGAGCCTTGTATCATTAGACAGTTTTCATTCCAAGCCTGGAGTCCGCAGGGAGAGGGTCGATTTTACTGACTCTCTCATTGCGTCTTGGGCGGCGCAGTCATCCTTCCAGCGACGGGGTGCTGTTGGACTGCAGTGCGGGACGACGGAGGATGGCGATTTTGACTGGGGGCGCGACGGTACGTGGTCGACGGTGTGGCCGTTTTTGGGACTGATCCCCTGCATGGACTCACTTGTTTGGTGGCTTGTGAGTGTGGGTCGGTGACCCCCCCTCCCACCCATCCGTCGATGTACGCAATGAGCCACTGCTGCGTGTCAACATCCGAGTCGTCGTCATCCTGAAGCCTGCATTGTGGACTGGCAGCACCTGAGCACGAAGAAGGCCGCCCTGTAGCCCTGAAGACAGCCTTTTTTTTCTTTTTCTTTTTTGGGGGGGCGTTTGGACAACACCAACTATGACGAGTCTACGAAAAGACTCCAACTGACTCTACTCCAGCGCCTCCCAGCCGACCCTTTCCAAAGAGCAACGTTGATGAACCAATTTCCAGGTGTACCCGCTACATCGAAGACTACAGCACCAGAACTACTTGTCCCTAAGAGCTACGGCTATGAGGACGAAAACCTTCCTGCAACCAACCAACCATTAGACAGAGAATTGTCTGAAGTGTTCAAATGTATCATTTTCTCAGAATGGTCAGTTTGACACTTAATGTCCCTTTCGTGGTGCTGGGTCACATAATGGTATACACTGACATAAGAGCCAAAGGCTAGTTCTGAACAGTAGACAATAACAAATGCAATAATATGTTTGTATTGTACGCGTTATAAGAATAGTGAACAATGAGACATACTGTGGGTCACATTAACCAGGGCCTGTATTCACATTGAGATAGTAGGAGAGTTATCGTCATGATATCTTAGAAGTCCTTCTAAAGTCGTAGGATTTAATAGGACTTTAAGAAAGACTTCTATGATATCATGATGATAAGTCTCGTACTATCTCAATGTGAATGCAGGCCCTGGTCTTGAAGGAAAACGATGCAGTGGCAAAACCCGTAATGTGTTCATGTTCATAAATTTCATCTTGAAGGACTCTTCTTCGTTTCTGTTTCTGTCTGTATACGACGCAGACGCCACTTCTGACGATAAATCGCGACGGAACTTGGAGGGCGCATGAACCTACTAGAAACCATAGAAGGAAAAAGACCCACTGCTTACCCTGGGTTAAGACCATTAAACCCCCCAGTTCAGCCGGAAGGGCCCAGGCCCCACTTCCAGAAGCAAGCAAGCAACAAAACCCACAAGTGCAACGCCGAGCGGCTGCAAAGTCCCCTCGCAGCATCGCCGAGCTACTCCGAAATCTCGAGAGAGAGAGAGAGAGAGAGAGAGAGAGAGAGAGAGCCAACAACAGAGCTACAAAGCTGTTTCATGGCGCATGCGTGTTCGGACCCGTGATTTGAGCGCGAGCAATCATGCGCACACGAGCGCACACAAAAAATGCATGACAACTGTGTTATAGACCATTCATCAAGAAATGTTGTGAAAAAAACCTGCATTGAAATACATGCAAAACTTCGCGAGATATTAGCGATTATGTGTTTTGGGGTTTGAACCCCGTAACTGGCGCGACCTTGACCTTAATGTAAAACTAAATACATCAGTGGATAGCTTGCATCTTGGCAAACTCGTATACCAAATTTGATGATGATAGACTGAATAGGTTTTGAGAAAAACGGACGAAATAGCCGGACAGACGGACGGACGGAGGCACGCCGGAGGCACGCCGGAGGCACGCCGGACGGATCAGACAGAAACAATAGCTCCCCGAACCTTCGGCTCGGGGACTAAAAAAAACCTAGTAGGCTAGTGCTAGTGGTCAGTAGCTGCAGGCTCAGATGGTGATCTGGTCAGCGCTGATGAAAATGCGCTGACAGAGCCTGCAGTGACAGTGGCCTCACTTAGTTGGTTCCACTGCATGGCAGTCCGGATGAAGAAGGAGCTACAATGAAAGGGACATTAAGTGTCAAACTGACCATTCTGAGAAAATTATGCATTTGAACACTTCAGAATTCTCTTTCCAGACATAAGCCTCCTCCACCCCCCCACCCCCCACCCCCCTTCTCCCATCGTCTCTCTCTCAAGAATGTGGTCTCGATCGTAAAATGCTTTTCCTCCTTTTTAAACAATCTTCGATTTCTTTCTACATTACTTATCTCTGTATCTCTCTGTCTCTCGCTCTTTATCTCTGTCTGTCTGTCTGTCTGTCTGTCTGTCTGTCTCTCTCTCTCTCTCTCTCTCTCTCTCTCTCTCTCTCTCTCTCTCTCTCTCTCTCTCTCTCTCTCTCTCTCTCTCTCTCTCTCTCTCTCTCTCTCTCTCTCTCTCTCTCAGAGTGTGTTTGTTTGTGTGTGTGTGTGTGTGTGTGTGTGTGTGTGTGTGTGTGTGTGTGTGTGTGTGTGTGTGCGTGTGTGTGCATGTGCGTGCGTGCGTGTGAGTGCATGTGTGTGTATGTGTGCGTGCGTGCGTGTGAGTGAGTGTATGCGTATGTATGTGTACGTGTGTACGAGTGCGTGTATGTGTATGTGCGTGCGTACGCGTGCGCGCGCGTTTGTATATGCGTGCGCGCGCGCGCGCGCCGGTGTGTGTGTGTGTGTGTGTGTGTGTGTGTGTGTGTGTGTGTGTGTGTGGCGTTGTTTTTCTTGCATGGGTACCCCAAGCGCGTGCGTTCGTGTGCGTGTGTCGATTTGAACAACTGCAGGAATGCAGAATGGCTGGTTCAATCAAACATATCAAGTAGGCCTACGTACAGTCAGTCGATCGGTCTGATGCACTGACGAATTTCGTGACAAGGTGGCGTTGCTGTTGAAAGTGCACCGGCTCATGAATCGATAAGAAACGATCAGCTGACCTCAGTTATGCGACCTCTTGGTAACTCTTGGAACCTTCTTTGTGTTTGGAACACCTTGGCTTCATTCGAAGAGTGTATGTTTTCTGTAGGCAATCGACACTCCAGATAAGCATGAGTCACTAGAATAGTCACATATAAGCCTACATTGCAGTGTCGCACGCTATCGATGACGCGATCGTGTGAGATATGCCCAGAGCGTGTGTGCGCGTGCGTGTGTATGTGTATTTTGTGTGTGTGTTTTCTGTATTTTTTGTTCGTGTTCTCTAACATCTGATCTTTCATATGTATAAAGGATCATCTTTAATATGGTCTCTAAATAATTATAGTTAATTAATAGAATAGCTGTGCTGGGTGTGCTATTCTGTGGAATTCCTTGAAGCGGAGAGCAGGAACCACATAACATGGTTTCCAGGGTGAAACGGAGTAAACTATCACCACTGGCAAGCTTATCTGCAGTTATCTGAATCCGAGCTGTCAGAACAGTTTGCTACACGTCTTGTCTCTAAGGGAGAAAGATGGCAGAGTGGTTAAGACCGTGACGTTCACCTGACAAATGTAATGCGTGACTGCAGCGTGATTGACCCGGGTTTGAATCCCGGCCTCGCCCTTTTCTTTCTAGTTTGACAGGAAACTCGAACTGAAATGTCCAGTCATTCGGATGAGGACTTAAAGCTAGTCTGACCCATGCTCTTTACGCACGTAAGCATCCCACAGCAGTTGAAAATCGCCAAGAGCAGGGAGAAATCCCGCTGCCTGGTATGGCCAAATTGATAGCTAGGTTTTCCAAGTGTGCCCACACCCCCTCCTCACCATGTGCCCCCCAAAAAAAATTTAATTGGGTAGGCGCTGCACTTGCGGCGACGCGCTCTACGAGGGAGAGCAGCCCGAATTTTACAGAGATAAGTCTCTGTGACTAGAATATACCAAATACCAAATACAAAAAATATACATGGCGCAACGAGTTAAGCATGCCATTACCATGGAAGGGGACCATCTTCAACCCAAGACACCCCCCATCACCACCCCTGGCATGAACGCTCAGCAATCTAAGCAACTTATCCTTTCAGAACAGACCCAATACTGTATTGTTATTTTTTTTAAGGACTCGCTTAGCTTGAATAGTGAACATAATTATATACACCACTGAAAGAAAGAAGAAAAGAAGTTAGAGCGGTCTGGAATGCCTGGTATGGCCAAACTGATTGCTAGGTTTTCCAAGTGTGGTCACACACCCTCCGCACCCTGTGCACAAAAAAACCCACAAAAAATTGGGTAGGCGCTGCACTTGCGGCGACGCTCTCTCCGGGGGTGAGCAGCCCGAATTTCACAGAGATAAGTCTGTGACGAGAAAATACCAAATACCAATACACTGTTCCTTTTAGTTCGTCTTGGATTTAAATGATCAATAAAGTAATGTTGTATGCTACATATAACACGATGTAAAAAATAAATTAAAAACATCATTGGGTTTTTTAGAGAAAACTCAGTGGGCATGGTGTTATTTTCACGGGTTGAGGGACAAATCGGAAAACGGGGAATTGTGGCTTCCAGAGGACACCCACATGCTGAGCATGTGACGTCATTTCCAGGTGGACAGAGGGAGATAAAGTGAGAGAGAAAGAGAGAAAATGTTTAAGTGCATGTGTGTGTGTATGTGTGTGCGAGTGTGTATGTCTGTTTGTGTATATTTGGGTGAGTATGTGTGTGTGTGTGTGTGCGCGTGCGTGCGTGCGCACGTGCGCGCGCGAGCGTGTGTGTATTGTGTCAGTGCGTGCGCGCGCGTGTGTGCGTATGTGTGTGTGTGTGTGCGTGTGTGCGTGCGTGCGCGCGTGTGAGTGTGTGTGTGTGTGTGTGTGTGTGTGTGTGTGTGTGTGTGTGTATGCGTGCGTGCGCGCGCGCGTGCGTGTGTGTGTACATGTATATTTCCTCTATAAGCTCAATCTATGATCTTTTAAATTGTAAAGCCCCCCCCCCCCCCCCCCCCCCCCCCACTCCACCCCCACTCTCCACCGCCCCCCACCCCCCACCCCACACACACACACTTCCCCCGAGTTTATCCTATCAATAACAGACTTGATCTCCATGCGATATTGATTGAAGAAGGCAATCTTCACACTCATCAAATTCTCGTTTCGTTTAGATTTAGAATCCGCACTATCTTATTGTCAACAGTCTCCTGGTGGCCGAGGGTGGGGGGGGGGGGGGTAATCTGGATTTGTTAGGTTCCCTTTAATAAAACTAACAATACCTGCATTTCACAGTTTCCAGCTTTTCCCCCCCAATCATATTATAACGACCTTGCCCTTGGTGTGTTAGGTCAGGTCACGACTTGGCCGGCCACTGTCCAGTGTCATGACTCACTTGGTCAGCATTCTCGATGTGTCCCATCGTCCCCCACCACTTCGCTTTCTATCAGTCACACCAATCACCACTCCTTTGCGTGGTGGCTCTGTCTGTAGCTCCGAACAGATACCTGTTACCAACAAGCCTAAATACCACCAGAAAAAAACACGATTACTTCGCAGCCTACCAACCTTGCGAAGAATGAAGCCAACTTTTTCACTTCCCCGCCTGGAAGGTGAAATTAAAGGTGGAAGGTGGGAAGTATTGAGTATGGTAACAGAGGCAGTGCAGGGTTCCCAATCGTCCCGCAAAACAAGGGGTCCCAGGGACTCCTTTACTTACATTATAGAGGGTCCTGGAGGCGGGATAGAGGGTCCCAGTGGCATAGCGGATGCTAAAAATAATTTGTTGCATCCCTGGGACCCTCTGTACATTCTTTTAGAGGGTCCTTTTAGAGAGAGGGAGGGAGAGAGGGAGAGAGAGAAAAAAAAGATAGACAGAGATAAAGAGACAGACACATACGGAGAGACAGAAACAATAAGAGAGAGAAGCAGTGCGAGAGAGAGAGAGAGAGAGAGAGAGAGAGAGAGAGAGAGAGAGAGAGAGAGAGAGAGAGAGAGAAAGAAAGAGAGAGAGATGGGGAGGGAGGGAGAGAGTGAGAGAGAGAGGGAGGGAGAGAGAGAGAGAAACAAAAGAGAGAGACATAGATAGAGAGAGACAGACAGATACGGAGAGAGACAGAAACAATAAGAGAGAGAAGCAGTGCGAGAGAGAAAAGGTGACAGAGAGACAATCAGGGAGCCAGATACAGTAAGACAGAGACAAAGTGAGAGAGACACAGAGACAAGAGGGAAACAAACAATGAAAAAGAAACACCCGAAGGTGCTGATGGGACCCAGAGGTGCACCAGCCACGCCTGCCCTATCAGACAGACAGACAGAGAGACAGAGATAAAAGAAAGAGACAGAGACAGACATACAGAGACGGACAGACAAATACCAGAGAGTGAGTCAGAATAAACACGCAGACAACGCAGACAGAGCAACGCCAGTTCTAAGTTAACTAACATCCATGGACCCCAAAATTGTTAACAGCGGGGTCCACTCAATGGCTATCACAGCGGCCCATCACAGCAGGCTACAAAAAACCCAACAAATCACATCTATGTTTGTTCCCGCCACAGAACCTGTTGACCATCACCAGCCAAGCGTGGGCCTGCTGGACACTAGTAGTAGCAGCAAGGGGTCAGTCAGGGGGGTGAATCAGCCAACAAGAGGTCCGTCCACTCTATTCACACAATCCCACACCGCTCGGACTGACAGGGAGCTGATGGACCGACCGCTGCTTTCTTGATTCCCCCTTTCTTCACGGCCGGTCTATGGACATTGGTAGTGGGCATTGGTAGTGGACATGGTAGTGGACATTGGTAGTGGACATGGTAGTGGACATGGTAGTGAACATTGGTAGTGGACATTGGTAGTGGACATGGTAGTGGACATGGTAGTGGACATTGGTAGTGGATATGGTAGTGGACATTGGTAGTGGACATTGGTAGTGGACATGGTAGTGGACATTGGTAGTGGACATTGGTAGTGGACATGGTAGTGGACATTGGTAGTGGACATTGGTAGTGGACATTGGTAGTGGACATTGGTAGTGGACATTGGTAGTGGACATTGGTAGTGGACATTGGTAGTGGACATTGGTAGTGGACATTGGTAGTGGACATGGTAGTGGACATTGGTAGTGGACATTGGTAGTGGACATGGTAGTGGACATGGTAGTGGACATTGGTAGTGGACATTGGTAGTGGACATTGGTAGTGGACATTGGTAGTGGACATTGGTAGTGGACATTGGTAGTGGACATTGGTAGTGGACATTGGTAGTGGACATGGTAGTGGACATGGTAGTGGACATTGGTAGTGGACATGGTAGTGGACATGGTAGTGGACATTGGTAGTGGACATGGTAGTGGACATTGGTAGTGGACATGGTAGTGGACATTGGTAGTGGACATGGTAGTGGACATGGTAGTGGACATGGTAGTGGACATGGTAGTGGACATGGTAGTGGACATGGTAGTGGACATGGTAGTGGACATGGTAGTGGACATTGGTAGTGGACATGGTAGTGGACATGGTAGTGGACATTGGTAGTGGACATGGTAGTGGACATGGTAGTGGACATGGTAGTGGACATTGGTAGTGGACATTGGTAGTGGACATGGTAGTGGACATGGTAGTGGACATGGTAGTGGACATTGGTAGTGGACATTGGTAGTGGACATGGTAGTGGACATTGGTAGTGGACATTGGTAGTGGACATTGGTAGTGGACATTGGTAGTGGACATTGGTAGTGGACATTGGTAGTGGACATTGGTAGTGGACATGGTAGTGGACATGGTAGTGGACATGATAGTGGACATTGGTAGTGGACATGATAGTGGACATTGGTAGTGGACATGATAGTGGACATTGGTAGTGGACATGGTAGTGGACATGGTAGTGGACATTGGTAGTGGACATTGGTAGTGGACATTGGTAGTGGACATGGTAGTGGACATTGGTAGTGGACATGGTAGTGGACATGGTAGTGGACATGGTAGTGGACATGATAGTGGACATTGGTAGTGGACATGATAGTGGACATGATAGTGGACATGGTAGTGGACATGGTAGTGGACATTGGTAGTGGACATGGTAGTGGACATTGGTAGTGGACATTGGTAGTGGACATTGGTAGTGGACATGGTAGTGGACATTGGTAGTGGACATTGGTAGTGGACATTGGTAGTGGACATGGTAGTGGACATGGTAGTGGACATTGGTAGTGGACATTGGTAGTGGACATGGTAGTGGACATGGTAGTGGACATTGGTAGTGGACATGATAGTGGACATGGTAGTGGACATGGTAGTGGACATTGGTAGTGGACATGGTAGTGGACATGGTAGTGGACATGGTAGTGGACATGGTAGTGGACATGGTAGTGGACATGGTAATGGACATGGTAGTGGACATGGTAGTGGACATGGTAGTGGACATTGGTAGTGGACATGGTAGTGGACATTGGTAGTGGACATGATAGTGGACATGGTAGTGGACATGGTAGTGGACATGGTAGTGGACATGGTAGTGGACATGGTAGTGGACATTGGTAGTGGACATTGGTAGTGGACATGGTAGTGGACATTGGTAGTGGACATTGGTAGTGGACATTGGTAGTGGACATTGGTAGTGGACATTGGTAGTGGACATTGGTAGTGGACATTGGTAGTGGACATTGGTAGTGGACATTGGTAGTGGACATGGTAGTGGATATTGGTAGTGGACATGGTAGTGGACAATGGTAGTGGCACGAGGATACCGGGGCACCACGGCTGTCCGAATGACGGCTCTCCGGTGAACGGCTGTCAGAATCATGGCTGTCAGAATCAAGGCTGTCAGAAGAACGACTGTCAGAGCACGGCTGTCCGAATTAAGAAAGACAGGCAGACATGAAGATCACACACACACGCACGCACACGCGCGCGCGCGCGCACGCACGCACACACGCACACACACACACACACACACACTGTCTGTATGTATCTCTCTCTCTCTCCCCTATCTCTCTCTCTCTCTCTCTCTCTCTCTCTCTCTCTCTCTCTCTCTCTCTGTCTATCTCCATACGCACACGTAAACGCATACATTTAAGCAAACACATGCAGGCCAATGCATATAAACATGCACACACTGCAAACGTTTCAGTGCGCTCGGACAGCCGTCAGG